>JARHVA010002225.1:2165000-2712500 GCA_037957365.1 Torreya grandis
AATCTAATAATTGTTTCAAAATTGTCTCCCATTTTACTTATTACTTGTTCCAAATCTAACACTATTTTATCATCATAACCAACTACGTATATCACTTCTTTGTCATTTCCATACATAGTTTAGTTGTACTTTCTATATTTAGCCTATTCTCAACATAAGAAATTCAGTGTATGTTTATATATGAGTTTAGCACCCAATTGGCTTGTTATAGATATAATTATCACCCTTGTGTATTATCATTTCTATATACCCCTTTAATAAGCATCTAGGTAAACCCAACCTATTTAGATCTTCATTTTAGGGTTAAACATTTGGTGAACCCGATCTTTGAACATCATTTCTACCCAAGCATACCCTATAAGATGCTTATTACCTAATTTTCCCTAATCTTTATGTATTTTACATCTCTTATCATGGATAAAATTGGTTAATTTAATGACTATGATTATGAAACTCTCCAACTTTCTATCAAATAAGGGGTAAAAATTGATTACTCTTGTATCCTTCTAACTGCTAAAACATCTAATCTCAAAGCCTTGAATGACGGTAATTGTTATCCTTTTAATCAGGTCCATGCTCCCACCATTTCAAGAAATGAGTTAATCCATATTAAGGAAGATAAAAATCCTTTACCCATACTTATTACACCACCATCATATGCTTTTGGTCTTTGATATTTGTAAAAAAATGGATACAAAGGCCAAGGATTGGGCAAACACGAGCAAGGTATAACTCAGCCTATCATTCCTAAAAATAATATATCTTGGAAAGGCTTAAGATTTTTAGAAAATTCCATGAGGCACCAATAAGGAAAGCCATCTAAGCATGCCTTTCATGCACATTTTACCACACAAGTGGGTACATATGACCAAAAAGGGTCCTTCATTTGATTGTCAAAAATTCAGACCAATACATAACAAAATTATGAATGATTTACAAATAACTTATAAGGGGGCCATGCCTTCAAGAAAATTAATTCACACCCCCATAATTCATACATTCCCAAAAAATATCACCCTTAGCAATGATGATGGTTCCCTTGTACGTTCATTACAAACAAATTCTATACCAAAAAAAGGACCCCTTCCAAATATTGTTCGAGCTCAAATTGTTATACCAAAATTACCAAAGTTCAAAAATCTCATACCACTATCGAATTACCCTACATTTAGTGATCATGAACTTGAACTTGTTATACATGTGGATGATGGTACTCATATGCCTAGATTCAAAAAAGGTGGTGGGTTGGAACTAATGATAACACCTATGACAAACACCACTATTCCCATGGAATATCTTATGTTTATAATGACCATTATTAGGGATCTTCAAAAATAAGTTTATATACTTCAATTTCAAATGGATTTCCATAATAATAATGCACATGTAACCTCATTCAATAATCAACCTCTTGCAAAATTTATACTTGAATATCCTTATCCTCAAAGTTTTGAACTACCATGTTTACCTCTCTTTGAAATACATAAAGATCCATTTGACCACATGATATGTCATGCACATTATTTTTGTCAGTGGTAAAAAGATGACAAAATTTTACTAAAGGTTTTCCATATGACCATTTCGGATGGAGCTCAAAACTGGTTTTATAGTTTACCAAAGGGTTCCTTAACCAGCTTTTTACAATTAAAAGATGCATTTTTCATGGCTTTTAATATCCACAAGGTGCCAAAACTTGCATTAAAACATTTTCACAATTTCAAGCAATATGATGATGAATCCCTTCAAGATTATACTATTCGATTCAAAATTATATCATATGAGCTAGCATTTAGACCCTCAAATTTAAAATTAAAATTTATCTTTAGTAGAGACATTCTTTCCCCATTAAAGGAAAGAGTATTTCACAAATAATATGAGTCATTTCTCTATTTATATAATGATGTGCATATATATTCTTCCTTCATAATTACTCATTCAAAGGAACTTAACATATCTCCCTCCAAATACAAAAGTTTTATCCCTCACACAAAGGAAGGAGATAAATTACCAAGCCATCCAAATCACCTACCATAAGGAGCATTATGAACAAAAAAGTGGTATTCCTAATCTTTATATGACCAATTTGCAAATGTTACTTAACATGGGGACAATCCAAGGTCCATGTCTTTCTTATGTAAGAATCTCAAAGTGAACAACACAAAAAGCATCCACACCAATAAGATTTAACAATTACCTTATATATGGGCAGTGCTTATTTTTGGCATAACATATTGATCGTACAAAAGCAAAAACTACTAGCAATGTCAGACACTTACAATAAATTAGCTTAGATTTAAAAAACTCAAAAAACAAAGGAGTTGGAAATACTCATTGGGAAACATAATAATACTAATTGCATGTGGTGCTAAAGTAATTCAGACACGAGTTTGGGTTAGGCCTACCACATCTCCCAATGCACAAACATTAGGAACTCTTTGGCTATACCAAATGGAAGCAAAAATTGATCCAAATCATCAAGGTATTTCCTTTTCTCATGATGGAAAACTAATACATATTCCAAATGATAGCATTAATTCTTCTATTATACACGCAAAACATGAGGAGGAATATGCTATGTACCTTTTTAATCTATCCAAACATGATGCAAATAATGTAAAAGATCCAATTTAAAGTTGTTAGGCAATGAGTATGGGAGATACCTATGACCATCAATTAGATGAGATCATAGGGTAGTCTCTTTAAATATTCCAAAAATACTAAAAAATAAATAAATAAAAACATTCAAAAATCTAAAAACATTTTTGGCACCTACATGTTCTATTAGCTCCTTGGCATCTATGTTTTAGTTCCATGTTGATGGATGGCATATTCAGTTACTTCTACATACACACATGTGTGTCACACTTATATTTGAGTGTGATACAAGCATGCACATATACGTGATCTATTCCTATTTTAGATGTTGGGCCTTCCCTCTACTCATGTCATATAGACATTGGGGTCATCCACCTCTATGATCACAATATTTTCAGGTTATATTATTTTATGCTCACTCTGCATTATCATGTTTTGATCTCATGTATGTACTTACACATCCCTTTATCCATCATTATATCTTTCACAGGGTACTTGTACATTATGCACTTAACATTTTTTTATAACACATTTGATCCATGGGTTACTAAGACGTGTTTATGTCAGTTGCTTAAATTTTTCTTTATGCACTTTCTTGAGTGTTTTGCCTTATTATTGTCTTACTTGTTTGAGCATTTGAATATGCTTCTTTATTTGTGGCCCTCGTGCCTATGTGTGCTTTCTTTGACATTTGAGTATGTATTTGCTTGTTGTATGGACATTTGAATATGTCATCGTTGTTTCTACAGATATTTGACTAAGTCACGTCCTTTCGATTGTGTAGCATTTGAACATGCCCCATGTTTGCAGTCTCCTACGACCATTACCTTTTGACTTGCTTTTAAGTGCTTTTATGTGTGTACTTGATTTTATTGATGAGATTATACTATTACTATCTAGATGTTTCCATGATCCTTATCATGCATCTTAGGCCTTCATGTGATCACATTAGCTATATGTCTTTCAATTCTATATCTACATGTATATGTTATTTCTATATGCTATAGGGTTCCATTCATAGAATATATAATTGTCTTATCCTTTTGAGGTGAGGTAACTACCAATTCCTATCTTTCCCTCACCTCAAAGGGGGTTATATTAGTGGGGCATGTCATAAAGTCATATTCTCTATGTTTGACACACTTTTTAGATTCAGTGGGGGCATGCTTTGGAAGCACATTCTCCACACTTACATTTGGCATAGTTCTCAGATTCAGTGGGGCCATGTTTTGGAAGCATGTTCTCGACACTTATTCAATATTTAACATCTCTAGATTAAATTGGGGGCATGTTTTGGAAACATGTTCTAGATTCCTCCATATGTAGTGGGGGCATGCTATGGAATAAGTTCTCCACACTTACACAGTTTTTGAATTGACCAAAGCATAATTATATAAATTCATATTCATAGTTATGGCTACATTGGTATCATTGTTATATACAATTTTATCATGAGATATATCTAAGGTGCATATGTTATGAAAATTTTGCCTAATATAGTAAAATCTAAATTTGTTTCAGATTCTAAAACTCTTTTATTAACTATCACCACATCACAAAATTTTTCATATTGATACCTTGGTTGAACTTTTACATACTTTATGTAGCTAATCTACTATAGTAGTTGGTTCACTTTTTGGTAGGTTGAGGTGATTAAATCACTCAATCTTGCCAAGTTTTTAGGTTTTACTTGACTATATCATCCAGCCTCACTAGGTTATAAGTATCACTAGGTTACATAGTTGAGCTAATCTCAACTACTAGGTAGCAACTCACCTTTTCTCCAAATTTGGAGGCATGTACCTTCCAATCTCTCTCTCTCTCTCTCTCTCTCTCTCTCTCTCTCTCTCTCACACACACACACACACACACACACACACACACGCACGCACGCACTCACGCACGCACGCACGCACACATACACACACACACACAAATTATATGCACGCGCACACACACACACACACCACACACACACACACATGGAAAACTCAGACCTTGGTTGTTCCTCTTAGTTTTAGACCTTTCCAGGTTTTACAAGTCTCGTATCTATTTTATCTTATGCATATTAGCCTATCCATTAGTTCGATCAATCTTATGTTGATAACCCATACCTTCTATCTTGCCCATAATGCTTAAAACATACTTATCTTCTATCTCTGTAAGTTTTGAACCTATACCTACTTTCCTGCTCGTCAAACACTAACATATAGGTTAGACACTAGCGTCGACGCTAGTGTCTTGACATGATGCAAGTGTTATGTGCCCTAAAGTCATCCAATTTATAAATGAAACATATCCCAATGGCTTGCTTAAATATTTTAATGCAAGTTAATTCTCCAATGGGATTGATATAACTACAATATCAACCCTCATTCATTCTTTACCTATAAAAAACAAAGAAATACCAAGTCAACTTATCAAAAATACTTTATCAAGAATTCAATTGAATAAAACTTCACTATTTTTATACTAGTCATAGGGAAAACACATCTATAGGTCTGAAGTACTAAAGGATTAGCCCAAGAGCCTAATTTTCCAAGTTATAAGCTAGGTTATTATTGTACTTGCTTTTCACATATTGTATGATTCACTCACATGCTGACATGCAGGGGAGAACTACATTAGTCTGAGGCCCTTTTCAAAGTATTAGCTATGTAGGTAATGTTCACTAACAAATGGGTCTTTAGGGTCAGATTGACATCGTGTGCCCACTAACCCATTTTCCCCCAAGGTCACAATGATGATGAAGAACTAGGGTTTTGAAATTTCATGAGGAGTGACAATCCATGACCCAGATCTAAATGCACCAAAGTGAAGACATAGTTAAACCTAGAAGCATCTAAGCGGTCACATCTTTTTTCATTAAATATTTTATATAAGACACTTACATCAAACCCGGATAGTATCATTGACATAATTTTCTAAGGCTAATGTTAGTGTTTAGATCTCTAGAAACATCCAATCTAGAATCTAATGATTGTTCCAAAACTATCTTCCAGACTACTTCCTGCCTATTCTAAATCTAGCATTGTGTTAGCATTAGGACCAGATAAGTATATTACTTCTTTATCATTTGCATACATAGATTAGTTATACTTTCTATATTTAGTTATTTAACCCTAAAATATTATAGATTGGGGTTATCTAGATGTTAATGGGGTGTATAGAAATGAGATGGCACAAGGGTGATAATCAGATCTATAACAAGCCAATTAAATGCTAAACTTAGATATAAGCATACATTTGATGTATTATGTTGAGATAGTCTAAATATGAAAAATATAACTATGCTAGATATATAAATGACAAAAAAGTGATGTTATTAGCTTGTTCTGATGCTAATGCAGTTTTGGGTGGGTCCAGAACAAGCAAAAAGTAGGCTGAAAAGAGATTCTATAACAATCATTCGATTCTAGTTTTGATGCTTCTAGCTCTTTGGACAGTAACATTAGTTTGGGATAATTATGTCGACGTTACTGTCTAAGTTTGATGATAATTTCATATGCAAATTATCTATTTAAATAGGATACAACCACTTGGAAGCTTCTAGGTTCTACTTCACCTTCACTCTGGTGTATTCAGATCTGGGTCATGAACAATCACTCTTTGTGAAATAGAAAAAAATCTAGTTTTCTATCTACGTAGTGACTTTGGGAAAAATGGATTAGTGGGCACACGGTGTCGAGCTGCCCCAAAGACTCCATTATTAGTGGGTACTGCCTACATAGCCAATAATCTAGAAGAGGACTTAGACTCATGTAGTTCTCCCTTACATGGTGGCTTGTGTGTGAATCATACAATATGTGCAAAGCAAGTACAATAATGACCTATCTTGTAACTTGGTAAATCAAACTCTTAGGCTACTCTTTTAGTACTTCAGACCTATAGATACACATTTTCTATGATTGGTATGGAAATATGAATGTTTTTGTTCAATTGAATGCTTGATAGAGTGATTTTGATAAGTTACCTTGGTCTCTTCAGTCTTTTCTAGGTGAGGAATGAATGAGGGTTGATATTGTATTTATATCAATCCCTTTGAAGTAATAACTCACATTAAAGCACTTAGGTCAACCATTAGGATATGTGTCATTTGTAAATTGGATGACTTTAGGGAACTAGAGAATTGCATCAGGACAAGATAGTAACATTGATGTTATTATCTATCCCAGACGTTAGTGTCTATGGAGTAGGAAAGTAGGTACATGTTCTAAACTTGTAGAGATGAAATATAAGTACATTTTAAGTATTATAGACAAGATAGAAGATCAGAGTCATCAATATAAGACTTTTTAAACTAAGATATATGGGCTAATGGGGCACAAAGATAGAGTTGATGTAAGACTTGTGGAAGCGTAAAAAGGTAAAGAACTAAGAGTTACAATGAAAGTCTAAGTTTGTTGATTATACAAGGTTGAGGTGCTATATAATCTTAAAATATCATCTAAATTTTACCCCCCCTATTTAATTTGGTAATGAAATTATTAGTTTAGAGGAAAATAATGCATACCTGGGTGTGTATGCACACCTTGTCTTTGCATGTGCCTAACTTGAGTGCTTTGCTAGTGATTGACCTGAAACTAAGAGTATGTTAGAGTATAAAATCGATGCATATAATCTGAGTTAAAAGTACTTGAAATATATTGAAATTGAAAGAGCAATGTTTAAGAGTACACCTATGTGTCGATGTAACCACCTTGCCTATTGGCAAGATGTTTTGAAAAATATGTATCATTGTAAGGCTCTAAAACTGAGATTAGAATAAATATAGATAAATCTTTAAAGTGAATATATTCAAGGAGATAAAGAGAGCTATTGGAATGCCCATGCACCCAACTTTGGAGAAAAAGTGAATTGTCACCTTACAATTGAGATTAGTTCAATTATTAAACCTAATGATACTTATAACCTGATGAGGCTAGATGATACAATCAAGTCCAACCTGGAAAAAGTGAACCAACTACTATAGTAGATTGGCTCAATAAAGTTCATAAAAGTCTACAAGGTATTAGTATGAACAAGTATGTGATATGGTAACAGTCTATAACAGAGTTTTGGAATTTGAAATTGATTTGGATTTTTTAATATCAAGCACATGTTACATAACATATACACCTTATATATGTCTCGTGTTGAAACTATGTATAAAAATAATACCAATGTATATAATTCTACCACACTATGGATCTAAATCTTATAACTATGTGCTTTGGCCAATTTGGATAACTGTGGAAGTGTGGAGAACATGCTTCCAAAGCATGCCCCCACTATATATGGAAACATATTAAAATTGATATGAGTACCATTGTGAAGGACATGTTTCCAAAACATGCCTCCACTATAATCTAACGATGTTGAATACTAAATAGGTGTGGAGAACATGCTTCTAAAGTATGCTCCCTCTGAATCTATGAACATATATAAGTACCACATATTGAATAAATATGGAGAACATGATTCCAAAAATGCATCCATTGAATATGAGAACAATGAATATGTGGAAGCCATGCCCATATGATATGCCACCATTGAATCTGAAAACTAATATAAGTATCATATATCGAATGAATGTGGAGAACATGCTTATAAAGCATGCCCACATTGAATATACAAATTGTGCCAAGTGTGGAGAACATGTCTCTATGACATGCCCCCACTAATATATTCCCCCCTCTTTATTGTGAGGGAGAGATAGGAACTGGTAGTTACCTCACCTCAAAAGGATAAGATAACTTTATAATCTGTAAAGGTAACCATGTAGCATATAAAAGGGAACATGTCTAATTAAATGTAACATTGAAGTGCATAGAACCAATGTGATCACACGAAGGCCTAAGATATATGATAAGAATCGTGACAACATCTAGATAATAACATTACAAGCTCAACAAGCAAACAAGCACACACATAAGAGCACTCAAAAGCAAGTCAAAAGTCAATGGTCTAATGAGATTGCAAATAAGGGGCATGTTTAAATGCCGCACAATTGAAGGGACATGACTTAGTCAAATGTCCACAAAAGGCAAGAATGACATACTAAAATGTCCATACAACAAATAATGACATATAAAAATGTTAATGAAATCATACATATACATGGGGGCCACAAGTAAAAGAACATATTTAAATTCTTGAAAAAGGAATACATTATCAAGAAAAGACACTAAAGGAAGTGCATAAAGTAAAGCATAAGTAACTAACATAAACATGTCATAGTATTTCATGGATCCAATGTGTTAGGAAAAGTATGTCAAGTGTATAACATATCAAGTACCTTATGTAAGATATAATCATGGATAATGACATGTGTAAGTACATATGTAAGCTCAAACATGATAACATAGAGTGATCATCAAACTATATAACATGTGTGTATCAAAATAAAAAAAATTGATGCCCCCAATGTCCATATGATATGAGTATGAGAAAATCTCAACATCTGAAATAGGACTGTATCATGTGTCTGTGTATGTCTGTATCACACTCTAGTAATATTGTGACACATATGTGTATGTAGGATTAACTGAGAACATCATCCATCAACATGGAATGAACACTTGGATGCCAAGGATCCAATAAAACATGTAAGTGTTGAAAGTTTATTTTTGGATGTTTTTGATTTTTTTGGAATTTTTAGAATATTTAAAATAGGAAAGATCATCCTATGATGCCATCCAATGGATGGTGATAGGTACATCCCCATTATGAATCTAGTGTAATAGTCAGGTTATGTTATCAAAGAACATGTATAGGTGTAACATATGTCATTGTGTTATCAATGGTGTTTTACGTATGTAAAATACAACTATGTGGTCATGAAGCAATAATAGGATTAACAGGATTAGGGGTTCTTTAAACGCATCATTGAGTGCTCTATGGTTTCTTTGGCATAGTATTAATATGTGAAATTTGAGGTGCTCTAGATATTTTAATATGTAACATCCCATTTTTCTATGCCGAGATTTAGGGTACCTAACGGTGATACCCTCTAGGAGAGCTAGTGCTCATTTTTCAGTGATGTCAAAGGTGGCATTGTGATGCATTGGTTATGGTAGATGTGCACACATTTTGAGTGAGATATCGTGTTGATGGTAGTGTGGTTTAAATAATTACAAATAACTATTATATAGAGTCATAGTTCATCTTGAGCTATTTGGTTAGAGGGCTAAGCTTTTTGGTTAGTGGACTGATCTAGGTCACCACTTTGACCATTGTGTCTTGAAAAAAATTTAGTCAACACATTTAAATAACTATATCAACATTGATATCGATGTCTTGGAACATAATACATTTGTTAAATGTGGATATTTACCATGGAAAAATATATAAATTGCTTAAAAATCATGTTTAGTTATTGATCGTAAAGAAGACGTATGGTGATTTTCCTCATCGTACTTATTTTGGGATATAAGACATTATTGTGAAACTTGGTCCAAGGATTTAACCACTAAATTAGCTATCAAATATACTTGTCACTTATCAAATACAACTTTAAATGCTTCATCTTCATTTCCAAATATTTTATTCAGGTAAACTTGAATTAAATGAAATACAATAAATTTAATTACATGTAATGACATTTAAAAAGTAAAAAGGTGCCATAGAGGTGGAATCTTGATTGGGATTTGTATTGGACTGTCCAATATTAATTGTATGTAATTAAATAATATATGTTTGAATTAAATGGTTGACTAATCCTCTTGTTGGTGGAGTGCCATGATGAAGGTTCTGATAAAGAATTAATTTTAAAAGGATTCAAGAGTCATTAAGAGAGTATGTGGCAGATAACTTAATGGTACAAGGATGGGGTGCCACTCTTATGGTAGAAATGAAATAAATGTTATTTTTAATTTTAAAAAGGGTAGTAGATCACCCACTCAGGAATAATATAAAACTATATGATAATAATGATGAGGAAGAATCAATTGACCAGGAGAGATTAAAATGGTCTAGGAGTAGGAATTTAGATGCCATTGTGGGAGTGATAGGGATGTTAATAAGTGGAGGAGTGGTAGACATTGTGATGGATGCTACTAAAAGTTAAACCTTTCCCTTTACATCTAAAGATGTCATGCATACAGGCATTATAACAAATGATTATGCTATTCTTGGAGGTAATGGGTGGAAGAGTTGTTGGAGATGGAATCAAACAAAAGGTGAATAAGGAAGAAGGAATAAGATTGCTATTTTATTTCCTAGGGAAGTTGAAATATGCCATTTTCCTTTCCTCCATGTTTATTTTGACATTATGAACTGATTAGTTGGAGATATGTATTAAATTAGTGTTACCACAATGTTACTTTCAAATTATAAAAGGGATAATGTCATAAAAAGAAGACTGTGAAAGCCTTGACTGGCATTGCACTAGATTAAGAGCTTGTTTTAGATGGCACTAACCCTTCGCCTTAATTTTACACTCTAAAACTATGCTTATAGTCAATGTGGTAGGGAGAAAGAGAAATTTCATACTAAGGATGTTTTATTTCATGCGTAACTTAGTTTTGAGATTGATTTATCAATGGTGGACTGAAAACTTGACTAGAACTAAAACTGTTTGTGCTTCATGAAATGAGTAGGATTATATACTTGCATGGCATGTTGTTTCATTATAGAATGATAAATGTCATCCAATCAGTCTTGTGGGATTTTACCCAGTGATATCAAGCCATTTCTTACCCCCAGTAGGACTCCATTGAGTTGAGATAGTATACAGCTGCATATAAAGCAACCTTGATGTAGTCATAGGCTAGGTATATGATATTGTGACATACCCAATAACATCTATATTTCACCATAGTAGTAGAAGTTATTTATTTCAAGCCATTAGGAAGTTTTTCCTTTAACACGTAGGACATAGAGAGGATGATAGGAGCTTAGTGGCATACATTGAAATTATATGCTTTTAACCATAGTAATAGTCGCATGTTTGACCACAAAAAGGAGAGATCAATATAAATGCATTGGTGAAAAGCATTTCAAACTTAGTGGAGATAAGAGGTTGAGTCTCACCTTATCCTCTTAGTAGGAGTGAAAACTATTTTACTATGAAGCTGAGTATTAAAAATATGTAAATAAATTCATCATATGCCATTGGTGAATGGCTTGAATGAGAATAAAATTCACAAGAGGATGTTAGAAGTGAAATCCATTTCGATAGAAATGACAAGACGAGTAATTTGCTAAAGGTAATATAATTAGATGGATGATTATGTAGACTAAAGGAGAATAAAATGATAAAATTAACAATTATAATCATGCCTTGTATGGTCTTACATGCCTCCCCTTTTTGCTTCAAATGTAATTAATAACCCCTTGGCAGTTAGTAACCTTGACCTATGGCTTGTTATAGAAGTGTGTGTTATTGAATTTGGGATAGATAATGACCACAATGTTAACCACACCATTGGATCTAGGAAACATCCATTTAAGTGATTTGAATAATAATTATTTTAGAAATCTTTTTAAACTCACTTTGTGATAGATTGAGTGAGTGATTTTGATTGAGTTTTGGTATTCTCATTTTATTTTGATGAGGCTGCATTTCTTGAATAATTATTGCTCTCATATAGTGGTGTTGTTATACGGGCCTTCTACCTAGGAAATAGCTTGAGTGGAATGAGATCTTGGGATGCAGGTCATGAAGCTGTTCAATATCTTTGACTATGCATTCTAGATAATAGTAGAGTTGAAATTTATCTTATCTCATTACAAATTTTCTTAATATGGTAAAAATTTCCTTGTTATAATTATTGGTACTTGGATATTTATTACTCTTCTTTCCATGATCGAATATTTGTATTTCTTAAATGATAGAGTGCTATAAGAGGTTCTTTATTTTCGTACATAGATATAACTATATATATTTTATAACTACCAAATTTAGAATATTGATGATATTTTAAAGTATGAGTGTAATCTCTTCTCTTTATCCATGTAATATTATGAAATTATAGTAAAAAGCTTGTTCATTATTAAACCATGCTTATAGGACTTTGGTAATATGGTAGTTTTACCTCGTTTAAATATTATCTTGATTAAGATATTTTATTTTGTTTATATAACATGGTGGATAGTAAAATAATAGGATTCTTTTGCCAGCTTTAAGCTGACACACTTGTTGTGTGTTTTTCGTGCAAGTTTTTGCACGAAGTTGGTGCATTGATTAAGATCAAGTAGAGATTATATTTTATTTATTGTATTGGTTATAAGGAAAAGAGTTACATGTATTTATTCATAAGATGATATGAATAATATTTATTTTGAAATAGCCTTGTGCATACTGTGTTACTTTAGAAAATAAATATAACCAATTATATTAAATACTCTCGATAATGAATTGTACCTCTACTATACTAGTTGATAAATAGAGATTTGGTGAAGTTATCTAATGTTGATAGGAAACTTTAAGTAAGCTTGTATTTGATGGTTATTTGAAGTTATCAAACTAGATTGTATTTGAAGGTTACCTAAGGTTGATAGTTTATCAAATAGGATTGTATATGTATCTTATTATGAAATCAAATAAACTATACTAGAGGAACATGGAACATATTATTGTAGTTTTAATAAATAACAATCATGGAACATGTGTACTTTTATAATCCTTGACTCATATATCTAATATTGGGACCAAATAAATTGATATAAATAGAAAAATTGAATGTTACATGATCTCAATTAAGAGATAAATCTAAGATCTTAGTTTGAGGTGGTATGGTAATAAATTTATATACTGAGCTCATATTAGTGAACATCCAACTTATTCATTGATTTAAATCATGGATTCAAATAATCATTACCAATTAAATTTCAAATTGTGGAAAGTCTACTTTTTGTGAGATTAGTGTGCATAATTTATTCTTAATAATGTTGGTAAATTTAAATGGAACCAAGGGATTTCCATGGAATTATTTTGAGCTTGTTGTTAACTCTAGGCTCATAAAATTCTTTAGAGAAGTGTGAAGTAAATTTCTAGGTAATGAGAACTAAATTGGGACATTTATGTAAAAGGAAGTAAAAGTATCTAGACATTTAAATTTGTTGACTTCTATGGCTAATAAAATTAAGAAATGACAATCAAACCTCCCTTAGATAAACAAAGCAAATTGTGTGATAAGTATTCCTATTGGATCATCTTGAAACATTCTAGATCGTTAGTAAACTAAATAAAAGATATAGGATTAGTTTGAGGACTCTTAGCTTGTGTGGTGTTCTAGTTTCCAATAGTTATGTTCAATGTCAATGTTGGTGTAGCAACCCATAAATTTTCACGTAATGCTGGAGTAAGGAAGGACAAGTAAGAATACCCTCCTAGAAATTATATATAAAAAAAAAATCTGGTACATTTTTTTGGTCCCTGATCGGAGGGGTTATTACAAAACATGATGCATAGTAGAAGATTGGGATTATGTGGATGTTATGTTATGGATCCTATTTTTTCATGACAATGTATTTCAAATACTGTACTTTAAAATGTACTGTATTATTATGGGTTGACTTGGCCCATGGTTTTGGTACCCATTGTTTTGTAAAATCACAATGTATTACCTATTAATGTATTATAGATGTACATATAGTAGGTAATACATCAAGATGAACTAAGGTTTGACAAGGTGATAGCTACCTAGTAAAGGGGATTATTTATTTCTTAGATTTTTGTGGTGAATTAGCCTTAGAAGGCTTGATAGCTAGTTGTCTGGGTATAAGTTTATTTTGTTTAATAAGATGCTCATATGGAGTTCTGGAAATAATAATTACCCGATTGACATGAATGTATGTAACACACCCATGTATTGTAGAAGTTATTTCTCAAAGACTGCGTATCTAAAGTCTTCCCAACAATATATCAAAGATGCCTATGGAAGGGATAACTGATAATGTAGTAACCACATGTGCGAGCCTTATTTATAAAGGTAGGTTAATCTCACCAAGAACCTTCTGGGAGGTCCCATCAAATTCTCAAATTGATCTAGTAAAGGGATGTAAATCATGATGACTATAACTAAAGTGCATAAGTAATTCCATGGTGCAAACATTTTAGGTTTCACCATTATCAATCATAACACTATATATGGGGTGTTTATGAAGGTATGTTAGAATGAAGATCATAGTCATCATCCTTAATTTCACTGTCATCAAAGGAAATAGAAAGTTTTTAAACCATAGGAGGTATATGTCACATGTAATTACCATTTTTGAATAAGGAATACGTATATTGGAGGCTAGTCTTGTGTTATTCCAATGAAACAAATCAAAATAACACACTAAAATCCTAACACCTCTAGCCTGGACACTAGGAAGAGCATAGGTAACAAACATATAAATGAAAGCACAACTAAAACACAAAATAAATCACTCTTTTAACTTATTTGGAGCTCCAAATGGCTTGTTGAAGTGGCTTGCTCGATTTGTGCATCAAGTAGTCTTTACCAATGAAGCTTTCTTTGCTCCTTCTCTCCTTGGCACCTTGGCTTGGCTAGTTAGCTTAAGAATTTGGCATGGTGACATTACTTGAAAGGTTTTTTTGTATCTAATTGAACATTATAACATTACACCAAGATAACTTAGATATCAATAATTATGGCCTTGTATTTATAGCCTCAAAAGTTAACTCACCCAAGGTGAGTCAAGGTTGAGTTTAAACATGGAATGGGTTCAAATTAACCTTAGGTAAGTTGAGACTAACTCTAGTCGAGTTAAAATTTGTCACGTAATTATGATTTTTAATTACTAGGCATGGCTCTCAAATTGGATATTTTGAGATATTTTGGAAGAGCTTGACAACTCATAAAGGCAATGTTTTTGGAAAATCCATTTTTAGATATCCATTAATTAAAAATGGATAATTCAACTAAGCATTTAATCTTGTTTAATTAGATGATTCATTTTGATTAACATTTTATCTCTTTTAAGATTTGATCAAGTGCCCCACTTAATGGGTCTATAGGCCAAGCTGCCATTTATTAGGTCATAAAGTGACTGAGGATGAATCTATGAGAGGTTATTGTTGTGTATGGGATAGTTCCCCAAATAGGGATGCCTCAACATGATTCTGAGCATTGATGAGTGATGCATGGATGAAATTGGGACATTCAGTGATTCTTAGTCTTAATTTTCAATGTTTGATAGAAATTAGTCTGAAGTCTGGTCAAAAGCCAGTTGTGGCTAGAATTAAGTGCCTATAGTTTGCCTCTATTTGGGAAAGCATTGCAAGGTATAGGCATAGTAGCACATTCTCAAAAAATTAAAATGTCGTGTATGCCTAATGCCCCAACAGGCAATGGAAGATCCCTGGATGTCCTCTCATGGAAACAATCAACAAATAAGGTCGATGATCGATCCCTTGAAAGAAGGGAAACGATGGGACCAAAAGGTAAAGGGGTGGAAAACACTAATTTTCCCACATGTGATTATAATTAGTGCTACATTGAGATGCCCCAGTTACACAGATAAAAGGGATGATTTGCCCAAAGGTAGTTAGAATCATCAACATAACAAGGTAAATAGATAATGATTTGCCCAAAGGCAGTTATAAACATTAGCCAAAAGAAAAGGTAACAAGAGAATGATTTGCCTAGAGGTGGTTATAATCATGAGCATAATGAAAATAATGATTTTCCCAAAGGTGGTTGTAATCATTAGTAAAATGAAAACATACCCCAATTAGGCAGATAGAAATAATGATTTTCCCAAAGGTGTTTATAATCATTAACATCTAGATAAATCAAAACATAATGATTTGCCCAAAGGTAGTTAGAAACATTGGTACTACGGGTGGGATAATATGGTAATTTGGAAAAGGGGGCTTATGTACTGAATTCGTACTCACAGAGGAAGAATAAGTTGGTACAGAGGAGAAAGATGAATTCAGGTCACCTGTTAGTATGGAAATGCATGTCCTAACTAATAAGGATTAAAATTATTTTATGATTTAGTTACTCTATATTTGGGTAATGATTTGGGTAGATCAGGAATTTATCAGGTGACCAAGGATAAGTACCATGACATCATTGCTTATAATATTTCTTGAGCTGATTTTTGCTGTAACAGATGATAGTATGTATCATGATACAAAACACCATGATAACCTAGCCATAATATGCACAAGGACTAACACACAATCTAATAAACAATCAACAATAATGCACCAATGATAAAAAACATTATGACAATGTTGATGTATGAATATAGACTGACTAAATTATAAGGCGTAAGGAATCACCCAATGAATGCAGGTATACGAATTCAAGGCACACCATTGAAAACAAAAAAATAGGCAAATAAACACATAAACAAGAAGACAAAACATGAAGAAATAAAAATCATAAAATAAACAAAATGAAATGAAACAAACACAAACACTGATTAATCATAATGTTATCACAAATAAAAGATAAAAATAACTGACACAAGTTACCCCTAGGCTATAAGGAATCAATGACACAAATAAATAAAATCATGGGGGGGGGGACCGAAAAAAAAGGGTTAGTTGAGTTGACTCCAAATGCACTTAGGCAAGTGGAGGCTACCTACATAGTTCCATGGATGCAAGATCTAACATAAACCTCATGCCAAATGTAGTTCTCTTAGGATATGGGATAGAAGAAAATGAGGATTAAAGAAAACATGATTTTGTTGTAGAGGAAGAAAGGGAATGATCTCATAAAATTGTGATTATGTGAGAAATGGTTGTTCACAAAATGGTGATAGCATAAAAGTGATGGTAAATGTTTTTGGAATTTTATATGTATCTCAACTTGATCAAGAATTATGAGATACAAAATGTTCTAACTTGTAAAATAGTGAGAGCGTTGAAACTTAAATTACTCACAAAATGATGAGAGCGTGGCTAAGAGGTCACTGAGTTGACCTCAACATGAATCAAGTGATACCTACATAGTCCCATTAGGACCACAAGTCATTGTAGTTCCACCTTACAGTAGAGGAATCTGACTAGGTAACATTCATAAATTAGGCAAATATCATAGTATGTTATAGGAATGGCAAGGTGCATCAACAATGAATGATAAAGGTGGTGTTCCTAATTTACCCATAGGTGGTTATAATTAGGGATTAATGACATAGGTTAATGATACTAATTTCACCAATGGTGATTATAATTAGTAATATGGAGTGAAACACTAATTTGCCCAAAGGCATTTATAATAAAACACACACGAAATGAAATAAGAAATGAAGGATGCGACTTCCAAACCACTATTATACTAGTCCAAAATACTACCTTTGTTTAGAATACTGAATCAACTACTAAAACTTGATCTGAATTCCCTCACTAAAGGTGCTTGAAGAACCAATGGAACATAACCAAGGTCAAGGGGGTTGGGTAGGGAGGGTAAAAATAACTTTGATCAATAGGGAAAGTATGGTAGAATGGTATATGTTATGGTACAAAGAAGATGATGATATTACAGAATAATGGAAATGTGTCTCATAGATAGTACTTCAAGTCTTTCAAGTGAAATAATGCTTGAGGTGTATGATTTTCATCGACTCATAAGGTTTATTTCCATTTGGTGTAGTGAGCTTATATGCTTCAGAGCCATAATTTGCAACAATGATATCGGGGCCTATCCAATTGGGTTTAAAGTTTTCATTATTCTTCTTCTTATTCATGGTGTTCTTTTGGTTTTCTTTGAGAACAAGATCCCCAAGCTCGAACTCTTTATGTTTGACTCACCAGTTATTGTGGCCACAAAGTCTGTTTTGATATGCTTGAAGGATATTGACAACGTCCATGCATTTTTCATCAAGTAACTCCAGCTCTTGTAGGTGAGATACTTTATAATATTCATCATTCAGGTTGTATTTCAATGAGATATGTAGATAAGGTAACTCAAGTTCAATAGGAAGAATGGTCTCAGTGCCATAAACTAGGGAATATGGAGTGGCTCTTGTTGGAGTATGTTAATTAGTGTGATATGCCCAGAGGGTGCAAAATATTTGGAGGTGTTAATCATGGCCAACATCATTGATAATAATTTTAAGGATGATGACAATGGTTTTATTATATGCCTCACTTGACCATTATCTTTTGGGTAATATGTTGTAGAAAAATGTTGAGTGAAATTATACTCAACATAAAACATAAAACAATTCACCATTATCATATATAATGTTGGATGGGATACCATAGCAGCAAATGAGATGATTGAAGATGAACTTGGAAATCTATTTTATAGTCACATAAGTGAGGGGTATATCTTCAACCTACTTAGTGAAATATTATGTAGCAGTAAGGATGTGTTTATGGCCATCAGATGAGGTTGGGTTAATCTTCCCAATGAAATCGAGTCCACATGTTACAAATGGCCATGGTGTAAGCATTGGATTTAGTGTTTTGGTTAGGGCATGAATCATATTAGCATGCCTTTGACATTTGTCACACCTTTTGACATAAATAACTATATCGGCATCCATAATTTGCCAATAATAATCAGTATGTAGGAGTTTTTTGGCTAGGACAACCCCACTAGTATGGGCTCCACATACTCCATAAAATTATCATAACACTAATGTTGATTTTGTCAAATTTAAATAATGAAGCAGAGTTCCATCAAAGCTATGATGGTAAAGGGTTAGGCTAAGTAAGGTATAATGTGAGGCTTTGTGGGTAAAGGTTTTTAGTTATTTGCATGATAGGTCTTGGGCCATGATATGGTCATTAAGGTAATTAAAGAGGTCTGAATAACATATAGAGCTGGGACCAACAATATCATAGATCATTATGATGGTTGAAGGTTAATGAGTAGGCGCCAAAAAAATTTCAATAAGGAATTAATATTCTTTTGCCTTGTTTATGTGATGGATCAAAGAACCAATAGTAGCCATGGCATCCGTTGTCCTTTTATTGGCCCTTGGTATGTGTTTAAACTGTATGTTGACAATCTACTATTTGAGAGTGTCAATCATGGCCTTGTATGGCACCAAATTTTCATATTTGGTCTAAAAGTGCTCTATAACCTAATTGATGATTAACTGAGAATCACCATAAACTATGAGATGTTGAATATTCCACTGTACTACCTGATGAAGCCTTGTAACAAGTGATTTGTATTCATCCATATTATCAGTACAAGGAAAGGTAATACATAATGATTTAGGGATAAGATCCCTATGTGGTGTAATAAACAAAAGGCTTGCCCCTCTATGCGATGTGAATGATCCATGAAAATACTTCCAATGCTGCTCCTCAGGAGGTGTTTCAACAATGGTCATGATGGACTTGTCTAGGAATTGAAAAGTAAGAGGTTCAATATCTATAAGGGGAGCTTCAACAAGCTAATCTACAAGTAATTATCCCTTTATGGCCTTTTGGTTGATATACTTGATCTCAAAATCACTTAGAATCATGATCCATTTAGCCATGCGACCTTGTAAAACTATCTTGGATAGTAGACACTTGAATGGATATATTTCGGAAATAACTATGGTTTTGTGTTAAGCATGTAGTGCCATAACTTTTGGGCTATAAAACCATAGCTAAACAAGCTTTTTCTATGGGTGTATAATTGTTCTCATATACGACCAATGTAAGACTTAGATAGTACACAACATGTTCTTTTGTATTGTCATTATGTTAAGTTAGAAGTGCCCCCAAGGCATTATCTATGGTTGATATGTATAATAGAAATGGCTTTCTAGGCATTGGTAGTAACAAAACAAGTGGATTGGAAAGATATTCTTTCAAGTGCTGAAAAGCTTTTTGGCTTTATTCATATCAATGAAATGTGATGCCTTTATTTATTAAGTATGTAAATAGATGGCATTTATCAACTAATTGTAAGATAAATTAACTGATGATTGAATCTTGCCTATGGAGATGCTTCAAATTAGAAAGTCATGAAATCTCAATAATAGCTTGTACTTTGGTAGGATCGACTATAATACCTTGATGAGAGATGATGAAGCCTAACAATTTGCCTGATGTGACACCAAAGACACACTTTTGGGGATTGAGTTTGACTTTGTATTCACTGAGCCTCTCAAATATTCTCCATAGTACGGCTGGATGATCGACATGAGTCTTTGATTTATCCAATATGTCATCGGCATAGTATTCTATAATGTCATGTATCATATCATGAAATATAATGGTCATGGATCTTTGTTATATGGCCCCAACATTCTTGAGACCAAATGACATAGCCTAATAACAAAATGTTTCCCATGGAGTGGTGAACATTATCTTATGCTAGTATTTTGATACAATTAAGATCTAGTTATATCCTAAAAATCCATCCATAAGTTAAAGCATTTCATACCCTATTATGGAGTCAATTATCATGTCAATGTTTGGCAGAGGAAAATCATCATCAAGGTAGGCCTTGTTTATATCTCTAAAATCAATGCAGATTCTAATTTATTCTTGCTGCTTGCTAATTGGCATAACATTCGAGATCCACTCTAAATAGTCAATCTATCAGATGCATCTCACTTCTAAGAGTTTTTCCAACTCTTTCTTTACTAACACAGTAATATGAGGATGCATCTTGCACAATTTCTACTTCACATGTTTTGCATTGGGATATACAACAAGGTGGTGTACAACCAAGGCATGTTCCAAACCTCTCATATTTGAATAAGCCCAGGAAAAGATGTCAACAAATTCCCTCATAATGGATATAAATATTTCATGTTCCTCCTTAGTGAGGGACATGCCTAATTTGATCTATTTTGGGTCATCTAGAGTTCTAATTTCAACTTGCATAGTATCTTTTATGAGGAGAGTGAAACCATCTTCCAGAATAGTTGGTAGTGATTTAAATTGGCCTACAACTATAAAGTATTCTATTTGGACAGGTTCTTCTAGCTTGCCTAAACAAGATGAATCAGAATCTCCCAATGGTAGGGATGGACATGTTACAAACATTGTAAGGAATTCTTGGTCAATGCAATCAAAGGCATGTTGTCTTGTTGAAATAAACTTGGACCTAAAAACAAGCTCATCATTGGTGGGCTCCTGAGCTTCATTTGAGAAAAGGTGAACACCCCCATCTAATGGCACCTAAAATAGGTTTCACTAGAAGACTGGCATTTCTCATTACTTTTACCCTGGTCTAAAAGTGAAGGTTTTCACTTTGGGACATCAATGTTTTATTTATTTATTTATTTTTGGCTAAGGGTGTTCACCCATTCTCCAAAATAAGCTAAAGGATCCGGTTTGATAGAGAACCCTTGTTTGTGGTTTCCCAATGAAACATTGTCTCTTAGGCGTAGAAAATCATAAAAGGCCTCATCATTTTCAAACTCATCTACATGCACTATGGATTCTTGTTGGTCCCAATCTATAAGTTAAGGGTGATATAGAGGACGCGGGTTGTGTCGTATAGTTGGGGTAATGTTACAAATGACATGGGTGTCAAATAGATTGGTATTGGCAAGGTCTTCATAAATGTTTTGAATGGACTCTTCTTTGCTGTCGGCATCATCATCACTAGACATTGGAATTAGAACATGAATAAGATACGTGTGGTCACCCTCATGTGGTTTAAATATGAGACCATAAGTTCCTTTGTACCAAGATATAGAAATTGGCTCAAGAATTCCTTGTTGATTTAGCTCAAGGCCTCCTCCTTCATAGGATTGGTTCTCCATGATCCTGTTAGGGTTGGGATATTTGGCACTTTTTAAATAATTGATCAATTTGTCATTGTAAAACCAAGATTCATAATTGGCAAGTGGGTCCTCTTCATGGCCAATGGCCGATGTGAAAATGACTGGAGTTAGACTATGAAGTTTGCCCTTTCCTTTTTTCTGCCATTCCATGCAAGGTGGCCTAGATTTTTATCTTCCATAGGACTTGGGGTTTTGTGGAATCTTGACATGTGAAATGTGTCATGGGTCAAATACTCCCCTAGGCCATTGGTCATGATGGTAAAATGATTGGTCATTTTGAGAGGAGGTATGTGTGAAGATGAATCAAGGCTATCTAGGTCTATGTAATTAGCCTTTGGTAATTTAACAAGTATTTATATGTCTTTGTCCTTTTTAGGAACCAGATCTAGGCCAAAGTGGTAATTATAACTTTCATACTTAGCCTCTAAATGTTTGAAATATTCATAGGGCTACAAATCCCCATTGACGGTGACCTCCGTGCTAGAGTGAGAGAAATTAAGCCACTGGTGCAACATTGAAGGGATTACATGGATTTCATGTATCCAAAGTCTACCCAAGAGCAAATTATAAGATAGGTCTAGGTCTAACACATGGAAAAGTGTATCATGGGTCAAGGGCCCAATAATAATTAGAAAGCTTATAGTTCCTTGTGATTCTCATTCTTCATTATCGTAGGCCTTGATAATGAATGTTTGTTTTTAGCTGTAGATCGACTATTGTATATCTGAGATGCTTGATGAGTTTCAGAGACATAGTATTCAAACTCGATCTGTTGTTTATGAGGACATGTTTGACTTTGTATCATGTTATGACAACTTCAATGTAAAAGGGATTGTTATGGAGAGGGCCAAGGGATGACATATTGCTTTGGTCAAAGGTAAATTATTGGCTTGGGGCTAGATGTTCAACCAAAGGTTGGAATTTGTCTAGGGTTGTGTCATTTGGGTCTTGGGATTGGCCTATGAATTTTATTAAGATGTTCGTGTGGATAGTAGATGTATGCAACAAATACAAAATAAAGATTTATGCAGATGTCTTTTGAAGTTATTCCATAATGTCATATAGCCTTTCCTTAACAACAATATATGTATTGTTCATGGCTTTAATAGGTTCTCCAAGATCATTGAAAAACATGGCTTTTCTTTTAGCCTTTCCTTAATAACAGTTCTGTAAGAACCCATAACCTCTTACCAATGATCCAATCCAACCTTTGTTAAACATGGATTTAATAGGTTCTCCTAGATCATTGAAAACCTAACGAGTATGAACATTTCTTCTTGGAGGAGGGGTTTGCAAAGGTAATGGTTGTTGCATTTGTGGAGCAAGTTTAGGTTGTTATAAAGGTTGTACTTACTGAATCAGGTTCTAATGAGGAGTAAGCCATATTTATGATGCTGGTTAAGTTGATGATGTTTATACCATTTGAACATGATGTGACTTGATTACTTTATTGCCAACAACATTCTTATTATGGTTGATTTTCTTGGATTTCTCATAGTTACTAGCTTGGGCTAGTGTTGACGCTTATTTTGGACTTGGTTTTGGTTTTGATTTTGGCCTATTCTTTGGTTTTAGTTCTGATTTTGATTTGAAGAGGTTATTTTGATGATCCCTTTGTTAATAAGACATTTTTAAATTAACAAACCTTTATCGATGAAATTTTTGAATGTATGCATACACTGAAGCTCCAGATAATATGATATCTCACTATGCAAATTTTTGGTAAACACAACAGCCAATTATTTATATGGTAAGTTGTGAGTGAAGCAATTAGCAAACATTCTCCATCTTTTAAGATAGCTTGTGAAACTTTCACTGATTTTTGTATGCCTGAGTCAAATCCACTAATGAAATCTCATGTTTAAGATTATATGAGAAATGTTGCACAAATTTGTCTAAGAGGTCATCAAAATTAGATATGAAATTATTTGGAAATTTTAGGAACCGCTCTAAAGCTTGTCTTGATAGGCTTTGAGGAAACAAAAGGAGGAGATAAATGTTGCTATAAACCATTGGCTGACATGCAACAAAGAATTCTATCAAATGGGCCTTAGGGTTTCCTTTACCCTTATATTTATCAAATTTTAGTTGTTAGTACCCTTGAGGAAATGGTATCTTTAGATACTCCATGTTGAATGGGTATGCACACACATCATTTAACTTGAATTTATTGGTTTATTTTTCTACGTGAATGATGGAAACTGCATCCTTCATTTACTATAGTTCTTATGCGAAAAAACTAGATAGAACATGTGGCTAAGGTTATGGCTGGGTGGTCAAACGTAGATTACCTTGACCAATGTATTATGAAGGAGTGGTTTATTGTGGGTTATTGGTTTGGTGAGTGAACTGACTAGGAATATGCATGCATGGATTAGGATGTGATTATTGAAATTGCATGCTTTATGGTGTGATATTCTGGGTTAAATTCAGTAGATAGGCCTAATTTTGAGGGAATTATGATTGTGATGGAAGGATATGGCTCAGTGTAAAGTACTATGCCTACTGAGGTTGAGTAGGGACTTGTTATCGACTAGTCAACCCTAGATAAACAAGGGGAACTTATGGTGGACCAAGGCCCTGTCATTAAATTTATGGCACATTTTGAATAAAAGGCAATTGTTGCATAATTAGTACTTGTTGGATAATAATACCTCTTTGTTGTATGAACACTGGTTGTATAGTAGATGCTTGCAGGGTGTTTGGAATTTGTATTTAACCAATGGACATATGTTGTTGATTAGACAACATTTTCAATTATATAGGCATGTTGGTCTACAACTATAGAGGTACGTTTGTCATTAGCTATCAAGGTGTAATGTTTGTTGCCCCTTATTGAGGTGGCATAGTGTTATGCCTCTGCTATGGTGGTATATTAGACTATGCATGTTGTTTTAGAATACTATTCATCGCCTGTTGAGGTGGAGTAGCATTCATCACTTGTTGCTAAGGCAAGGCATTAGTCAGTGCTTGATTACTTAATCCTTGTAGTTACGTGCTTAAAGAAACAACTGGTTAAGGATTAGAGGTAACTCATTGTGGATAGGGTGCTACAGTTCCTTCCCCTTGCCATTATGAACCACTTGTGGTATTAACTAAAGGCACCTATTATTGTAGACTCTTTGTTGGTGTAGTTAAACCACTTTTTCCTGGATTGGAAGACACTTGCATGTTATCCATCATGTTTGGTACATTGTTATGCATATAAGTAGTAGTCACTTCTTCAATAGATGGAACATTATATATGTCACCAACTAAAGTGTTTTGCACAAATGGGTCTACACCTAAATTATCTTACCCTGTTAACTACATTAATACTCTTTTTGAAGGAGCTATCTCTATGAGTGGAGCGTTTGACATGGCCATGGTATTAAAATTACATGTTAGATTCAAATAGGTTTGATATGCTTGTTGTATTTATACAAAGTGGTCCTTCATGAGGCCCTTTCCTTTGAAAAGCATATTTGGGTCTTGATATGACATCAACACAAGTGATTGAGGATTGCCAGTAGAGGCTTGTTCAATGATTTGGCTATAAGGCATGTTGAGAAGCACTCTAACTAAACTAGGTAAATTTTCATGGGGGAAGTCTGCTGGAAACTTAGCCCCTACCTTTGCAACTCTAACTAAAATCTCATCCTTATTTTCAATCAAGTGATGATCAAACAAATAAATATCATATGTCAATGGCACAATGAAGTAATACGATTATTGTTGAGCTTGGTCTACAACTGATGGTATGCTAGCAAGGTACTATGTTATTTTCTCTTAGTCTTGCTTTGAATATGGAGGTGTGTTAACCAAATAATGGGCTAGTAGATCTTGGATTTGTTCCCCATATTGAGCATTATAAGGAGGATATAGATCCATCTCATAAATGACATCATCACTACAGGGGTCTTGAATAAAGTCATCATTCATGACCACAGTATTATAACTTGGATTGTACATGGCTCCACTATGAGTGTAATGAGATATATCCAAATTAATGATCAACATTTCATGAAGATAGGTCTAGAGTTTTACAAACTCTAAAAAATAAGGTCTAAAAGACAAAGTGGTCCAAACTTGGTCTAACTTGGTCTAAGAAATGGAGTTGTATCTTCAAAAAGGTTAGTGATAAACTTGGTCTAAAATATTCTAACATCATATGTCTTACACAAAAGGTCAAGTGGATGAATAAAAACCGAATACCAAAATTAGGTAAAAAGTGTTTCAAACAAGTCTAATATAGGTTTAAATAAATAAAAATTATTAGGTCTTTTGGAAACAAAACACAAAATCTAGGATTTAAACAAAACAAAAGGGAAATTTGCTAGATCTTTTAGGAACAAGGCACAAAATCTAGACTTTTAAACAAAACTAGGACTAAGAGGTAATAAATTTAAATTAATAAATTTGAAACACTTTGACATAAATTAGGCATTTGGATTTAAACATAAACTTGATTATTTGGCAAAAGACATTGAACCTTAGGCATATGTAAGATAGACCACTTCCCAATTTCTAGGCACAAATAATAGTCTTTAAGATCGAGCAAAAATTAGCCTAAGTTACACAACCCAAAAGTGAAAGATGAATGTCTAGGCCAAATTTTTTCAATCAATCAATCAATGTTTGAATCTAAACTTTTCAAGGCTAATTTAAAACTTGATTTGGAGGACTAGGATCTTGAAATAGACAACAAACTAGACAAGAATGAACATCATGATGGTACTAGGCATAGATCCAAAAGACACATGTGGTTTTAATTTTCAATTTGAACACAATGTAACAAGTCTTTGAAATGATTCGATCAGTGTAATGATTTTGTCATTCTTTAAAGATATGGCAAATGGTTTGTTTCAAGACTCTAAGGCTAAAAAAATTGGAACAAAATGGGAAACATAATGATGCCCGTTTCAAACAATTGATGTACACACACAAAATTTTGACAAATGACTAAGGCAAAAGTGTGATGTCAAATGGATAGCATAATGCCTCTTCAAATAAAGGAGTGATGTGCAAACATGACTTATTTTAAGACATGGTATGAGAAAAAAATAGTTCAGACTCAACACCATGCAAGTAAAAGGACAAAATGACAAAAACACCTAAGTGTAAAATCCTAAATTCTAAAACTGATAAGGTGGCATCATACTATCAAATTTTATCTATATACTTGTTATCAAAAGGATTTTAAGTTTTTAATCCATAAATTAAAAGCACATGAAAAGAAGGGTTTTTAAGCCCCCTCTTCTCTTAAGAGTTTATATGATGACATAAAACTTCAGGCTACTCGCCCTTCATCAATAGTATGCCTGCAATAAGTGGGGTTATCTAAACTATCAATTTTCATTCATTTCCAAATATTACCATATGTGTGGCAAACACTAGGGTGCATCATGTCATTTGGATCCACATTAACTAGCTTATTGTGAAAAGGTCTTGTCATTTTCACAACCACTACATCCATCAATTATTTAGTGTAGTGCGATGTCCAAGTTACTCCTATGGTCTAAGACTGAGTACCACTAATAGAGCTTGCTTAACCACTCAAACAATCATCCCAGTGGGTCACCCTCAATTTATGAATCCCACCATGGAGTGAGGTTTAAATGATGATAGGAGATGAATTCTTGGGTTAATGCTTCCCTAGAAAACTCGTGGGGAGGTGATGAACTCCTACCCACAAGCCAAAATGCATAAAATAAAGAAAGTGGAAGGACTTTAGGGTTATTTTGGGGTCACCCAAATCATATGGATTTTGGGGAGGGCCTTAGCGAATTTCCTTCCATGGTTTTAGACCAAAGTGAAAAATGCAAAAAATGAGTGTTTTTTATTACCCAAGTTCCCTAAAGGAGATGGGGGAGAGCATACACGTGGTACACTTATTGCTAAATAAAACACTTCAAAAAATAAGCATAAAAATAAGAACTCTAATGAGTATTTAACTAAAGTGAGAGTTAATTTTTATAGCACCAAAATGAAATATGTTATGAAGTTGGAGCCCCTTGGCATTGTGTTGAATACTTAAACAAAATAGAAAATGAATTAAGTGAAAGATTTTAAAGCACCAATTTTAAATGTGAGTTTTGCAACTTAGAGTGTTTGAAAATGTCTTTTTTTGGCCTTTGGGTCCTACAAAATATGTTACTGGGTTTACTTATTGCTTGAAAAAAGTGATATCCTTGAAAATTAGCTCAACAAAGCAAAAAATCACCTCTCTAGAATGATTTTGCAGTTATGTAGGAAACTGTGAACTGTGAAATTGTTCTATCATAAAAACACAGTCAAAATAAAATGCTTAAAAACTCACATTGAGTGATTTCATAGGTTCTAAATGATTTTGCAATTCTATTTGATTATTTTGCTACTCCAACAGATGAATTCACTACTTGGGCAAATAATTTCACACTTTAGGTAACATTTTCACCATTTTTGAGGAACTTGAAACAAATATAAGCACATAGGAATGATTTCGTTGGTAGCAAAAAATATTTTTCTACTAAGAAGAATGAATTCATAGCCTAAAAATATGATTTCACTCCCTTTGAAAATGAATTTTCTACTATAAATAGTGATTTCACTACTAAAAATAATGATTTTACTACTACAAATAACAAATTCGCTAATTTGTAATAATTTTTTACTTAGTTGAAAAATGAAAAGGGATTTTTATTGTAGGACAATTTTGTGGTTTTGCTCAATGATTTCACCATTTATGTGCCTGATTTCATAGTTTTGCAGGGCTGAGGCTAAACCATAGTGATTTTGCATTTTTTTTGAGACAAATTCATAGATTTTATAGTTTTTTAGTGTCAAATTTACAATTACGTAGTCACAAATTTGTGAATACACAGTTAAAAGCAAAAACATGGAAAAATTAGTAATAAATCATGAAATTAAGCTCTATAATGAAGTATTATTGGCTCCAAATGGCTCTCAAGAGACTCCATTAATACTTATGGGGTGCATGGTTCCACCAGTCATGCCATGATGTAAATAAGGAATACATAGAGGGGAGGTTAGTCTTGTGTTATTCCAATAAAACAAATCAAAATAACACACTAAAATCCTAACACATCTAGCCTAAACACTAGGGAGAGCATAAGTAATAAACATACAAATGAAAGCACAACTAGCATACAAAATAAATCACTCTTTTACCTTCCTTGGACCTCCAAATGGCTTGTTGAAGTGGCTTACTCGATTTGTGCATTAAGAAGTCTTTACCAATGAAGCTTTCTTTGCTCCTTCTCTCCTTGGCACCTTGGCTTAAGAATTTGGCATGGTAACATTACTTAAAAGGTTTCTTTTCATGTATTTGAGCATTATAACATTACACCAAGATAATTTGATATCAATAGGTATGGCCTTGTATTTATAGAATTAAAAGTTAAATTTTGGCCCCAAATTTTGGCTAAGTATTATCCATTTTGGCATGGGACCAACACGACATGGAAGGACCATGGAGCGAAAGGACCATGGCACAAAAGGACCATGGTGTAGAACTTGATAGGCATAGAAGCACCGTGGCATGGAACCTATAAGGTGTAAGAGGACATTGACATGGAAGGACTAACACGAGAGGGCTTAGTTAAATAAGAAATAATCATGAAGAACCTAAGGACTTAGGAATCAGAACTAAAGCAGATGACTAGGGGAAGGTGTGGAAAATGGGAGAAATTAAATGGATGATTGATATGGGACACCCAAACCTTATTTATAGGAAATTTTACACTGGCTCACAAGAAGAGGAACACACGACAACAATGATTTAACATAAAGTGTGGATATAGAGGGTGTAAAATCCCACGTCCTTAAAAGGAGATAGTTTGTTGAATGCTATGAATCTTAGTCTATTTGGAGTTTGTTGGATAATTACTCGAGTCATTAATGATTTTAAATACTTGGTCAAGGTTTAAAAAGTACAAATACCCCTATTGTGAAGGATTGTGATGATGGATGGATGGATGTATTGTTAATTTTGATGCTTAAGCTTAATATATGAAGTTGAGGGTTTTATAAAACTTCTTGTGTTCATGATGAATGATGTCATGTGAGTTACTTAGCATGAATTATGGTGCATGTATTCTTTTATAAGGAGTAACTCTGAAACTATAATGTTTGTTTATCTATGTAATTATGGTAGTAGAACTTAGAACTGTAAGGATCATAATAGTCTATCTTTGCATTTATGTAATATCTAATTGAATACATGTTTGACATAAAAAAATATAACTAAGTATTACTATGCAAAAAAAACCTACAAGAATTGGTCTTAAGCTGCATGCTTCGAGTGAGTACACAAGACCTTAGTCTTGTGTGAAAGGGCCAATGTGCTAGCTCATTAGGCTAGACTTCAACATCGATGCTGTATTTATAATAGAAAACACCCAATATTTGGCTCCATTATCAGAGCCTATAACACTTGCTGCTCAGGCATGGAAAATGTTTGAGTACATTACTTTTGAGAATATAGAATAATGGATTACTAGAGTTGAAGATAATTTTGTAGTTCCCTATCTTAAACCAAGAATTTTTGCATGTTTATGGGTAAAGTAGAATATTATAATGTGTTTTACAAAACTTTCTTTGCTGAAATCTCAGTTCACTTGCACACTTGGCTCTATGTATATGCTCAAGGATGGTCTCAAAACCTTGAGAGAAGGCAACCTTGGACCATAGAATGAAAAAGAGCTTTAGATTGACTTAGAACCCCATGGATATGAGCTATTAACATTTGGTGGATAGGAGTGTTGACTAACTACATTTTGGAGTGCACTGTAACCACCTATTCATGTTCTAAAGAAGCCAAGTTCTAGTTCCTTTGAGAATTGCATGGCCATTATATAAAAACACCTTGACTTAAAAATTAAGAAGTTATTTGTTGATTTGGGACTTGAGACTATGCTAATAGAGAGATAAATTATTCTATGCATGAGTCACACATTTGGGAAGGGAGCATAAAAGAGTTGGTAAAAGATTATGGGTTCAAAATGGTAACCAGTCAAGGAGAATTATAGAAGTAAAAGTATGATGAAGCTTGATAGAAGATTATAGGATTCAGTAGCATGGGAAGGGACTGAGAAAAATCAATTAGTGTTGTTAAGATCCATAGGGAAGTAGAGATAAATAAAGAGGATCCCGCCACTTTTGAGCTGTGCCATATGCCTTTAATATCATACAAAAGAGAAACTAGTTGGATAACGGTAATTGAAGAACCAAGTCTGAACCAACTAGGCTCCCTGACCATAGTGTGAACTTATGCTCTTGAGTTAGATGAAGTACACATACATAATTGGGACACAAACAACATGGAATCAGAGACTGAGCTAGTAAGGGATACTAAAACTTAGATAATTGACATACATACAAACTTAACACTCTCTTTCCCCCTTCAAAGGAATTATATGGCACAATTAGGGATGCCTAGAGGGCCTGGCCCACAAAGTGGATGAAATATAGGCCCAAGTTTGGTTAATCACCTGGTTACCATGCCCCATATCACAAGCACTACTGTTAGAGGCACTAGAGGCAGATTGGGTGGTGGCACAGGAAGAAGTGGACTTCTTCTTCATGGGATAGTATATGAAGGTTCTCAATAACCACCATTCCAAGTACCTCAACCAATAACAGTGTATTACAAAATGATGCTTCACTTATTAGAATATCGAGGCATGGAGAATGTAGCTGAGCATGTCGATAAATGTGAACTTATTTAGAGGGTGTGAAGCATTAACTCTTCTAAGTATAAGGACACATAGTTTGTAACTACACTTTTAGAATATACACACAAATGGTTTAGAAAGTTTGATCCTCAACAAGATGTTATCGACTATGATAAACTTAAGATAACATTTTTTTAAGAGTTTGACATTCCATAATTTGAAAAACAAAGCATAGCTGCACTGAAGGACATCAAAGAAGAGCTTACTAAAATTATGCAAGAGTATGATACAAGTTTTAAGATGATCTTGTCAAAGCTGTCCTTTAAAATTAATGCTACATAACATGCATAATGGTTTGTAGGAAGATTGTTACTCCCTTTTTGATGAACATTATCTTAGAAGACCTTCACTAACCCATGTGAAACCTTATAAGCTGCCCTTCATGCTGACGCAGTTGGAAGTGTTGATACAGGGATCAGTCCATTTACGAAAGCTCAAATAGCTTCCATGGCATCACAACTTGGGAAGTTAATAGCTAATAGTGCACATGATACACGTAGCAGTGTTTGGTGTACTGACTATAAATTTAAAGGGCATACATGGAGCAATTGTCTGCACAAGAACATCCACACAGTACTTAAATAGACGTATGAAATCTATCATGAGGAACATGATGTACACTATTTTCCTCTTCTATAATGAGCTATGCAGACTAAGGTGTTTGAGTATTGTAAGATATGTGATGCTTACACTCATGACACTAATAATTGTTAATTGATTAGTGTTATCCATGAAGCACAAGCGTGTGGTACATGCCTAAATTCTATAGCCAATAACCAAGATAATGGTGGATATCAGGCTCAAGGAAAAGGATGAGGATTAGGATGTGGTCATTTCCTGCCCAAGACATGTTACAAATGTGGATCCCCTAACCATTACCAAAGAGATTTCTTGGAGTACCCTACATGTGTTTTTGTAAAAAGGACCACCGACTGGAAGAGTGTCCTGACTTGTATGTAGCTATTAATAAGAAATGAAATAAAAAGGGTGTCAAAATGATACAAGTTGAGAAACCACATTGTTGCATGTGTTTAGGCACCCCATTGTTGGAAATATTGTCATTGATGTCAAAGGTTTAGTATTATTGGTGATAAAGGCCCCATTGCATTTAATGTTATTGGTAATAAATATATCTTGGCTAATATGAGTTAATATTTATTTAATATCAACGAATATATTTTTGGTTGCATATGAGACAAAATAAGGGCCCATGGAGAAGTCAAAGAGTCACGGGATAAAGACAAAAGAAGGATGGGATGCATTTTCCCATGAAGAGTCATCTTGGGGAATACCAAGAGTCACCAAGTGAAGACAAAAGAGTAAAGGGAAAATTTCTCATGAAGGGACACTTTAAGGAATATGAAAAGTCACCAAAGATAACGACAAAAGTGGGAAAGACATTTTTAGTCATGAAGGGTCATCGCATGACTTTTTAAATGCTTGGATATGAAGGGTCATCCAAGATTGGCGCCATTTTACATGAGGATTGAAAGGTCACAAAGGGGGAAGGCCAAAGGTCATTTGGAAAGCTATAAATAAAGGCTTGAGTAGCCATTTGTGATGTGGAACTGAGAGGTTGATTTGATATTGTAATATCTAGCTTAGAAGAGCAATTGTGAGAGATGATTTGTATTTGTTATATCTAGCTTAGAAGAGCAAAAGTGAGAGAGAGGAAGAAGATGTTGTATTGATCTATCATTTGTTGAGATAGTAACATTAAGAGATAGGTGTGTGGTATACACAAAGGGGTTGGTGCTTCTGTGGGTTGGTGCTCATGAATTGTTGCTGGGTTGGTGCTCCTGTGGGCTGGTGCTCACGAATAGGTGTTGGGTTGGTGCTCAACAAAGGGGTTTGAAGCTCTTGTGGGTTGGTGCTCATGAATTATAGCTGAGGTTTGTACTTGGCAAAGGGGTATGGTGATCCTGTGGGGTTGTTCTCATGAATATATTTGAGATTAATTCTCTATGGTTTTTCCCACATTAGGTTTCCACGTTATATCTGGTGTCTCTCTCTATCTTGTGTGGATGTTTATTGTTTGAGTTTTATTGCATATCTTGAATGTTTGATTAAGTGGAATTTGGTTAAAGGTAAAGATTTATAAGATATATAATATACTGATTCACCCCCCCTCTCAGTATATTTTGTGCTTAACAATTGGTATCAGAGCAGGTTCCTTCAAAAAGGGTTTAACGGCTTGAAGATAGATCAAAGGAAAAGCACAGATGGCCAAGCAGCTAAAGAAGGAGAATCAAGAATTGAAATCTGTGGTTGAAGCTCTTAAAGAACAGGTGTGTATCTTGGATTCTAAGTTGGCTATAGAAGTAAAAGAAAATAAGATATTTATTCAGGATCTTAAGAATCAGTTAGAGGTTGCAACTTCAATTTTAACATCAAAAGAAGAAGAGTGTAATCAGTTGAAGGTTGAGTTAGGATCTTTAAGGGATAATCATGAGAAGCTTATAATCAAGGTTGAGAAAGATCATGAAATATCAGTCCAATGAAAGAAGGATGCAAGTTTTGCATACAAATCAAAGAAGCTAATCAGGCAGCCCAATGCTTTCAAGTTTTCAAATTCTTTTCATGGCCGTTGTTTTGTTTGTCATCATGTTGGTCATAGGGCAAGAGATTGTATGAGAAGAAGCAATCAATCAAAGGGACATCTCAGTTACATTCAAGAAAAAGGTATGAGAAATATTGTTTGCTTTTGTTGTCATGAGGTTGGCCATATTACTAGATTATGCCAAAATAAAGTAAAGAGATATTCAAAGTATGTCAAAGGTTATAGAGCCCCTAAAAGATATGAGAAGAGTCAAATTAAGGTTTGGAGACATAAAATAGTAAAGGTTGATCAGGTTGAGTTCAAGAATGAAAATGAATTACTTGCTATAGTAGATAAAGAATCAGATAACAAGGATTGTGCAGAATCTCTTGTTACATTTGAGCATGAGCTTTGTCAAGATAAGATAGTTGTAAAAGTTGAGAAAAATAAAAACAACATAAATGATAAGGTTATTAGGTCAAAAAGGTTAGACATGCTTAAACGGATTCTAAAACAAAAACACAAGAAGATCAAGAAAGAAACAGAGGAGATGTGGGAATCTCCTGAGATTTGTTTCTAGGACCATTTTGGTGTGGGGTGTCTCTTCTAGGCTTCAAGGAGACACTTTTAAAAATTGAAGCATGGTGGATGCTATTGGGTCTTGGTTATGTTGCATGACAAGAAGGTAAGTTGGAAGATTAATTTGTATATCTATTGAGGGAATATATTTTTGAAGAAAATTTTGCATCAGTATTATGGTTTGAGGCTATTAGAATGATTCTTGCATATGCAGTGTTTTAAATGATTATGGTCATAAGAAATTAGAATGTTGAAAAAGAGCTAATAGTTTCAGAGAGAAAGAAAAAGATACTCATGCAGATTCAATCAAGAAGGATCAAAGTTTCAAAGCTCCATTCATCAGGAAGAAGGTTTAGTTGTGTTCATGGTAGAAGAAACAACCTTAAGATTCTATGTTGGTGCAAATAGCTTTGCATGTAAGAGATAAAGATCAGCCATGGTTCATTGATAGCGGATATTCGAGGCATATGATAGGAGATAAGAGTAAAGAAGATCAATGGTGGTACAGTGAGACTTCAGAGATAAAACCACTACCAGGATAGCCAGAAAAGGTACTTTAATTTTGGATAATGGTAGAACCAAGACTAAGAATGTTTTATAAGCATAATCTATTGAGTGTAAGGCAAATATGTGATCAAGGATACACCTTAAAGTTTCATGTGGAAGGTTTTGAGATTAGAAGAAAATATTCAAATGAGTTGATTGCAGATTCTCAAAGGACAAGTAAAATCAGATATCTTCTCAAAGATCGGCAAGAGGAGTTGGGAGTAATTTCTATTACTTCCTGCCATTGATGTTCAGCATCAAGTGAGGGGGAGCTAAGTGTTAGCTCCAGGTAGGCCCTTTTCCATTGATGTCAAAGGGGGAGAATAACAGGTACAGGTGCAAAAAATAGGTACAGGGAATAGGTACAAGTTACTACAGTAAGGGGGAGTTACTATATGTTTTCAGATGACGGTATGTGTAGGTGATAGGATGTGGCAGTTTCAGGATTGAGGTTGCCATCAATGACAAAGGGGGAGATTGTTGAAAATATTGTCATTGATGTCAAAGGTTTAGTATTATTGGTGATAAAGGCCTCATTGCATTTAATGTTATTGGTAATAAATATATCTTGGCTAATATGAGTTAATATTTATTTAATATCAATGAATATATTTTTGTTTGCATATGAGAGAAAATAAGGGCCCATGGAGAAGTCGAAGAGTCATGGGATGAAGACAAAAGAAGGATGGGACACATTTTCCCATGAAGAGTCATCTTGGGGAATACCAAGAGTCACCAAGTGAAGACAAAAGAGTAAAGGGCGAATTTATCATGAAGGGACACTTTAAGGAATACGAAAAGTCACCAAAGATAAGGACAAAAGTGGGAAAGATATTTTTGGTCATGAAGGGTCATCACATGACTTTTCAAATGCTTGGATATGAAGGGTCATCCAAGATTGATGCCATTTTCCATGAGGATTGAAAGGTCACAAAGGGGGAAGGCCAAAGGTCATTTGGAAAGCTATAAATAAAGGCTTGAGTAGCCATTTGTGATGTGGAAGTGAGAGGTTGATTTGATATTGTAATATCTAACTTAGAAGAGCAATTGTGAGAGATGATTTGTATTTGTTATATCTAGCTTAGAAGAGCAAAAGTGAGAGAGAGGAAGAAGATGTTGTATTGATCTATCATTTGTTGAGATAGCAACATTGAGAGATAGGTGTGTGGTATACACAAAGGGGTTGGTGCTTTTGTGGGTTGGTGCTCATGAATTGTTACTGAGTTGGTGCTTGGCAAAGGGGTTGGTGCTCCTATGGGTTGGTGCTCATGAATTGTTGCTAGGTTGGTGCTTGGCAAAGGGGTTGGTGCTCGGCAAAGGGGTTTGAAGCTCCTGTGGGTTGGTGCTCACGAATTATAGCTGAGGTTTGTACTTGGCAAAGTGGTATGGTGCTCCTGTGGGGTTGTTCTCACGAATATATTTGAGATTGATTCTCTATGGTTTTTCCCACATTGGGTTTCCATGTTATATCTGGTGTCTCTCTCTATCTTGTGTGGATGTTTATTGTTTGAGTTTTATTGCATATCTTGAATGTTTGATTAAGTGGAATTTGGTTAAAGGTAAAGATTTATAAGATATATAATATACTGATTCACCCCCCCTCTCAGTATATTCTGTGCTTACCACCCATCTATTCAACAAGTGAATATTACCACATGCAATAGATAGTCTCAACCTCTTTCGAATTCTACTTAAAAATTTCAACGTGAAGAACCATGAGTAAGAAAGTATCATGATGCCTAGTAGTAGAAGAATGCCCACTAAGATATTATGGCATTAGTATGAGCATTTCAAGGAGAGATTAAATTCCTTAAAGATAAAGAAGCAACATAGTGTGTTGCTATGCAAAGGGTAGTTGAACTGTAAAATATGGCACATGATGACTTCCAAGATCTGTACAAATGCATGCTGGATGAGGACATTATCCCATAACTGAGCTCTTGGCTTAAGAATTAAGAAAAAACACCAAATGATGCTCAAACCCATGTCACTCAACAGACTGAGGACCATTGCTTGAATCATACTCAGAGGCAAGACACTCTTATTCTCTCTTCCCTCTTGGAAGATAGAGAGATACTAGTCAATGTTGCCATCAATGGATGGGTAATTTGGGACATAGTAGTTGACACTAGTGAAAAAGTGAATGTCCTCACCAAAGATGCCTAGAAAAAAATGGCTAGTCTACCATTATAACCATCACCTTACATGTTATTCTTAGATAACAAGACTCGTTCTTTACCAATAGGTGTCCTCAAGAATGCCATAGTTGAAATACTTGGAGTACCCTTCAAGGCAGATTTTGAGGTTCTTGAATTAGCCGAGGTAGATGATTTCCATTCTCTATTGGGATGGAATTGGTGCTATGAGAATAATCTAGACCTGAGCTTCAAAAAGTGGTATATTAGTTTTGAGAACTCTAAATAACACATTGTTATTCCACTAGTTCATTCAAAAGTACCCCTTTACATAAAGCCTACCAATGTTAATGAAGATATAAACCACATATATAATGTTACTCTAAGGAATTATGAACTAAGAGATCCCACTCTAGATGGCATTATTTTATGGTTGAATACTCAATCTCTTTTTGACACTATAATCAATGCTTATAATTATTGGGTGCATAGTGACTATGACCTTACTAGATGAATGTGTAATACCATCAATAGTCAGGAGAATGTCCTATGTTTTTTCAATAAATGTCACAAGTTTATTCATATTATCGAACTAGTAATGAGAGGACCACTAGTAGGCCCATCATTAGAAAGACTAGATAGAGCTCTATGATTCCATGGACAAATGGAGGTACAAGACTTCATATAATACCTTTAAGCATTCTATGACATTGAAAGTGATCATATGAGATCATTAGTATATCTATTTGATGGAACTACCATAAGGTGGTGGCACACCCATCATGAACAACTCCTTTATTGGGATCAAGTATGCTCTACTTTGCATCATTGGTTCCACCATGACAACAAGGTTAGGGGATCAATCAATTACAGTGGCATACAAGCACCAAAACCTCACATCAAAGCCTATGAAATAATGTGGAGGGATGAAGTGACATAATTACTAGAGTACTTGTGGGTCTATGAATTTTATGGGACATTACACACTTGGGAATGAACATGGTATGTTCTTTAAGAATGACACATGGGTACTAGATTCTAGTATCTATTGAAGGAGAGCATGAAGTCAACACTATCCTATTCTTCACCAAGGATGGATTTGTGCTTCACTCTCCAAGCCATATGTGAAGCGGTTGTAGGTAACCCAAGTCCCTTGGAAGACCATTTGAGGAGTATTCATCATGACCTTGAGGAGTCCCTACACCTCTTCAATGAATCATCAACACAAGTTTCCATGCCAGAACTAGTCCTTGATCATGACTGACGCAAAAAAATATGTCTAGGTAAACAGAAGCTAGTGTTTCATGTGGAAGAAGGTGAAGGATTCAATCCACATGACATTTTGAAAATCCATTTGGATGTTCCTATGAACTATATCACAAGAATTGTTCATGATATAGGTGCCAATATAGACAACCCTTACAATGGGTGCATTCAAACTATTCAACATAATATTGGCATGGATCAAGAACCAAAGATGTCTATGATAGGGAATTACTAGATTGAAATGGAAATTTCAAGAATATTTGAGTTACTAAAAGAGTATTAGAACATCTTCCCAATAAAATACAATGAAATGAAGGGAGTCCATGCATCATTGGAAAATGCATATCAAGCTAGTTGAAGGTGCTCAACCAATTATAAAATGACCATATAGAATGAATCACAATCTATGGCCATGGGTCAACGAGGAAATTGATAGCATGTTGCATGCTAGAGTAATCACCCCCATTGATGAATCTAAATGGGTCAATCCCATGGTGAATAGTATCAAGAAGGATGGCTGCATCTATATTTGCATGGACTACCAAGTACTTAATGCATCTTGTGTCACTAATCCCTTCCCCATGTAATTCACAAAGGAAATCATTGAAAGTGTTGATGGATGTGAGATATATACCTTCATCTTTTTGTTCCCAAAATTTTTCACTTATTTTGGGACAACATGTGAACTATTTTTTGGTCCTACGAGCCAAAAATTTGACTCTTCCCTTTGTAGAGTAAGATACTCTATATTTTATTTTGAGTTTCAGTTGGGCACTCCAAGTTTTATCCCTGCGCATTTCAGTTTTGAGGCAGTAAGGGTTATGACACAAGGCACGGGTTTCTCATTTTGCACAAATTTTTCTTTTTGCCTAAAGTTTTGTCTAAATCTTAAAGTCAAATAGAAGCTGCCAAGTGTCATCTGCCGAGACCCATTATAATTTGTTTCTAAAAAGCAGAAAAACGTGCCACATGTCCCTTTATAACTCAATAGAATGCGCCACGTGTCTACATCTGAGTTCCAAAGTTTCTTATAATCTTCTTTCAAAAAGCTTCTCTTAGAGTCCTGTGGAGGGTGCCAAGTGGAAACTGCAGAAGGTTTTAATGTGTTTTTCTAAATGCAGTGGAAGGCACCATGTGTCCCTTGTAAAGTGCGACAAAAGCTACCAAGTGTCAACATCTGCAATTTCTTCCTTTTACTTCGTTATCAAGTAAGGACTATGGTGGGCACCGAGTGAGTTGCTAAAAGTAAGTAGAGCGCACTAAGTGTCATCATTCATGTGAATCCAAATGAGTCCCAAATGTTTCTATAGTGATTCTAAAGCTCAGCATAAGTTGCCAAGTGTCATCTTCTGTAGGACTCTCAAAAGGTACCTAAAGCTTCTATAAGTTAAGTGGATGCTGCCAAGTGTCCTCGCCTATTTCATAGTGGAAGGCGCCACGTAAGTTCAGTGGAAAGTGCCACCTATCCCTGTTCCCCTTTTGAAGTTGCTCAGGCAAGAAGTGTTGTGGGTCCCATTTTCTATAAGATTGGTGAAGTTTCAAAGCAATAGACTATGACATATGTCAAAGGCAGAGCACTCCTAATACAAAGACATGAAGGAATTGCTAAGGAGGATGACGGGCCCGTAATCATCAAATTTAGGACAACCAACTAGCTGTTAGCTTTCAAATGATGACGGACTTGAAGATGTCAAATTTGCGGCAATAAAGTGCATGTTGATCTTTACAAGCTTAAACACGGACCCGAAGGAATTCACGGACCTGAAGGAATTCAAATACCTTCAGGCTCGAAAGGAAGAACTGTCGAGAGGAGGAACCAAAGGAATAAAAAAGGAGAAAAGATAGACTAAGAGCTCAAATCACAGTAGAAAGAGGGATAGGCTGAAATATCTACATAGTAGTTATTTCAGTAGGTAGAACAGTCCACAAAGTAGATATTTTGACTAGCAAACATTGAAGACACAGCCTGTTTATCTCCCTTGGAGTAAAGACAAAATGGATAGTTGCGTAGACACCAAATGATATAGACCCAGAGAAGATATATTTGAGATGAATCAACATGCCATAGTTAAGACAACTGCTCTATTCTAGCATGGCCCCCCTGACAGAACTGAAAATGCATTCAAGGAATTAAATGCACATCATGGGCCATTCCATGAAACAAAGCACCAAGTATTTCTTGGCTGCTATATATTGTAATCTCTTTTATTATTTTAGGGGGATCTCTCTATTATAAAAACAAAACTCTACCAAAATTTAAAGGTGATTACTGAGACTTTGAGCTTAGATTATTAATCATATTTCTTTGTTTGAATGAGAAAGCAAGTTACTTTCAGACTTTGTGCTGTTATGGCTTGTGTCATTTTAGGAGATTGTTCTTATTTCTATCTTCTAATTGTGTTCTTGTCTAGTTAATGAAATAAACAAAACTTGTGGAAGTAATCAGGAATGTATCCTGAAGCCAATTGTGGGAATACTTTGTGCTGTCTACAATTGCCTTTAGTGTGTTTGTCTATTTTCTATTCCTATGTAAAAGACCTTGGTATGACTTTGTGCCCTCATTGTCCTTTGTATTTCACTCTTAGGCAGTCGAGGTGGAGACTTTGTGTTACACCTCAGTCTGCTGGTTACGATGCCCTTGTTACCAGTTACTTATTTCTTACCTGAAAGAACTCCTGCTATTTTCTGCTAGACCACTTCTAAAAAAAGAAAAGTGCCTTCAGTGTCTTCACCAAGATTTCTCCTTTGATTTTGAACATCATCTTTAAAAAAAGAGAGATGGATGGTGTTATCCTACCCCTGAGTGTTATTTTCTGCATATATATATAGCTCCTCATAGTTATAAGGGAACCTCCCCTTGATGAGAGGAGAGATTTGTCCCCTTTTGATGTGGTAAACCCACACATCTAGATGACCAATCTCCTTATATTGTGGTTGAAGAGACGTATTTTGCTCATCAGTTAGCTGGTGACAAAATATTCACCCAACAATTTTTGGTGACTCCACTGGGGAAGAGCGCACAGTTTGAAGTCTCAAGATTTAAGCTGAAGCAAATCCTGCTCTTTTCCATTTTTGTTTTACAATCTAGCAACTCCACGTTATACCAGAAGCCAAAAAGCTCAAGGTGTTGTTGACCCTGTCTTTGAGTTAGTGCAATAGAGCAATTTTGATTTGTTTCCTCCACAACCTCACCTTCAACGAACTTGGAGTCTTCCTCCTACCAACACCAAGTCACCAATACAAGGTAGAGATTCTTTTTCTACCCTTAGCAGAGCTTTGCCTACACATACTCTACCTAGATTTGTTATCCCACTTTTACATAATCAAATCATGGCTCAAGGCCCCTGGAATAACTCTTTTGGTCCACTAAATTTGACCCCACCTCTACATGAGCTTCCATGTAGTTCAAGGAAGAATTTCCCTAAATTCTTTGGTGATAGAAAAGTTTATCTTGATGAACATATTACTGCTTTTAGCATAGCTTGTGGTGTAATTAAAGTTGAGTATGAAGACATATCAATCAGGCTATTTGTGAAAACACTACAAAGTGCTATTGTAGATTGGTTCTACCACCTGTAGGCTCAGTTAGTGAATGACTGAAACACTCTCAAAGCTAAATTTGAAGCCAAGTTCAAGTCTATAGAAGATGCACATGCCTTGGTAGCCCAGCTCACACAGAAGAAGAAGGAACCTCATGAACATATGAGGGATTTCATTAAAAAGTTTTACAAGCTGAGGAATCAGATTCCTACCATTGTTCAACCAACACCTAAAAACCTCAAATGCTTCTTCATCAACTCACAACTACTTGAAGTGAGTTTTTTGCTGAAATGGGCCAGCCACATAGACCTTGTTACTACTCAAGATTTGGCTACTGAGGTAGAAGATGACCTTATCTTGGTAGAAAAGATAAGGAGAGATCCTACTAGAGATAAATCATCTTCATCTTCTGAATACTCACCTACAGTCACTACTGATCTAATGGTGCAGAAGCTAGAAAATGAAATACTAACTCTTAGAAAGCAAATGGCTTAAGGGATGTCATCTGCTCCTTCATACAGAGATATGCCAAGGAGAACATTTCAGAATCAGTCATACCAAGGCAATGTGGCCAAGAATCAAAGACAAACAAATTGTCTTCTTCCCCCGCATAGGAACCTTGCTATTGAAGCACCTCCAACCAACTCAGCAGTTGGATATCTGGAAATAGAACATGATTCCCCTTTCCAACCTGAGTTTTATCAAGAAAATGACCCTGATCTCTTTGTAGTAGAAAAAAAGAATCAGTGGATGACTCCAACATTAGTTTCTTGAATTATCAAGATGAACCCAAAAGTGAAGGTAAAGTAGCTGAGGGATCAGATGCTATGTTCATCTGGTCAAAGAACTAGTCAGCTCAGCAAGCTGATAAAGAAAAGCCAGAGGAGCGACCTCAACCAACAATTTTAATTGCTAAGAGGGGAACCACTCTTCCTTTCGAGCTAAAGGACCTGGTGATTATAATAAAGGTAAGTACACCAAACGTCCCTATGCCTTGTACTTCAAATTCACAGTCCAGTCCTTCCCCTTCTAAAAACTAAAAGGATGAACTCCTATCCTCTGCTCTTATCTCTTTCCAAACATTTGACATAATTGACCATATAAAGAAAACCAAAATTCAAATGTCTGAATTTGAATTTCTACAATCCAACCCTGAGCAATTGGATAAATTAGTTCGATTTGTAAAGAACCAAACCATCCTAGCTAGACAAGATGCTAAAAAAATAACTCATGATTCCCGAAGGAAAATGCCCATCCAAAATAACCTTGTCATTACTCTTCCTGATGCTCCTGGTAGGATTGAACCTTTTTATGTCTCATTACTGATAAATAGACATCAACTGAACAATTACATCATTGATTCTAGAGCTTCAGACAATGTCATGCCTGCCAAAGTGGCTAAATCCCTTGGCCTTACATTGACCAAAACATTTGGAAGATGTTTTTCTATAGAAAATAAGTAAGTACCTCTGTTGGGGCAAATCAAGGATGCCCAATTCGCATTTGCAGTGTTCCAGACAAAAGAATCAAGATGACTGTCTTGGTGGCTGACATCCCAGAATCATACGGCATCCTTCTTGGCTAAAATTTCTGTAAGGATGTTAGTGGTGAGTTGAAGATGAACTTATCCGAGGCAAGGATTCTGATCAAAGACATTATGAAAAGATTGCTCCTTAAAAAGGAAGCAAAATATGTGGTCACCCAATCATCATTATCTAAAGCTCAAATTCTATTTGAGTCTTTAGGTATGGGTAACTACTTTCTATCCACATAAGAAGTTCATGAAGCGTCTATTAAAGCTCTTGAAGGTGTCAACCTAGAAATACGTTCAGATGTAATAGTAGAAGAATTAGTGGAATGTAATGCAAGTGTAGAAGAATCTTTACTTCCAAATGAAGAAGAAACTAAAGAAAAACTAGTGTTCGAGGAGGTATGGATTCTAGAATTTGATGACAGCTGTTCCTCTATCAATTTAGGAGTTAGAATTGTGCTAATATCTCCTCAAAGAGATATTTTTTGTTCATCATACAAGTTACAATTCAACAAAACCAACAACACAACTGAGTATAAATCTCTCTTACTTGGATTGAAGGTTGCTCATGACAAAGGTATCAAACTTCTTCATGCCAAGGGGGATGCTAAACTAGTGGTTTGTCAGGTGAGAAACCTGTACCAAATCAAAAATGAGAGATTGCACTATTACCATAATCTAGTCTGGGATCAAATTGAAAACTTTGATGCTTTCAACATCTTTGTAGTTCTTAAAGAATTCAATGATAGAGCTGATGGTTTGGCCATTTTAGCCACTCTTTTGGTTCTTTAGCCTGACTTCAAAGGAGATAGGTACATTATTGAGCTAGTCTTTCGACCAAGTGTACTTGATAATGCTAGTTATTGATAAGTGTTTAATAATGACAACCAAATCATTACTTTCTTAGAGCAAAAAGATAGTTTTGAATAGCTACACTTTGAAGGCAGTGAGCCTCAGAAGCTTGAACCAGCCTCTGAATCAATTGTAGATGCAGGTGAAGAGTTCTTGCAGCTCAAAGGAAATAAAATCCCAAAAGGCCTAGTTTTCTTGGAAAAGTTATTTGAAAAACATGACAGGTTCATCAAACATCAACAAATGGATTCAAGCTCCTCTCAGGAGTTTGATCAAATAAATTTGGGTATCATGGAAGATCCCAAAATGGTGAACAATGGAAAGTGCTACACTCTTGAGGAGAGATCCAAGTTCACTGCTCTACTCTGCTAGTACATGGATGTCCTAGCATACTCCTATGATGATCTGAAGTCACTCAGGCTTGAATAAATCCACCATGACATTCCCCTCAAAAGTGATTCAGCATCCTACAAGCAAAAATCTAGGCAGTACAATCTAAAAATATCAGGTACTATTCTGTTTGAAATATAAAAAATGTTAAATGCTAGAATCATTTTCCCAATCCATCATTCCACATGGATTGCTAGCATAGTGCCTGTAAGAAAGAAGAATGGTGAAATTCACCTTTGTGTGGACTTTAGAAATTTAAATCAGTCATCCTTAAAGGATAACTATCCTCTGCCCATCATGGATCAAGTTCTTCAGATGATGACTGATTTAGAGATGTTATCAATGCTGGATGGCTTTTTGGGATACAATAAAGTTGAAGTTGGTGAAGCAGACCAATATAAGACTACATTCACCATGCCATGGGGCACCTTTACCTATTAGAGAATGCCATTTGGTTTGATAAATGTTAGCGCCACCTTTCAGAGAGAAATGGACTTTACTTTGAAAGATGAAATGGGTAAGTTCATTGTAGTATACTTGGATGATCTAACCATCTTTTCTAAACATCACCTGGATCATGTGCACCACTTGCAACAAGTGCTGAAATGCTACCGCTAGAATGGCATTTATTTAAACCCCAAGAAATCTATTTTTAGGGTAACAAAAGGAAAACTTTTTGGACACATTGTGTCTAGAGAAAGCATAAAGATTGACTCAAAAAGAGTCAAATCCATCCAAGAGCTTACTTTGCCCATAAGTAAGACTGCAGTTCACTCTTTCTTTGGAAAGGTGAATTTTTTAAGAAGGTTCATCCCTGAGTTTGCTGAGAAGACTCGGTTGGGTGAATATTTTGTCAGTCAGCAGTTTGATTGAGTAAAATAGGTCTCTTTAACCATAGCATAGGGAGATTGGTCATCCAAAGTTACAGGTTTGCCACATCCAAAGGGCACAAATCTCTCCTCTCATCAAGGGGAGGTTCCCTATAGGTATAAAGGTGCTATATACTATATATATAAGCTGAAAATAACACTCAAGGGTAGGATATACCATCCATCTCTCTTATTTCAGAGATGATGTTCACAAACAAAGGAGAAAATCCTAGTGAAAATACTGAAGGCACTTCTCTTCTTTCAGAAGTGTTCTTGCAAAAAACAACAAGAGTTCTTTCAAGTAAGATAAGTAACTGGTAACAAAGTACAGAGTAACCAACAATCTAAGATGTAGCACAAAGTATCCACCTTGACTATCTAAGATTGAAATATGAAGAATAATTGGTGCACAAAGTTGTCCCAAGGTCCTTTACATAGAAACAAAAGATAAACACACACTGAAGACAACTATGACAACACAAAGTCTTAAAGTAGCTGACTTCATGACACCTTCCTTATCACTTTCACTAGCTCTGCTTGTTAAATTGCATAAACACGAATACATTTAGGAAATAGACATAAGAACAATCTCTTAGAATGATACAAGTTATAACAGCACAAAGTCTAAAAGTAACTTGCTTTCTGATTCAAACAAAAAAATATGATAAACAATTTGAGCTCAAAGTCTCAGTGATGCCTTTCAATTTGGGAAAAGTTTTGCTTATGATAATAGGAAGATCTCCTTAAAATAATAAAAGAGATTACAATATATAGTAGCCAAGAAAGACTTGGCACTTTGTTTCATGGAATGGCCCATGCCGTGCATTCAATGCCTTGAATGCATTTCCATGTTTGTCAAAAGACTATGTTGAAAACATAGCAGCTGTCTTAACTATGGCATGTCATTTCATCCCATATGTCTTCTCTTGAGTCTAGATCATCTGGTCTATCCCCTCTGACATCTACGTAGTTGTCCATTTGTCTTTACTCCAAAGGAGACCAACAGGCCGTGCCTTCAATGTTTGCAAGCTCAAATATCTATTTTGCAAACTATTCCACCTACTGGAATAACTTCTACACAGATATTTTGGGCTTTTTCCTCTTTCTACTTTTGTCCTTTCTAGCTTTGTCTTTTCCAAGAATTTAATCTCTTAGGCTATCTTCTTAGCCAGTCACTTAGTTCTTCCTTCAAGTTCTACACTTTATTTGAATTTCAACGGATATTCCCTTACTTTAAATTTGACGTCTGTAGGGCTGTCAATGGTCGCTAGCTGCTTGAAATTTTAAACCCATGAACCATTGAACTTTGAACTCTTTCAGTTCAAGGTTCAATCGATTCATTGGTTCATCCTTTGTCCGTCACTTCTTTATTTTTTCTAAGCTCTTTGATCTTCATCGCACTGGTTGAATCTTTGAACCTGTGAACTTGTTGAACCTTTTGGTTCAAGGTTCAATGATTCAATCGGTTCATTCTTTTTATTTGGCTAAGTCTTTTTGATCTTTTTGAACTAAATGTATTGAACCATTTGGTCATTGAACCTATTGAACCATTGAACCCGTTGAACCTTTGAACCAAAGTGGTTCAATGGTTTAATGGTTCAAGCCTTCTTCTCTTTGATAAGTGTTTTGAAGCTGTTGAACGTTGAAGCAGTTGAACTTTGAACCTTGACAAATGCGCTTAACTCTTGTTGATGAAATTTAACCTTTGAACCCATAGAATATGTTGAACCAAAAATGGTTCAAGGTTCAATGATTCAATGGTTCAATCCTTACTTAGAAGCTTGCTGATGGACATTTTGGTTGAACCTTGTCGTTGAACCAACCTTGAAATCGCCCAAGTGTTGAGAGCTTATTTCTTTTTTGCAGAGTTCATAGTTTTGAGGCCTTGAAATCTATAGAAACTGAGTCTACAGAGTCCATAGTTTTAAGCCTGCAGAGTCTATAGATTTAAGCCTATAGAGTCTATAGATTTAAGCCTGTAGAGTCTGTAGATTCAAGCCTGCAGAGTCCGTAGATTTCTAAAAATCTTGAAGAATGAAGAATTTGAATGCTTAGAATAATTCTTGAAAAGGGGAGAGATGATTTTGGTCTGTTGAACCAAAATAGTTCATGGGTTGTCTAAAAAATGAGTGATATTTTTGAGGGACAACAGCTGGCTCTAGTTGGGGAATTTCTTTCAGTTGAAAACTTGAAATATCTGAGGGGAGTAGAAACTAGAATCTCTAGTGCCTTAAAGTATGCCATTGGGCTATAGAGTCATGCTACCCAAAAAGAAAGGCTCTAAAAAATAAAAATGAACAACACAAAGCAGAAATAAAGACTATACAAATATACATATGTACATGCTAACTTATCTGATACTTCAAGAATTGAAGTGATTCAGACACTGCCCATTGTGAGACAATGAAAATGGTGGTCCATCCTGATAAACCAGTAGGAAACCATTTTGTTTCCAGAATCAGTGATAGGAGAATGGAACTCTCCACTAGGAATCACATTTTTTGTGCACTCCTTTTGGCTTTCTCTTCTTGCTCTATGGCAAGACGTGGTCTTCTCTCTGAAAACCATAACTCCTTGCTCTCTTGGTGAAGAGTTCTTTTTGTTGACCTTAGAGTACAATAGTATGGTCCACTACCATAACTCACTATTCTGTTGGTTTAGTCTAGCACATGTTTTGATTGTCAGCATCAAACTCTTGATAAACCATCAGTTCAACATCTCCTTTAGTGTGAAGGAGTTTGACACCTTTGTCTTGAGCAACCTTCAATCCAAGTAACCGAGATTCATACTCGGCAGTGTTGTTGGTGTTGTTGAACTGCAACTCATGTGAAGGAGGAAGAATATCGCCTTGAGGAGATATCAACACCATCCTAGCTCCAGCACTGGTAGAAGAATTACTACCATCAAAATTTTGGATCCAAACATCATCAAAAACTGATCTTTTATCAAATTTCTCTTCATTAGAGATGGAAGATCTTTTTTCATTTATATTGCACCCTACCAATTCTTCTGATGTCTTTTTTGAATCAATTTCTAGATTGCCAACTACAAGACTTTCATCTACAGAAATATGAACATCCTCTGTAGACAAAAAATAATTACCCTTGCTTGAAGACTCAAATAGAATCTAAGCTTCAGGTGCTGATGTTTGAGTGACTGGGATGGGCATGTTCCTTGGGGGATCATGAGTTACCTTTTTAGCTTCTTGTCCTAAAGAGATGGCTGTATTCTTTACACACTCCACCAACCTATCCAATTGCTTAGGGTTGGCTTGTAAGAATTCAAATTCAGTCATTTGGATTTTAGTTTTCTTGACATGGTTGATTATGTCAAATGATTGAAATGGACTAGAAAGAGAGGATGGGAGTTCATCTTTTTGGTTTTTAGGGGGGGAAGACTAACCTACAAATTTAAAGTAGAAGGTGTAGGGATGTTTGATGTACTTACCTTCTTAGCAATCACCTGGTCTTTTGGTTAGAAAGGCAGAGTGGTCCCATGTTTAGCAATTGAAATTGCTGGTTGAGGTCGTTCCTCTATCTTTTCTTTATCATCTTATTGGGCTGACTGGTTCTTGGACTAGGTGAACACTGTGTATGATCCCTCGACTGCTTCACTTTTACTTTTGGGTTCATCTTGGTAATTCAAAAAACTAATGTAAGAGTCACCAATTGATTCTTCTTGATCCTCCATGAAGAGACCAACATCATTTTCTTTCTCAAACTCAGGTTGGAAAGAGAAATCATGTTCTATTTCTAGATATTCAACTGCTGAGTTAGTTGGAGGTGCTTCAGGGGTAAGGTTCCTCTATGGGAGAGGAAGACAATTTGGTTGCCCTTGATACCTGGCAGCATTACCTTGATATGGCTGGTTCTGAAATGACCTCCTTGGCATATCCCAATTAGGAAGAGCAGACATAACTTAGGCCATTTGCCTTTTTAAGGTTAGCAGTTCATTTGCCAGCTTTTGCACCATTTAATCAGTGGTGGTTGAAGGTGAATACTCAGAAGATGAAGAGGATTTACCTCTATTAGGATCTCTTTTTATCTTTCCTATCAAGATAAGGTCATCTTCTAGCTCAGTAGCCAAGTCTTGAGCAGCCTCAAGGTGTATGTGGCCAGCACGTCTTAGCAAAAAACTCACTTCAGGCAGTTGTGAGTTGATGAAGAAGCATTTGAGGTTTTTAAGTGTGGGCTGAGCAATGATAAGAATTCAATTTCTTAGCTTGTCAAACTTTGCTATGAAATCTCTCATGGGTTCATGAGGTTCCTTCTTCATCTGTGTAAGTTGGGCTAGCAAAACATGTGCATCTTTCGTAAGCTTGAACCTAGATTCAAACTTGGATTTAAGTGTGTCCCACTCAGTCACTGATCTAGCTTGTAGATGGTGGAACCAGTTTGCAGTGGCACCTTGTAGCATTTCCATAGAAACCCTGACTGCCACATCCTCAAATTCCACCCCTATCACACTTCAGGCTATGCTGAAGGCTGTAATGTGTTCATCGAGGTGAACTCTCCTATCACCAAAGAATTTGGGAAAGTTTTTTCTTGAGTTGCATGGAAGTTCATGTAAGGGTGGAGTCAAATTTAGTGGACCAAAAGAGTTACCCCAAGGGCCTCGAATTGCCATGATTTGATTATGAAAAAGTGGGATAACAAATCTGGGTGGAGTATGTATTGACAAAGCTTTGCTAACAACATAAATGGATGCTTTGCTTGGTAATGGAGAAGGACAGGGACTACTTTAATTAAAACTTGAGGCTTTAGAATGCAAGTTCATCCCTAGTAGAGTCACCAAAAAGACTGTTGCGCGAGGTTGGGGAGGAAAAATCAACAATGGAAAAGCACTAGAGCAGTTCATTCTTCCACAACGAAATGCATCGATAAGGTTATAATGATATTGGGTAAGACACAGGTGATGTTTCAATCTGAAACTTGAGGTTCCAAATTATACAAAATTACTGTGTCCCCAACAGAGTCGCCAAAAACTATTGGGTAGATATTTTGTCAGTCAGCAGTCTGATTGAGAAAAATAGGTCTCTTCAACCATAGCATAGGGAGATTGGTTGTTCAAAGTTGCAGGTTTACCACATCCAAAGGGGACAAATCTCTCCTCTCATCAAGGGAAGGTTCCCTATAGGTATAAAGTTGCTATATACTATATATATAAGCTAAAAATAACACTTAGGGGTAGGATATACCATCCATCTCTCTTCTTTCAGAGATGATGTTCACAAACAAAGGAGAAAATTTTGGTGAAAACACTGAAGGCACTTCTCTTCTTTCAAAAGTGTTCTTGTAGGAAACAATAGGATTCTTTCAGATAGGATAAGTAACTGGTAACAGAGTACAGAGTAACCAGTAATCTAAGATGTAGCACAAAGTCACCACCTTGATTGCCCAAGAGTGAAATACGAAGAACAATGGGGGCACAAATTCATCCCAAGGTTTTTTACACAGAAATAGAAAATAAACACACACTGAAGACAACTATGACAACACAAAGTCTGAAAGTAGCTGGCTTCAGGACACCATCCTTATCACTTCCACTAAATCTACTTGTTAAATCGCATAAACAAGAATACATTTAGGAAATAGACATAAGAACAATCTCCTAAAAAGATACAAACTATAACAGCACAAAGTCTGAAAGTAACTTGCTTTTTGATTCAAACAAAGAAATATGATAAACAATCTGAGCTCAAAGTCTCAATGATGCCTTTCAATTTGGGCAGAGTTTTGCTTCTGCTAACGGGAAGATCTCCTTAATATAATAAAAGAGATTACAATATATAGCAGCCAAAAAAGACTTGGTACTTTGTTTCATGGAATAGCCCATGCTGTGCATTCAATGCCTTGAATGCATTTTCAGGTTTGTCAAAGGACTGCATTGAAAATAGGGTGACTGTCTTAACTATGGCATGCCATTTCATCCCATATGTCTTCTCCTGAGTCTGGATCATCTGGTCTATCCCCTCTAACATCTGCATAGCTATCCATTTGTCTTTACTCCAAAGGAGACCAATAGGCCGCGCCTTCAATGTTTGCAAGCTCAAATATCTACTTTATAGACTGTTCCACCTACTGGAATAATTTTTGCATAGATATTTCAGGCTTTTCCCTCTTTCCACTTTTGTCTTTTCCAACTTTGTCTCTTTCGAGAATTTAAGCTCCCAGGCTATCTTTTCAGCCAATCGCTTGGTTCTTCCTTCAAGTTCTATGCTTTATTTGAATTTCAACAAATATTCCCTTTAAATTTGACATTTGCAAGGCCGTCAATGGTCGCTAGCCGCTTGAACCTTTGAACCCATGAACCATTGAACTTTGAACTCTTTCGGTTCAAGGTTCAATCAGTTTGTTGGTTCATCCTTTGTTTGTCACTTCCTTATTCTTTCTAAGCTCTTTGATCTTCATCGCACTGATTGAACCTTTGAACCTTTGAACCTATGAACTCGTTGAACCTTTTGGTTCAAGGTTCAACGGTTCAATCGGTTCATTCTTTTTATTTGGCTAAGTCCTTTTGATCTTTTTGAACCAAACACATTGAACGATTTGGTCATTGAACGTATTGAACCATTGAACCTATTGAACCTGTGAACCAAAGTGGTTCAACGATTCAATGGTTCAAGCCTTATTCTCTTTGATAAGTTTTTTGAAGCTATTGAACCTTGAAGTGGTTGAGCTTTGAACATTGACAAATGCACTTAACTCTTGCTGATGACGTTGAACCTTTAAACCCATTGAACCTGTTAAACCAAAAATGGTTCAAGGTTCAACGGTTCAATGGTTCAATCCTTGCTTAGAAGCTTGTCGATGGACATTTTGGTTGAACCTTATCGTTGAACCAACCTTGAAATCGCTCAAGTGTTGAGAGCTTGTTTCTTTCCTGTAGAGTCCGTAGTTTTGAGGCCTTGAAGTCCGTAGAAACTGAGTTTGTTGAGTTCGTAGTTTTAAGTCTGCAAAGTCCATATATTCAAGCCTGTAGAGTCCATAGATTCAAGCTTGTAGAGTCCCTAGATTCAAGCCTGTAGAATCTGTAGATTTTTAAAAATCTTGAAGAATGAAGAGTTTGAATGCTCAGAACAATTATTGAAAAGGGGAGATATGATTTTGGTTTGTTGAACCAAAATAGTTCATAGGTTGTCCCAAAAATGAGTGATATTTTTGGGGGACAACAGACTCGACATATTATAAACATGATGAAGGGAAAGGCCATCTTCAACTAGATTGAAGAAGGTAAATTGGCATTTCAAGACATTAAGGCAGCTATTGCCCACACCCTAATTCTAGTTTATCTAGACTACAATAAAGAATTCACCATATATAGTTATGCTTCCGAACACACATATTCAACAATTCTGGTTTAGCAAAACCAATAAGGTTTAGAATCTCCCATTTCTTTCATGAGTTGTCCTCTGGAAGCTCATGAGTTGAAGTACTCAAACATGGAGAAGCATGCCTATGTAGTGGTTAAAGCAGTAAAGCATTTTTGCTTCTACATCCTGAATTCACATGTTACTTCCTTGGTTCCTGATACCATGGTTAAATTCATATTAACTCAGCAAGAGTTTGGGATGAAAAGAGGAAATTAGATTGCAAAAATCTAAGAGTTTGATCTAGTCATCAAACTAATGAAGTTGGTGCATGGAAAGGGCCTATGCCAATTAATTGCTAATAAAAAGCCAGAGGGAACAGAGCATGAAGAATTAGGAGAAGAAGAAATGCCAACAGTCCTCTTTGTTTCCACTACGAATGAGTGGTATTCAGGTATTGCTCATTTTTTTACTTATGGTGAATGTCCTGCTCACCTATCTTATAAAAAAAGGAGGACTATCAAATTGAAAGCTACCAATTTTGTCCTCTGGGACAACGGCCTGTATAAGAGGAGCTTAGATGGAGTGTTCCTTCGTTGTGTGGATAAAGAGCAACAGAACCAACTTTTGAGGTCCTTCCATAATCTGGCCTGTGGAGGACATTTTTCTACCCCTGTGACTGCCCACAAGATTCTTAGAGCCAGGTATTACTAGCCTACTTTGTTTCAAGATGCATACAAATGGGTAAGAAGATGTGAACTATGCCAATAGTTTGTTAGAAGGCGTAAATTGGCTGCTCTACCTCTTAATCCAGTAGTGATATAAGAGCTATTTTAATAGTGGGGAATTGATTTCATTGGTGCTGTAAACCCATCTTCAAGTGCTGGATATGTTTATGTCCTCATAGCCACATATTAATTCACCAAGTGGGTAGAAGCTATTCCAACCAAACATGCTACTTTAGAATTAGTGTGCAATTTCTTCAAGGAGAACATCATTTCCAGGTTTGGGGTCCCTACCAAGATTGTCACATACAACGCAGCTTGTTTCACTTTTCAGGAGATTACTCAGTTCTATTTTTACTATGGGATCACCCTCTCTCACTCTTCTAATTACTTTCCACAAGGGAATGGACAAGCTGAATCAAGTAACAAGAACCTGGTGACTATCATCAAGAAGCTGGTGGATGACAACTGAAAGACATGGCATAAAGCATTGGTTGATGCTTTGTGGGCAGATAGAATTACACCAAAAATGGCAATTGGTATGTCTCCTTTTCAGCTTTTTTTTGGGCTCAATGCTGATAACTCCTGAACCAAAATAGGTTAAACCTTGTCCCCGCTTAGTGCGAGTGCACAAGTATTTTATTAATTTCAAAAAAATAAGTACACAAGGGTGCCTTTACTCCGTTAACCCTTTTACAATGCAAACATGGATTTATATAGTTTTTACCAATGACTGGTAAAAATAACTAATCTTATAACCAACTAAATATGGGAAAACAACTCATAAGGTAATTCTAATTAATAAATATAAAACATTAAAACTACCTAATCATTAAACTAAGTAAGTTTATTTTATTGGGGTGTCTTTACTAAAAAATGCATGCCCCATTTACAATAATTATTTATTACCTACCAAAAATCTAACCTAACGTTAAGACTTTGGAACAAGTCCTAACAAACCCCCCTATGATCCAAAGTCAGGTCTTTGGACACATACCAAGCATTTTTTTGAATTTTTCAAATTTGATTATGTCAAGGGGTTTTGTGAAGATATCAACTGTCTGATCGGCAGTTGGGCAATATATTGGATCAAGAGTTTTCTTTGCCACCAGCATTCACAGATAATGGTATTTGACATCCATATGTTTTGTTTTGGCATGAAACACTGGATTCTTGGACATCTTGATTACACTCTGATTATCAATGTATAACTGTGTAGGAGCAAACTGAGAAACCTAAAGATCTTCAAGAATACGACGAAGGTAAACAATTTCTCTAGAAGCATCCCATACTGCAATATACTCTGATTCTGTTGATGAATTTGCCACTGTATCCTGCTTCTTACAACACCAAGCAATGGCAACTGAACCCATATGCATAGTGTATCCTGTGGTTGACACTTTGTCATCCACACATCCACCAAAATATGCATCACAATATCCAACAAGTTTGAAGTTCTTGTTGCGATGGTATTCAAGGCCATAAGTTTTCGTTCCCTGAAGGTAACAAAGTACTCGTTTTGCTACATGCCAATGAATTTCTCTAGGCTCATGCATAAACCTAGATAAAATTCCAACTGAAAATGAAATATTGGGCCTGGTAGTCATCAAGTATATCAAACCTCCCACCAATTGTCTATATGTGGTGCCATCAAAAAAGGCACTACTATCATCCTTAGACAATTTCAAGTTACTTTCCATGGGAGTGAGGGCAGGTTTGCAATCACTCATGCCAAACCTCTCTAATAACTCATAAATATACTTAGTTTGTGAAATGAAAATACTATGCTCTTTCTGAGTTACCTCTATGCCTAGATGGTAGTGAAGAAGTCCAAGATCTGTCATCTCAAACCCATCTTTTAATTCCTTCTTCACAGACTTGTTATGGTTTTCATCATTACCTGTGAGAGACAAGTCATCGACATAGAGAACAAGTATCACCATTTTCTTACCCTGCACTCGAAAATAGAGAGTATCATCATATTCACTGTGATGAAAACCAATGGATTTCAAGTATGAATCCATTTTCTCATACCAAGCCCTGGGTGCCTGTTTGAGTCCTTACAAAGATTTTATCAATTTACATACTTTGTGTTCAGCACCCACCTGTTCAAAACCCTGAGGTTGTTTCATATAGACTTCTTCTTGTAAATCACCATTTAAAAAAGCACTTTTAACATCCAATTAATGTACTTTCCAACTATTTTGTGCTGCTAAGGCAAGTACCATACGAATAGTGTGCCATTTGGCAGTTGGTGCAAATGTTTCTTCATAGTCAATACCTTCTTGTTGCGCATATCCTTTTGCAACAAGTCATGCCTTATGTTTATCAATGGAGCCATCTGATATATACTTATTCATATAAACCCATTTACATCTGATGGGTTTAACATGTGGAGGAGGATCAACTAAAACCCATGTATTATTGTTGAGTATGGAATCATACTCACATTTCAATTCCTGTTGCCAAACATGTTCAGTAGATGCCTCCTCAAAAGTGGATGGCTCAATGGAAGAAGTAGTAATAACCATAGCATAGTTTACCTATTTTTGAAAATTCCTGGGCCCTGTTAAACCAACTTCATCTGCTGTCAAGTCAGAAAAAGTACTTTGAGCCCATTTTGGATACTTAGACAAATTTTTCAAATCAGGGACTCCAGAATTCTCAACATGTGCATCATTCGAAGGGGGATTAGAGAATTTTCAATAATTTCTAAGTCATCAACCTGTGAACTTGTAGATGAAGGAGAGGAAAGTGAAGGAATTTGAGTCTCATACCATAACTTTGAAGAGTTATCCCCATTATTCAAACCCTTATCTCCTTTTGTATTTTCTCTCTCTAATCTATCAAGTTGAGAATCAATATCTGCAGTGTTCATAGTCCCAAACTCATCAAATATTACATCTCGACTCACTATGAATTTGCTTTAATCCTATGCAAGCAAACAAAACCCCTTTTTATCTTTAGAATAACCAAGAAAGATGCATTTTCGACTTCGTGGTTCCAACTTAGTTCTATGTTTAATAGGAACCAAAGCAAAACAAACACATCCAAACACTTTCAAGTGTTTAACTTTTGGTTTAAATCCATACCATGCCTCATATGGAGTTTGTCCCAAAAGTGCAACTGTGGGGGACCTGTTTCTCAAATACATTGTAGTACCAATAGCTTCGGCCCAAAACTTATCAAGTTGTTTATAGTGCAACATGGCACGTGATGTGCCCTCTAAAGTTCTATTCATTCATTCAGATACTCCATTTTGTTGTGGAGTATAAGCATTACTATATTGTCGATGAATACCATGTTCTCGACAATAATCTAAAAATTCATTAGAGTTATACTCACCTCCATTATCTAAATGAAGAGTGGCCAAATGTGAACCTGTTTCTTTTTTGACTAAGTGTAACCAATCAACAAACTTAACGAAAACTTTAGATTTGTTTTTCATAAAGAATACCCAAGTCATCCTAGAAAAGTCATCAATAAACAAGACAAAGTATCTACACCCACCAATGGATGACTTTTTCATGTCACACACATCACTATGAACTAACTGTAAACATTTGTTAGCTCTCCAAGATGACTGTTTAGGAAAATTTTCCTAATTTTGTTTGCCTAAAACACATGACTCACAAAGAATACTATCTTTGCAAAAAGTGGGCAACCCATTCACCATATCGTATCTCTGCAAATCCACTAAAGAGTGGATATTCAAATGTCCATATTGGAGATGCCATAATTGTTGTGTAGACATAGTACCTGTACCTGTGTCAATAACTGTTGCAAGTTCTATATTGGGAGGAAGCACCTTACAATGTAATCTAACCAAGTTTCCATCTTCATATTCTGTATACATTGTTTTATAATCATCCTTCACTGAACTGAGAAAATGAGCCCATTTTCAAGCACAATTTGATAACCTTTCTTTCAAATAGTTTCCAAAGAAAGTAAGTGTTTCTTCAATGTGGGAACATACCAAACATCCTCCAAGTATTTTATAGACCCATTAGGAAGAACAATCCGAATAGATCCAAGTCTTAGTGGTGTATGCATAGAATTATCTGCTAAGGCAACTGGAGAGAGAGAAGCTTCCTTATAAGACCAAAATAAATATCTCCTAAATGTCATGTGTTTGGTTGCTCCTGTGTTTAAAACCCATACATCTATGAGCTCATCTCTAGCCTCATATTCAATACAATCAATGTGCCCCAGAGTAGTGAATGCAGATTCATAGGCAACATTACTAGATTCATCATAGCCATGATTGACATACTGAGCAGAGTTAGTCTTAGTCGCTTTTTGTGGCCTCTGAATTTGATCAAAAGGAATCCTACATTGTGAGGCAATGCGACCAAATTTTCCACATCTATGACACTGAATGTCTGATCTACCTCGACCTCTACCCCTATATGAGTTGTGACCATGTCCTCGATCACCTGTTTCATGTGAATGTGATTGATTAGATTGTTGATTATTTGAATGAACCCTACCTCTATTTTGATATCTGCCTCCTCTGTAACCTCGACCCCCTTTATAAATGTTTTCTCTATTGTTTTGATGCCCAGATGATGATGAACTAGGCTTTGACTCTAAAACATGGGCTTCTTCAATTTTCTTGGATTTCTTGGGTAGAGAGAGGTCATGTTGGATGAGAAACTTAGCCAACTTATCAAAGGTGATGTCTATGATCTTGTTAGAGACATGCAACATTTCAACAAAATTCCTATAGGACCCTGGTAGTCCTTTCAAAGCAGCAGTAACTATGAGGTCATCATCTAGTTTTCCAAAACTAGCCTTAGTGTACTCAGTAGTTATATTTTTCAACTTAGACATATATTCTCCCATATCCCTATCTTCATCTAATGACAAAGTAAACAACTGCATATGAATATCTATCTTTTTATGTTTAAGTTTCTTGTCATACAAATCTGAGAATGTTTTCCATGTAGTGTAACTATGAGGAGAATTTTCAATATGAACATAAGTACCATGAGTACAACAACATTTAATGAGAGCTAAGGCCTTAGAATCACACAAATTGAATATATCTAATTTAGCCTGCTCTGTTGGCAATGTGGGAATTTCATTCTTAACAATATCCCATAACTCATTAAACACTAGTGAAGCCTCCATCAATCATTTCCAATTTGAATAATTGGAAATTATTAATCTATCACCATCTAAAAGCAAATTTTGAATTTTTGGCATTTTAAAATGAAAGCAAGTGCAGTAGAGAAAAGTGCAACAAAATGCAAAAGAAATATGAAAGAAATATCACACTCACTGCATAAGACATTGCTTCTATGAGGTTTTGCACTTAACCTCCGCGTAGAGTCTAAAAGAAAAATAAGTATTTTTGATGGGTTTTGCACTTAACCTCACCAAAAAATCAATGATTACACCCTTATTTCACCAAATTACAACATTATCTCACCACAACAATGCAAAAGAAATATGATTGAATTTCTCCTTTTTCAAAAAATTAAATAACACAATACAATAAGTATGTGTTTTAAAATATTCAGATTTAAAAAGGGAATATTCCTTTTTCAAAAAAGCATATTCCAAAGCAAAAAAAAAGCTTTCTCCAAAAAGAAGGGATTGACCTCCTCCTTTGCAAGCTTTTAACAAAATAAGCTTAACCAATTGCTCTAAGAGCATTTGCAAAACATTACACTCAAAAATTTCTACTTATTCCAGATTTTGTGTATGAGGGAAAATAAAAAAAAATTACATATGAGTAAATAAATTCAAAATTTTCCCTTTTTACAGCCTTCTCAAGCAAGCTTCCTCCTGTGGGACCCACTAAGATAAATTTTTGATATCAAAAAACATTAGAAATAGCAAAAATAAATTTTTGAGTTTATTGTAGTGCCAAGTTTGCCTGGGATGCCATGGTAGCTCCTGGGAATTTTCTTTTCACCTATTTTCTCTCTCATAGGCCATACAAATCCATACAGGCTAGGTAAAAAGGATTTTCACTGAGTTTTTGCAAGTTTTTTGAGGTGTATTTGCAGGGAATGAGATCAAAATAAATCCTGGGCATTGGAAGGCCATACCACAGGCCGTACAAGTTCAAAAAATTCTCAGATTTACAATTTGAATGCAAAAAATAGGGGTTTAATATAATTTGATCAAGATTGGTAGGTGTTTTAGCTATTAAGAGGCCTGAGAATGAGATGAATCAATAATGGAAGCCATGAATAAATATTACAGAGGTTTTTCTCAAATAAATAGGCCTTACAAATCTGGTTTTGGCCAAAAAACAATGAATTTAATAACATTAAAATGCTAAAAATTTATTTTTATGCCAGATGAGGAGGTTTGAACACAAGAAAATGGAGTATGAATGATCAAAAAAGACCAGACTATGGTATATGGAAAATATACAGGTTTAAATATAAATAATATTTGAAAAATTAAAATAATTTAATATTTTTTCAAAATATTTAAACCAATACTATATGGCATACCTTATTTCATGCCAAATGATATCACGTGGATTGATTTTTCACCTTGCTCCTTCGAATTCACCAAGCTCCCAAAATAACCACGCTTTGATACCACTGATAGCTCCTGAACCAAAATAGGTTGATCCTTGTCCCCGCTTAGTGCGAGTGCACAAGTATTTTATTAATTTCAAAAAAATAAGTACATAAGGGTGCCTTTACTCCGTTAACCCTTTTATAATGCAAACATGGATTTATATAGTTTTTACCAATGATCGGTAAAAACAACTAATCCTATAACCAACTAAATACGGGAAAACAACCCGTAAGGTAATTCTAATTAATAAATATAAAACATTAAAACTACCTAATAAATAAACTAAGTTTATTTTATGGGCATGTCTTTACTAAAAGATGCATGCCCCATTTCAATAATTATTTATTACCTACCAAAAATCTAACCTAACGTTAAGACTTTGGAACAAGTCCTAACAAATGCTGAGATACCAATTACTCTGGAATTGCTAGCATCGAAATTGGCCAAGGTAATTGAAGATCAGACATATGAAAGCTCCATTGATGAGAGTATCATGTGCCTGATTGAGCTGGATGAGCAGAGAACTATGGTAGTGGATCGAATTACTTCCCATCAAAGTCTGGTGAAGAAGCTCTTCGACCAGAAAGCAAAAGACCGTGATTTCTAGATTGGAGATCAAGTCCTCCTGTGGGACAAGAGAAGAGAACCAAAGGGAATGCATGGGAAATTTGACTCCTTTTGGAGGGGCCCTTTCACTATGTATTATCTCAATGGTGAAAATAGTTTCCTGTTGAAATATCAAGATGGCACGTCCTTTTCTCTGCCTCACAATGGGCAGCATCTGAAGCACTTCAATTTTTGACGTATCAGATAAGTTCACCTATACATATGTATATTTGTATAGCCTTTGTTTCTGTTGTGTGTTATTTGTTTTCATTTTTTGGAGCCTTTATTTTTGGGTAGCATGACTCCATATCCCAATGGCATAATTCAAGGCACTGGAGATTCTAGTTTCTACTCCTCTCAGCTGTTCCAAGTTTTTGACTGAAAGAAGTTCCCCAACTAGAGCCAGCTGTTGTTCCAACAATTTGTCACTTATTTTGGGACAACATGTGAACTATTTTTTGGTCCTACGAGTTGAAAATTTAACTCTTCCCTTTGTAGAGTAAGATACTCTGCATTTTATTTTGAGTTTCAATTGGGTGCTCCAAGTTTTGTCCCTACGCATTTTAGTTTCGAGGCAGTAAAAGTTATGACACAGGGCGTGGGTTTCTCATTTTGCATGGGTTTTTCTTTTTGCCTAAAGTTTTGTCTAAATCTTAAAGTCGAACGGAAGCTACCAAGTGTCATTTTTTGAGACCCATTATAATTTGTTTCTAAAAAGTAGTGGAACTTGCCATGTGTCCCTTTATAACTCAGTGGAATGTGCCACATGTCTGCATCTACGTTCCAAAGTTTCTTATAAGCTTCTTTCAAAAATCTTCTCTCAGAGTCCCGTGGAGGGCACCAAGTGGCAACTACAGAAGGTTTTAATGTGTTTTTCTAAATGTAGCAGAAGGCACCACGTGTCCCTTGTAAAGCTTGAAAGAAGCTACCAAGTGTCAAAATCCACAGTTTCTTCCTTTTGCTTCGTTATCGAGTAAGGACTATGGTGGGCCCCAAGTGAGTTGCTAAAATTAAGCAGAGTGTGCCAAGTGTCATCATCTATGTGAATCCAAATGAGTCTTGAATGTTTTTATAGTGATTTTAAAGCTTAGCAGAAGCCGCCAAGTGTCATCTTCTGTAGGACTCTCAAAAGTCACCTAAAGCTTCTATAAGTTAAGCGAATACTGCCAAGTGTCCTCACCTGTTTCACAGTGGAAGGTGCCACGTAAGATAAGTGAAAAGCACCACCTGTCCTCGTTCCCCTTTTGAATCTGCTCAGGTAAGAAGTGTTGTGGGTCCCATTTTTTGTAAGATTGGTGAAGTTTCAAAGCAGCAGACTGTGACAGATGTCAAAGGCAGAGCACTCCCAATACAAAGACATGAAGGAATTGCTAAGGAGGATGATGGGCCCATAATCATCAAATTTAGGATAACCAACTAGCTGTTAGCTTTCAAATGATGATGGACCTGAAGACATCAATTTTGTGGTAATAAATTGCTTGTTGATCTTTGCAGGCTTAAACGCGGACCCGAAGGCATTCAAATACCTTCAAGCTAAAAGGAAGAACCACTGAGAGGAGGAACCAAAGGAATCAGAAAGGAGAAAAAACAGCTCGAGGGCTCAAATCAAAGCAAAAAAAGGGAGAGGCTGAAATATCTACACAGTAGTTATTCTAGTAGGTGGAACAGTTCACAAAGTAGATATTTTGATTGAAAAACATTGAAGACACAGCCTATTTATCTCCCTTGGAGTAAAGACAAAATGGATAGCTACGCAGACACCAGTTGATTCTGACCTAGGAGAAGACATTTGAGATGAATCAACATGCCATAGTTAAGATAGCCGCCCTATTCCAGCATGGCCCCCTTGACAGAACTAAAAATACATTCAAGGCATTGAATGCACATCATGGGCCATTCCATGAAACAAAGCACCAAGTATTTCTTGGTTGCTATATATTATAATCTCTTTTATTATTTGAGGGGGATCTCTTTGTTATAGAAGCAAAACTCTACCAAAATTGAAAGGTGATTATTAAGACTTTGAGCTCAGATTGTTAATCATATTTCTTTGTTTGAATGAGAAAGTAAGTTTCTTTCAGACTTTGTGCTGTTATAGCTTGAGTCATTTTAGGAGATTATTCTTATGTCTCTCTTCTGAATGCGTTCTTGTCCAGTTAATGAAATAAGCAAAACTTGTGGAAGTAATCAGGAAGGTGTTCTGAAGCTAATTATGGGAAGACTTTGTGTTGTCTACAATTGCCTTTAGTGCATTTGTCTATTTTTTGTTCCTATGTAAAAGGCCTTAGGATGAATTTGTGCCCTCATTGTCCTTCATATTTCACTCTTGGGTAGTTGAGGTGGAGACTTTGTGTTACACCTTAGTCTGCTGGTTACTACACCCTTATTACTAGTTACTTGTTTCCTACCTGAAAAAACTCCTGCTATTTTCTGCCAGACCACTTCTAAAAAAAAAGAAGTACCTTCAGTGTCTTCACTAGGATTTCTCCTTTGATTTTGAATATCATCTCTGAAAAAGAGAGATGGATGGTGTTATCCTACCCCTGAGTGTTATTTTCTACATATATATATATATATATATATATATATATATATATATATAGCTCCTCATAGTTATAAGGTAACCTCCCCTTGATGAGAGGAGAGATTTGTCCCCTTTTGATGTGGTAAACCCACACATATAGATGACCAATCTCCCTATGCTGTGGTTGAAGAAACCTATTTTGCTCATCAGTTAGCTGGTGACAAAATATTCACCCAACACATCGATGGCTTCTTGGGATACCATCAAGTATGGATAATTGAAGGGGACCAACCCAAGATAATGTTTGCCACTGAATGGGGATATTTTGCATACACTGTCATGCCTTTCAAGTTGAATAATGCCCCAATGGTGTTTTCATGAATAGCAGTTGAAGCCTTTAAGGACTTGATCCATAAGTTCTTTCAAGTCTATTTATATGATCAAATAGTTTATGGTTTGGTCAAATACCATTGTTCTAACTTGAATCTTATGCTTGAGCGTTGTTGGGTCTAACAAATATCATTAAATCTAAAAAAGTGCCTATTTGCTACACCATTTGGTGTGCCATTAGGATATATTATATGTAAGGAAGGACTTCTAGTGGACTTGATAAAGGTATCCATTATTCTTCACCTCCCAATGCCCAAGACCTAGTATGAGGTCTGTGCCTTTCTGGGCCATACTGGTTACTATAGAAAATTCATCCACAGAGATGCAAAGATTATCACATCTCTGGAGAAAATTATAAAGCATAATGAAAATTTCATATGGATAAATTCTTGTAAAGAATCTTTTGAAACACTAAACAATAAATTGGTCACTGCTCTTATCCTCCAATTTCTAGATCAGACAAAACCATTCCACATCCATGTCGATGCATCTAGAATGGTTGTCGGTGCAATCCTTGCATAACCAAGTGAAGGTCACCTAGACCATCCAATCTACTTTGCTAGTAAAAATCTCACTCCAACTAAAATGAATTATACCAATATAGAACATGAAGCATTGATGATGGTTTATGGTCTACAAAAGTTTTGATAATACTTATTAGCCACTTCCTTTATTTTCTATACAGATCATGAGGCTTTGAAGTACCTTATCAATAAAATTGTACTACATAGATGTATTTTTAGCTAGATGGTGTTGTTCTAAGAGTTTGAATTTTCCATCATGATAAAATTTGGGAAAGCCAATTATGGACCTAACCATTTATCCAGAATTGAGTCTGGAGAACCCTTGTATGCCATTAAAGATGAGTTAACTAAAGCTCAACTATTTCATGTTACCCATGTAATTGAGGAGTTTAAGGATATTGCTACTTTTCTAACCTTTGGTTTAGTGCCCAATTATCTCACTCCCCAGACCAAGAAGCAACTCGTAGTCTATGCTGCACCATTTCAACTCATAGGAGTTCTTTACAAACTTGGTCATGATGAGATTCTTCGATGCTATGTTATGTAACATGAACACGCCAAAGTACTTTGATAAGTTCATGAAGGAATTATGAGAGGACACTTTTTTGTAGATGCTACCATGTGAAGGTTTTTATTGACCAAATTATGGTGGCTTACTCTCTTTTGAGATGGTAAAGTGTATGTTAGGAAGTGTGATATATGTTAGAATGTGGGAAAATTTAGTCATAGAGATGCCATGCCTTTACAACTAATACCTTATTAAGAACCATTTGATAAATGGGCTATTGATTTTGTTGGCCCCATAACTTCTTCTGGATGAAGAATAGGATCTTAGTACATTATTTTGATAACTGACTACCTTATGTGTTGGGTTGAATCTGCACCAACAAAAGATTGTACTACTACCACTGTTGCACATTTTATTTGAGATAATATCATCACTAGGTTTGGATTCCCACTAAGTTTCACTAGTGATCATGGTACCCATTTACTTATGGACACAATTCATATCTTAATGAATGAGTTCATGATTGCACACCATAAAATAACCCCTTACCATCCTCAAGCCAATTGTACTGTCGAGGCTTTATACAAAATCCTAGGCACCACTTTGATGAAGATTTTCAATATTAGACAAATTGATTAAGATAATAGGGTGTCTATGATACTATGGACTTACCAAACAACATAAAATCACCTAAACAAAAACACACCCTTTAATTTGGTGAATGGCAAGGATGCAGTCCTATCGATTGAGTTTTTGGTACCGTCTCTATGTATAATATGCATAGGATAATTTGATGAGGATGCATCCTTGAAATCATGCTTAGATTCTTTGTTACCACTTGATGAAGCCCATTCCTCACTCATTGGAGTTAAGATGTAGAAAAATTCAAACTGAAGGCATGACATGACCGACACTTAAAGCATAAAACTTTTATTCGAGGCATGAAAGTCTTACTATATGACTCTAAGTTTACGTGCCATCCTGGAAAACCTTAGATTCATTGGGATGGTCCTTTCATCACTCATAACATATTACCTACTAGAGCATGTAGATTATAAAGGTTAGACAAATAGTTCCTTCCTGGGCATTATAATGGAAGTCAGTTTAGCTGTATTTCACTTCTAATTAGTTGAAGTATTGTAATCAATAAGGCTTTTAACATTAGTTTAGGATTTCCTATTTTCAATAAATTCACTGCCTTTATTACACACAAACACTTCTTAATGTAATTCTTATTAATTTGTTATTCCTCATTTCGTGGAGGACCATGACTCATTTTAGTGTTGGGTAGAAAGAAATAAAAAATCTTGACTCATAGGTGCATAAATTGCATAGGTGCGTAAAGTATCTGGGTGCACAAAGTTTTCAGGATGCAAGGAACCTAGGCACATAAAGTGTTAAGGGCGCACAAGTTATTTAAGACACATGAACTATGAATCCTAAGGATAGGGTGTTCCAACCTTTAGTTTAAATTTTAAAAGATAGTTGTCTTCCATAGCAGAGGAAAAGCGTGGGACATAGTTGTCATCCACTCTGAAGGAAGGCATGAGACAAGACGTGCCATTAATATGAAAATAATAGTTATGGTAAGAATTGTGCCAATGACGTGATGTGGTAATACTATTAAAAGCATTAAAATTTAAAAGCAATGATTGATGCACGATGACCACTAAAAAATTGCATTAATAACATGAATGATGGGTGACAAAAAGGTAGTAATGATGGTGAACCCCTCTATGAACCTATAAATAGGAAAGTTAACTTTGTTTAACTCTTTACCTTTGCATTTTATTGTGATTAATAGAGACAAAGAGCTAGGAATAAGAAAATACTAGAACTGAATAGGTGAAAATCAAAGCCAAAATATGTAGTCACGATTTAAATAAGTATCGAGGAAAGCGTCACTTCTCATCAAGTAAATAAGGGGGAATTTGAGAAATGACCATGATAGAAATAGCTTTGAGGTTATAGGTTATAATAGTATACCATTAAAGGATGTTCAAGTTTGAAAATTTGAGGCATTCAACTATAACCATGTATTCATTTGGGAACATTAGATAGCTATACATCAACCTTCGAGCACCTCAGAAGGTGATGTAGCCTTAAAAAAAGGCCCAAAAAATTGAACCACCACCTACAATACTAGAGGAAAAAGATGTGCGTGAAGGAGACATGGTTATTATTAGGGAAGAGACTCCAAAGGAATAAGTTCAGTGCATGCAGGAAGAAGAAACAAGTTTGACATGAAAAGCAAAGAAGGTTCAATCATCTCTGACAAAGAAGACTCCATCATCTCCTCCCCTGCCTTTATTAATAGAGGAAAGGTAGTATCCAGAATTGGTATTGTGCAAAAATAATTGGGTCCCCAAGGTTTCCACTTACACAATATTTGATTATAATCATCGACAACCTAGAAATGGGGTTGAACTCCAAATTGACTATCAGGGCAAGCACCAGAACACCAAGAACCAGGTGGTATTTTATCTTAAGATATTCAACCGGTTGGATGCCATAGGGTTGTTCCAGCACTTCAATTTACCATACTTTGGAAAACATATGGAGGTGGTTTAATTTCTTCTCTCACACATCCATGAGGACTATATCTACTTTGCTGGGTGCAATATGAAGATCACACTTGAGAGGATAAGCAAGGTCATGAGATTGTAATACTTAGGGTTGAGTGTGATTGATGACTTGGTAGACATCGAGGAGGTCTAAAAGATCACCATGATGATCATTATGATCAAGATCAATGGGACCAGTCGATGGAAAGAGGTTGACATGGTGCACCTCTATATTGCCTACCCAGTGACTTAAGGATTAAAGTATAATCAAGTTATGTATTTTAACCAAAATATTATCGAGGATGTAGAGAAGACCCGTTAGGTGCCTAAGCACATGTTTCCATGGGGGGTGTTTCTTCTTTTAATGGTTTTTGATGAGATTGGCATGCTAGACTACAAATCAAGAGAGCTAAAGTGGATATAACCTCCCACACATAGGTCCCCTATTGAATGATACAAAATGTTCACATGCCCTCAAGACATCACCCCCTTCTATAAAATCAAGATGAATTACTAGTTTGATGGCATGAGGGAACCATTTGGAAATGAGTGGCACATCCCATAGGATTTTCCCCCTTTGGTTATTGAGTAAGCCTAGTTTTTCATGAAGTAGCACTTTTCTCTTACGCACATCATGATGAACCCTTTTTAAGAGCTCTCTACATGGCTGAATTTACCATATGCCTTCTTGGCATAGACTTCATAGATTCTATGAACCAGATCTATGATGCACAACCCATTTATTTGGAAGCTAAGAAGATCAATATGGAGATACATACTCTTCAAAAAATGTTTCTTTATCTAAGCAGGAAGGCCTACCAAGAAAGGAGGGATATGGAATTAACTGAAATTAAGGTCAAGTAAATAATGGTGGGTGAACAAGTGCATAACTTTATCTATATGTTGCACCCCTGAAAAGATCCCAAGGTGGAGACCCTAAGGAAAATCTCCCGAAGGCATTGCCATTGAAGAAGAAGCGGTCAGAGCTTAGTGCAAGCATAAGTGGAAAATATGCTCCACATAAATAATAAAAGACTACCTCAATACCTCAACCAAATCCTCCTTCACCACACCCATCTCCACCTCATCCTTCTCCATCTTCACCATGCCCTTCACCCCCTTTCCCTTATCCATCTCCAGCACACCTCCATCTCCACTACACCTTTCTCCACCATGCCCTTCTTCTCCCTCAATTTTTCCACCTAAAAATCCACCACCTAAAGTCCCTCCACCTCCACCTTCTCCTTCACCTCTACCTTTTTCACCTAAGGTTACTCCACAACCATCTTCTCTAAAAGCATCTACTTCAAAAACAACACCGCAACACACCACAGGGCAAGTGCCTCAACAAGAAATTCCTAAAGTCCAAGTACATGACTCTGATTCTAACACTTAGAAGACACTTTCCCTGGTTCAAGAGGAGGAAGCTACTTCTGATGACTCACTGTTTGATGTGGGGAAATTTTATGAAGAGAGGGATGGTGAGGAATAAAGGAGTGAAATGGCCATTGGTAGCACTTTTATGGATAACAACACAGGGGTTGAATTAGAGCATGAACCCACTAAAGGGAAGGAACTAGCCAAATCCATGGAACAACCTGGTGATGATGCATCTACCAATTTATGAAAAAATTATCAATTTAGAGTCCCTGAAAAGATGTTATATCTTTGGCCACACTTAATTCTAAAGGATGCAACTTTGGAGACAAGGAAGTAGGTGTCCTTTATTCTGGACATGTATAATGAGGAGTAGGGATTCAAGCTCCCTCTAGACAACCTATCCTTTAGACTGGATGCTCTTATGCTACCTAAACTGCTATGGGTGGAACCTTAAAATACCCCCCTTCAAGCGAGCATGACATTTTTGAAGCTGGCTATGGAGGTCATGCACTAAAGTATTTTATCCTATTTTGATGCATGTATGGTTGAGAAGAAACATGCCCAAATTATGTGTATATATAATAAAAAGGTTGCTATTAAACAAGCACTCACTGAGGAAGTGGCTACTCTAAAGCAACAAATCCAAGAGGCCACAAAGGAAAAAGTGAAAATGTTGAACCTATACAAAATAATTTTACAATAGGAACTAGTACTAACATATGGCATACCTCTTGATAGGGATGCCATAGGGAAGCTAGAGACCTTGGTAAACCTGTTATTAAAACAATGCAAGGAGCAACCCATGTCAAAGGATGAGGCACTAAAGCTAGTAGAGCAGTTTAATAAGGCAATAAAAGACTGCAATCATACCCTATAAAATGTTGGGGAAGTTATCCCCATTTTAGATGGAATTTTTGAGAGGCTAGCGTGCCTAAATAAAATCTTGGAGGCTCAAATCCAAGCTGAAGAAGCCTAGAGGCAACAATTGGCTAATGTTTTAATCTTAATAAGGGATCATGTAGAGCATGCTAAGGCATTCAAAGATGTGGAGATGATGGAGGAAGCCATCAATACTCATCATCAATAACTAAATGTGAGTTTTGCTACCTTTCGAGGATAGGTTGTCAAGGAAGTCTCAACAATTGAAGACATCTAGAAGGATTCTACCGCATCCCTAAATAAATTGGTTAAAAAGGCCAATGAGATCTCTAGCCAACCTAAGGAGATGAAGAAATTAAAAGAGGCAATAGGAGAAATAACTGCCAAGGTGAGTGAGGCATAATCACATTTGGACAATGTTAAGAAGGAGATCGAGTAGATGGGATCTGAGTGTTTGACAGAAGCCACTAGTGAACTTAGTTTGGGATCAACTAAGAGCTTAGTTGGAGTAATGTTGGCCCCATATTTTGGTTAAGTATTATCCATTTTGGTGCAGGACTAACACAATATGAAAGGACCATGGTGTGGAACTTGATAGGTACAAAAGCACCATGGTGTAAAACCTAAAGGGCACAAGAGGACAATGGTGTAGAAGGAACAACGTGAGAGGACCCAGTCAAATAATAATTAATCACAAGGAACCCTAGGAGTTAGGACTCAAAAATAAAGTAGATGATTAGGGGAGTACATGAAAAATGGGATAAGTTAAAAGAATGATTCATACGAGACACCCAAACCTTATTCATAGGAAGTTTTGCATTGGCCCACAAAGAGAAGAACACACAACAATAGAAATCTAGCATAGAGCATGGATATAGGGGGCACAAAGGCCTGGGTTCTTAAGAGGAGACATTTTTTTGAATGCCACAACTCTCAATTTGTTGGGAGTTCATTAGATAATTACTTGAGTCAATAATGATTGTAAACACTTGGTCAGGGTTAAACAAGTATAAATTTCCCTGTTGTAAAGGACTATGATGATGATGGATGGATGTATTATTAATTTTGATGCTTAAGCTTAATATATGAAGTTGTGGGTTTTATAAAACTTCTTGTGTTCATGATGAATGATGTTGTGTGAGTTAATTAGCATGCATTTTGGTGCATCTCTTCCTTTATAAGAAGTAATTATGAAACTATAATGTTGCTAATATGTGTAATTATGGTAGTATAACTTAGAACTCCAAGGATCATAATAATATATATTTGCATTAATGGAATATCTAATTGAATACATGTTTTACATAAAGAATATAACTAAGTATTACTGGGTAACAAAAATCTATGAAACTAGTCTTAAGTTGTGTGCTTCGAGTGAGTGCGCAAGATCTTAGTCTTGTATGAAAGGGCCAACATGCTAGCTCATTGGGCTAGACTTCAACCCTGATGCTGTAATTACATTAGAAAACTCCCAACATTAACTCTCACCCAAGGTGAGTTAAAGTTGAGTTTAAATATAGAATGGGTTCAAACTAACCCTAGGCGAGTTGAGACTAACTCTAGTTGAGTTAAAATTTGTCATTTAATTATGATTTTCAATTACTAGGCATGGCTCTCAAATTGGACATTTTGAGATGTTTTGGAAGAGCTTGACAACTCATAAAGGCAATGATGAAAAGGATTAATAGTTTGAGTTTTTATTTTTACATATTAATTAATTTCAAATGGATAATTCAGCTAAGAATTTAATCTTGTTTAATTATATAATTCAATTTGATTAACATTTTATCTCTTTTAAGATTTGATCAAGTATCCCACTTAATGGGTCCATAGGCCAAACTACCAGTTGTTAGGTTGTAAGGTAATTGAGGATGAATCTATGAGAGTTATTGTTGCATATGGGCTAGTTCTCCAAATAGGGATGCCTCAACACAATTCTGAGCATTGATGAGTGATACACGGATGAAATTGGGATGTTCAGTAATTCCTAGGATTAATTTTTAATGTTTGGTAGAAACTAGTTTGAAGTCTAGTTGGAAGCCAATTATGGCCAAAATTAGGTGTATACACCATTTAACCAATCTAATGGGTACCCATAATGTGATGGAGGAGGATGTGCATTATATGCCATTTGGAATTCTAGTTATTAAAATGGTCTTGTAAAAGATTGTTAAATATTTTATGTTTATGGTGATCATTGGGCTATGAACTTGGTTCCTTTTCAGGATCCTCAAATGTAAGCTTTTGGTCATCGATAAGATCATTAGATCTTGTGTTTCAAGGTAAAGCATTTGCTTTTAGAATGTCCTGGTCCTTCATGATAATCACAATAAGCATTCGCATCATATACTTTGGGTAGAGTTTGACTCATGTCACCATTGATAGGATGAGGGAGAGATATAAGCTGACACTCTAGCAACCATGGGAGTAATGAAGCTATGGATTTAGATAAACATGTAAATTGTCTCCTTGGTGTATTAGATAAGACAAGCCAATTAGGCTATTATGATATTGTGTTAACCATGGTGGTTTTTTATTTTTTAGGTTCAAGAGGTTTTACCTTATAACTTAGTCTAATTATGAATTTTGTACTAGATGTAGATGCAACTGGTGTGTTTGCTACATACTTGAGCTTATTCAATGATATAAGCTTCATTTCATAGTTCTGTACAACATGACATAATTCATCAAAAGATTTTAACTTCTTATTAACAATGGAATCACAAAAAGGAGCAAACAAACTTTACTTGAGTATATCTTGCAACTCTTTGTTTTCCATAAGATTGGTCATTTTAGCTAGCATTGTCTTCTATCTCAAGACATATTCATTGATAGGTTCATTGGTTCCTTGTTTGATTTTGGTAATTTGAGCATAGGAAATATTTTCATAAATATTAATGGAAAATGTGCTAAAAATTGGTCTGCAAGAGTTTTGAATGCTTTTATAGATTGTAGAGGTCAATCAAAGAACCACCTCAAAGCATTGTCCTTTAGGCTTATTGGAAATAATTTGGTCAAAAGTTTATCATTGGAGACATAGTCAAGGTATGCCACATAAAAGGTTTAAATATGTTGTTTGGGATCATATTTTCAATCATAAAATGTGAACTTAGGTGTAACAAAGCCTATTGGTAAAGGGTACAAAGAGATCTCAAGTGCAAGGGGGTTATGTAATACATCTTGTGAATCTATAGCACGAGGGGATTTTAAAGCATTTTGTTCAATGCTTGTAATTTTGTCCTCTAAGGTCTTTATAACTTGAAGGAATGATTGAACTGTAGGCCCAATGAGATTTAGATTAGCAATTTGAGTAGCTACCAAAGGGGATGAAAACATGTTTTGAGTAGTAATAGGCATTGGAACTACTATTTGTTTTGAAACAATGGGTAATTCTATAATAGATGTATCAATTATAGTTTCAGGGATCAAAGGTTTAAACACCATGCCCCACTAACATGCACCCCCCTTTGATGTGAGTAAAATATAGGAATTGGTAGTTGCCTCACCTCAAAAAGATAAAACAACTATATAATCTTTAAATGTAACCATGTGGCATATAAAAGGGAACATGTCTAGGTAAATTCAACATTGAATCACATAGTGCCAATGTGATCAGATGAAGGACTAAGATTCATGATAAGGATCATGGAAACATCTATATAATAATAATACAAGCTTAACAAGTAAACAAGCACACACACAAGATCACTTAAAAGTAAGTCAAAAGGCAATGATCCAAGGAGACCGCAAAAAAGGGGCATGTTCAAATGCTACACAATTGAATGGACATGACTTAGTCAAATTTCCACAAAAGGAAAGAATGTCATATTCAAATGCCCATACAACAATAATGACATATGAAAATGTCAATGAAAGAATACATAGACACGGGGGTGCAAGCAAAGGAGCATATTCAAATGTTCGGACAAGGAATACAATGTCAAGGCAAGACACTCAAAGAAGTACATAAAGCATAAGTAAATATCATAAACATGTCATAGTATCTCATGGATACAATGTGTTAATAAAAGTATGTCAAGTGTATAACATATCAAGTACCTTTTATAAGATATAATCATGGATAAAGGCATGTGTAAGTACATATATAAGCTCAAACATGATATTGTAGAGTGATCATTGAACCATATAACCTATGTGTATTAAGATCAAATAAGTAGATGCCCCTTATGTCCATGTGACATGAGTATAAGGAGAGCTCAACATCTAAAATAGGAATATATCATGTGTCTGTGTATGCATGTATCACACTCAAGTAAGAGAGTGACACATATGTGTATGTAGGAGTAACTGAGTATGTCATCTTTTAACATGGAACTAACACATGGATGCTAAGGAGCCAATATAACATGTAAGTGCTAAAAGTTTATTTTTGGTTTTTAGATGTTTTTGATGTTTTTGGTATTTTTGGAATATTTGATACAGGAAAGATCATCCTATGATGCCATCTAATGGATGGTCATAGGTACCTCTCCACTGTGAATCTTATGTAATACCCTAATTATGTTGTTGAAGAACATGTATAGTTGTAATATATGTCATTGTGGTATCAATGGTGCTTTGTGTATGTAAAATAGGACTCTATGGTCATGAATCAATAGTAGGAGTAGCAAGAGTAGGGGCTATTTAAACCCATCATTAAGTGCTCTATAGTTTCTTTGGCACAATAATAATATGTACATTTTGAGGTACTCTAGATATTTGATCATGATGTGTAGTAAAATATTGGGATTCTATGGAATCCACTATATGTCTTTGATGTAATGGTCTCTCAAGTATTGGCCACCTAGTAAATGGGATTGCTTATTGCTTCCCTTTTTGTGGTGAATCAAACTTTGTAGGCTTCATATCTAGTTGTTAGGGAATAAGTTTATTTTGTTTAATAGGATGGTCATATGAAATTTTAGAAACTGTAACCGACTTGTAAAGGTATGTCAATCTCACTAAGAACCTTTTTGGAAGTCCCATCAAATGTTCTAACTAAACTGGTAGAGGGGTGTAAATCATGATGAGTATAACCTAAGTGCATAAGTAATGTCATAGTGTAATTATTTTCACTTAACACCATTTGTAGACATCGAAAATCTGCACACCTATGATTTTGAATGTCAAAAATACCCCTAGACCTACTTAGGACCCCCTTGGGACCAACCTACACTAATATGGCCTCACCGAATCCATTTGCACTCAGTTTCACCAAGCTAAAATACCTTGACCATTAGTACCCTTTTCTTGTGGACTGTGATCATAGATGGTCAGGGTGACCATTGATGGTCAGCTTTGGGAACCCCTAACCATTGATGGCCAGAATTTACCTCTTAATAAATAACATGCAAACCACCCACATTACTTTTCTAAATATAACTTGTCTAATTCTGGTTATGAGCCTTTGCATGGATGAATTATATATAGATGACCCAATTAGAACTTCACTTCCACCTCTTGTTTGTGCCTATAAGAGAGAGAAGCCTGGGAGGTCAAAGGATCTATAATAATTATCAAGAGCTCAGGCATCTAGGAGTTTTTTTAAGGTCAATTAACATCATCAATGTTATCAAGCATCAACCATCTTATTGGGAGTCAACTTATCATCACTTCTCAACTAAACTCTCAGGTACTATTACTCTATCAGAATCAGGCTAGATTCCACCAATAGGCTAACTACATAAACCACCCACCCAACCAACTTCTAGTAAGGCAAGTACTTGTTTGTCATCATTCACATGCTTTAATTCCATTTTGTAATCAATCCATCCCTTTCCCAACTCTCAAAATCCATCTGTGGGATCCCATCATTCATCTATTTATCAAACCTAGAATTCCACAGTCAACCACCGATGGTTAACCTGATTGTCGATGGTCACCTTAACCACTAATGGTCACCCTAACCATCGATGGTCACCTATGATAGTAAAAACTAGCAACCTATTTTCACCCACCTACATCCAATAAAATCTAATTTTCTATGTTTTTGACCACTCAAGAACCTCTTTCGTATTTTTAAAAGCATACGCCAACCCCTTAGCACTAATATTAATTAGTTTATCACTAGTTTGATCCTTTCTAGTCTATTTTCTTAGCAAGTATTCTTGTGTTCAATTTTAGTATTTTTTTTTAATTGATGCAAGTAATTTATTTTTAGTTTTGTGAACTTGACTATTTAAAATGTGTGGATTAACAACCTCTAAGGAATCCCTTGCTTTCAGGATCTAGTTATTGATAGGAAATCCACCCAACTATCTATCTAACAAACAAGTTTGCTTTAGTGCTTTTTTATCTACAGGTCTTCTTCCCAAGCCAAAGAAGAGCTCTTTACAATCTTCTAATTCAACACGTGTACAACTAAACAAGTTTTTCAACCACACCCATATTGAGTTTCTTTTCTCTCTTTCTTTAGAACTTAAGTAAAAATTTACATGAAATATTCTAGCATGCCTGATGGGACCTAGAGTCTTTACTTGTATTTTCTTTGCATTTGTATGCTCTTCTCTCTATCTATGCACATAATTGAAATTTAAATTTATTTTGGGTTTAAAATCAAATACTTCCATTGATTTCTTTTAACATTTGTTCACTTTGAATTAAAGCACATTAATCTGATCATAGCATCACTTTTGTTGCACAGACTAGCCATACCACTTTCATTAATCAAACATCAAAATAATTTGAGACAAGGCCTTACTGGGATTTCATCACCTAGCAGTCACCTTACCCATTCACAACAATCCTACTTGGAGGTCATTACCAAGGGGAGAACCAACTTAGCTCTCTGTTTGAGTATAAAATTTGGATATCAATATATATTGGCTATGCACCCAACACCCTTATCACTATGGGACTATGAAGTGAGGGCATCAACCCCAATATCGAACCATGTATTGATTCTAATATAGATTCTTTTAAGCACCTAAAAAACTTGAAACCAACCATAGACTACTTATATAGTACCTGATCCACAAGACAATTTCTATCACACATTATCATAAACTAAGGCATAAGCTAAAAGCGAGATTAAAATTAACCTCTAGGTGTAACATACTTCATAGTGTGTGTCTTGATTGCCTTGATCATTTTCTTGTCTTCTTGTTGTTTGAGTGGTGAGTTTGCTCTTTTTTTATCTCCCCTTTTTCTTGTATGGTTCTCACTCTTATTTGAGTGGTGAGTTTGTTCTTATTTTCTCTCCCCTTTTTCTTGTATGGTTCTCACTCACCAGCAATGAAGAGACCTATTAGAGCAGAACCCATAACTTAAATCAACCTCTTATACCTCCTCATCAATGGAGTATGTCTCTGAGGTAGAATATTCACCTCATCCATTGGGAATCCCTACTTTTCCTCAAGTATTTCCCCAAGGAGACATGGATTTTACCAATTTTTTAGACAATAATCAAGTTGCCCTTCAACACTATCTTAACACCTCCCCTCACCATATCCTAGTTTCAACTCCACCTTAGGTTCCCCCTTATGACATGCCATCCCACCTTATGAAAGGTATCCCTATTGATGTGATCACCACCCAACCTTCAACCACTTAGGCATCCTCATCTACTAATCCCTCTGATGCCACAACTAAAAACCAACCTATCCAAACAACCACTATCCTTACAACTTCTACCCTTATTAATGACTCCTCTACCTTGGGGACCACCCATCCATTAACCCATAATGCTCCACTTGTTTCTAGATCACCGACCACTGACACTACCAACCTCCCCTTTGTCAAACCTAACCCATCAGTCAATACCCCTTTACCAAGCTTAGGGGTATCTATCCCTTTTATTTCACCACCCATTAGCACAAAGGTCACTACCTCACCTCTTGTCACAACCTACTACCACCCATGCCCAATCCATAGGGACTCTTCAATAGTTACCCATTGCACCCAATCTAGGATACATCCCTAACCCACAAGGTATATACCCACTACCCAACCACCATCATCCACCTACCCTAGCCAACCTTTAGCATCCAAATTCCAATATGTGGCAGCCTCTCAACCAACAAATAATTACTAATATGTTGCCCAACCTCAACCACAATGTCAGTCTTACAATCCTTTTGGTGCATCACCTCAAATTGACCTAATGAAAATGCTCATGGACAAGATGATCAACCTTGAGTCATCCATTTTAGGGGCTCATAACATCCTATCCTATGATTAGATTTGTAATGAATGTATTCATCCTTTTGTCCCCATCAGACCTTGCCCTCCTTAATGGGAGCTTTCGAAATTTACCAAATTTTGAAGCAAGGAGGACCCCCAACAACACCTTAGGGATTTTAGGCATGCATGTTACATGATTGCTTATGATGATGCCCTTCTCCTTCAAAGCTTCCCCATGTCTTTATCTGGCCCAATACTTTATTGGTATAGTGCCCTCACCAAGCATTCCATCTTTTCTTTCACCCAACTAACACAAGTCTTCTTAGATCACTTTTCCATTAACATTTCCAAGAAGGTCCCTATCATGGACCTCTATTCTATCAAGCAATTTGATGATGAGTCGATTGTAAATTTTGTCACCCATTAGATAAACTTGATTAATCATATTTCATTTTCCCTACCTCAACCTAAACTTATAGAACTTTTTGCTTGAGCCTACACCAATCATATATCTTCTACACTGCATGTCCAAAGATTCAAAACTTTTGATGAGGCTTTTACCATGGCATGTAAGCTATAAAATTAAGCCATATATGAGGGTAAATTGAGGTTATGAAACAAGAATTCTACCTTTAATACCAATGAAACCTCTTCCTTTAAACTAGGCAACCAAGCCAATACCAGAACCAAGACTAGGGGAACAACAAATGCTGTCATGCTTAAAACCGCCCCTCCACCCAATATCAATCAAAAAAATTCTCCCATTATCTCCAACCAAAATATAAGGAATCCAAGCTAAAGAAACCAAGAATAATTCACTCCACTTAGAGAATCTTATACCTCAGTTTTGGAAAAGCTACTAAAATCTAACCTTACATAACTTCCACCCATCAAACCCCCCCAATAATTTGATTCTTCTTACCCAAAACTTGTTTGGTACAATGAGAATGACCTCTATGCTTTTCATCAGGTAATTAGACACGACATCAATTGATGTAATACTTTTAATAATGTTATTTAGAGTCTTATGGACAAAGGGGAGCTCATGTTGGATTATCCCAACCATGCCCCTGTCAAAGTCAAGGAAAAACAAGGGAAATATTCTCAAGATACCCACATGGTCAATATGGTCCTTGATACACCTATCATCCAACCTACTTGCTATTCCCCCACTTCATCTACAGAGGTGGTATAGTCACTTTCCCTTCTTTTAGAGGCCCAAATTAAGGAGGTTTCTTTTTCCTTAGCTTCACTCATAGAGGCTTTAGAATCATTAAGTACCCCTTTGGATATCCAACTTGAATAAACAACCATTCATAGCCCACCATCTCCCCTAACTATAGAGCAAGCCACAACTATGGACATCATGCTCAGGGGAGTAACTTTTTCACAAACACCCCTCATGGAGCGACCACCCAACCCAAACTTACCTAATTTTCTTAAGGAAATGGATGAGGGTATCAAACCTCCCCCTCAACCCATAGGTGTCTCCTCATCACCTACTACCCAGGAGGCCAAACTAGTATATAAACCTTTTTCAAAACTTTTTCAAAAGTTAGGCATGGCTACAAAACCAGACATGCATCAAACCACTTTCTGGAAATAGTTAGGGCTTCCCTACATCAACAAACCTGAACATTCTATCATGACTCTAACTAACCAATCCATCATATCTCCACCACATCTTAAACCAATCCAAACTTCTACTAACACATCACATTCTCAATCAATCAAAAAATCTACCACATCACCACCCAAACCTTTCAAAACACTTGGTGCCTTCTCTACTCAGAGTTTGGTTCACCCATCCGTGAAATTAGACTTAAGTTCACCCAAGCCTATACCCAAGTATTGACCCACACCAACCAAGAGGATGAAAACATTGAAGGGCTGCATGACTAAGACTCTACCTCCCTCTACCTTGCCCTCTATCTTAGGGCATCACCCTTCCACTTTGCTTAAAGAAAAACCCCCTTTTAACATATGTTGCCCACTACCTTTGATTACAACAACCCAATTATTATCTGATGCATTGATCCTTCCCAAATTACCAATAGTTATACCATCAAACTTGGCCACCCCAACTACCAACATACCCAAACAAAAACCATCAACTAGAAACACCACCTTACCTAAACGATCTCTCACCAAACCTATTGCCACCAACATGCCCATCTTACTAACCCAAACCACAATCCCTAAACCTTTATTACCTATAACTGAGTCCTATATGACCATTCTTCAAGGATTATTATAGACCTCCTACCTCACATTATCTCCTATCAGACCTTTTGATCCTCTTAGTCTGAAGCTAGCTTGGTACGATGACCATCAAATCTACTTCTATTATAGAACACCTGGGTATGACATGAAAAGTTTCAAAGCTCTCCAGGACATTATCCACCAAATCTATGATAAGGATGATCTTTTATTAGATGACCTTCCATCTATTCCTCCACTAATACACCCAACAACCAGTCATTAATAGATTTCTAATCCCCCACTCTCACCTTAGAGTGATGGAGAATCTACCCACCCCCCATCACACCTTGCCCCTCTATCCATACCATTAATGTGGTCACATGATCATAATAAAAGGATAAAGGGAAGACCAAATTGTCCATTCCATAGACATACCCACCAAATCACCCTAAATCAAACTAGATCCAAACCTTCACATCTATAGCTAAGCCCAAAGTTACCATCATAGGCACCTCAGAGGCTAACCCCTCTAAATCCATCAAGAGGGTCATTCTTAAACAATTTCACTAGACCCCATCTAAGATGAGCATCTACAAGCTTATTTCCACCTCACCCCACCATCATCAGCCCATGATATAAACTATTCAAGTTATTGAGGTTAGACTAAAAGACTCCTAACCTATAGAGGCCTTCATAGGCACTATCCAACTCTCCACCCTTGTTACCTTCAAGGACTTGAAGATACCCTCTATCCATCCCAAGGACCTAAATCCCCCTCTTTTTGTTACAGATCATATCAACCAAACCCACAACAAATGGGTTATGATTAATGGGGGAGCTAGTGTCGACATCATCTCTCCTCATGCCTATAAGCAACTCAAGCTACTGGACAATGTCATGTCTAAAACTTTAGCCATCCTTATATCCTTTAATGATACTATGACCACTACCTTGGGAATAATCATCCTTCACATTCAACTAGGACCTCACACGCTCCCTAAACATATGTGGTTAAAGGTGAATTCTAATATAATGTTTTATTAGGGAGACCTTGGATCTGGGCCATGAGTTATGTACCTTCCACCCTCCATCATTGTGTCAAGTTTAAATATGAAGGTCATGTTGTTACCATACAAGATGACCCTTGCACTTTTATAGCATACAATATGACCTAGTAACCTAATGATGTTCTCCTACCTCCATCCAAAGCACTACAAACAAACACCACCAAGCCCTCACCCACAAAAGATAAATCCATTTCTTCCCCTTTCACTAAGGAATATACTAGTTCATTTATCCTCATGTACCAGATACCCATCATTGATCCTTTGGAACCCACCTTTCAATGCCTTATCCTTGGAGAATACTACCTCCTCACCCTTGACGCCTTCCAAACTCTTGAAGAATATATAAGGCTCAACCACCAACTAGGTTATGATCCCAACATTGGAGACATTACCCCCTTGGGGAATCTAAGCTATCAAACCCACTTTATCTATGGGGGAATTGACAAGCCACTTAATGCTACCACCACTCCCTCTTCACCTCAACCATTCACCTCCACCTTCTCTTATTTTGATAACCTAGACTTCACCAAACTATATATTCATAGGTGTATATAGAAGGGATTTGGTTTAGTACAATATGAACATGACCCACACACATTGACTTTGATTGAGACTTGAAAGCCTCATGAGAAGCACGACCTTATTTTCATTCTACCCAATAAGAATAAAGCCAAACAAACTACCCCTACTATTATTTAATAAGAGACCCCTTCCTCACCAACACCCCCTCCACCTGTGGGTGAGGATGAGGACATCATCCCACCTAATTTTTTTTTCATCATGATTACCCTCAGTCCCCTAACTTATCAAAAGGAAGGGGCACCCATATCCATCCCTGTAGTCTATCTTGAATTGGTAGGAGAAGACTCTCCTACCATTCACACTATCTAGTACCAGGATGATGATTCCATTCTCACCTACCTTGGTGCACCTGATTCCTCCATCTACAAATATTTACCTTTGGAGACCTCAACCATGTTGAATGTACCCACAAAAAATATTGACATAAGCACTCTAGACAACCCCCATGTTGTCAAACTAGGCCAAACTCTCACCCCTAAGGAACTACAAGACTTCTCTACCTTCTTCCAAGACTGTAGTATTGTATTCACCTGGTCATATGCTGACATGTTAGGTATTGACCCTGCCATTTCCACCCACAACATTATGACTAATCATGATGCTAATCTTGTCAGATAGAATCTCTACCACATGCATCCTGACATAACTCTCTTTGTCAAAGAAGAGCTCCAATGACTCTTTTCTATCAACTTCATTCAACCCATTGATTATCTTCAATAGGTTTCAAACATTGTACCTATCACTAAAGCCATAGGGGGACTATGTATCTATGTGGAATTTCATGACCTCAACCTTGCCTACCCAAAAGATGATTTTCCTCTACCTATCATAAACCAACTTGTTGATCTCACAATATGACATAAGATGTCACACATTGATGGATTCTTGGGTTATAATCATATTTTGATTACTCCTAAAGATCAACACAAAACTACATTTATCACCCCATGGGGGAATTTTTGTTATAGAGTCATGCCCTTCAGTCTTAAGAATGCTGGTGCAACCTACCAACGTGCCATGACCTATATTGTCCATGACCTTATCTACACAATCATCAAAGACTATGTGGATGACTTTCTTGGAAAGTCTAACCTTTCCTAAGATCACTTAACCATTCTCAAGATTATCTTTGAGCAACTTATCCACTATCATGTCCACTTTAATCCCAAGAAATGTATTTTTAGGGTTTTGTAAGGAAAACTTCTAGGCTTTATTATTTCCCTTCAAGGAATCAAGGTTAAACTGGCCAAGATCAAAGCCATCCTCTAGATGCTACCTCCAACAAATATTAAGCAACTCTACAGTTTGTAGGGGAATCTCCAATCCATACACTATTTTATCTCCTAACTCTTTGATTTATGTCAACCCTTCCACCACCTCTTGAAAAAGAACATCTCTTTTAAGTGGAATGTTGATTGTCAAAAGGCCTTTGATGCACTCAAAGAGTACCTTCTACATCCACTTATCCTCACACCTCTTAAGGACAACCAACCTTTCTACCTTTATATCTCTACCACTAATAATTCCCTAGGGGCAATGCTTGCCTATCAGGATAAACACCATAAAGATCAAGCTATCTATTACATTAACTGCACACTTATCGAGTACGAGACTCAGTACACATATACCAAGAAACTTTGCTTGGCTTTAGTCTTTGTGGCCACCAAACTTTACCACTACCTTCTTAACAACAAAACTTTTGTCATAACTAATATCGACCCACTCAAGTACATGCACTCCAAACCATACCAAAACCAATGTATGGCTAAGTGGCTCATGCTTTTAGCTGAGTTTGACCTTGAGTTCTTCCAGCAGAAATTAATCAAGGGGCAAGTCATTGTTGACTAATTGTTCGATGCATCCCTAACAGATACCCAACCTCCCCCTCTTGAATTTCTAGACAAGTCAATCACAAGTCTATCTCAAGTGGATTTTACCAATCACGTAACCATGGTTTTTGATGGTTTCAAATGTTAGTAGGGTGAGGGAGCTAGTATCATACTTATCCCCCTTATCAGTGAACCACTTCCTTTATAATTTAAACTTGACTTTGAATGCACCAACAATGTGGCCAAGTATGAATCCTTAGTAATAGTTATCAAAACTACCTTAGCCTTGGGAGTCAGAACAATCAATATCTCTAGTGACTCCCAACTTGTGGTCAACTAAGTCAATGACATTTACCAGTGTAAGAATGAAATGATGCAACTATATAGACTAGTTATAGAACTCCTAGCATAATTTAAACACTACCATATTAAAACCACCCCATGATCTACCAACAAGTTTACTGATACCATGGCTTCTCTTGCATCTCAGATCCTATCAACACCCTTAGACTCCAAACTATCAATCAATATCCATCACCTCATTGAACCTTCTTACACCAATTTAGACACTCTAACCATATTTAGTGTGGAAGAGATTCTTCATGACCTTTGGTATCAACAAACCTTCAATTACCTTCACCTTGGCATAGTTCCCTCTAGCTTCTCTAGGAATGCCCATTGGGTGTTTATTTAGAGAACCACTTGTTACAACATTATGGGAGGAATTCTTTACAAATGGGGTTTTGATGGCCTCTTATTCCATTGCCTTCATGGTCTAGAATCTTCTTATGCTATCAAGGAGACACATGAGGGTATCTATGGGGGGAACTTTAGTGGACTCATTGTGGCTAAACACATCCTCTGCTTGGGATATTATTGGCCCACACTTAACCAATACTATTGTGATTATGTGAAAAAGTGTGTCAAGTGTCAACAATATGCTAATTTATATCACACACCTAATAATAGTCTTCACATTTTTATATACTTTTGGCCCTTTTCACAATAGGGTCTAGACCTTGTCGATGAAATCAACCCCCACTCTTCACAATGACATCATTCTATCATTACCACAATTGTATATTTTACCAAATTGGTGGAAGCTATTCCTCTTATCTTGACAAAAGATAAAAATATTGTCAAATTTATCACCCACCATATCATTTGCCATTTTGGTGTACCCCATAAGATCATCACTGACAATGGAAAATCTTTCAAAAAAAAAAATTCTAGGGCCTTTGTGATGTATTTGGTATTAAACTTAGCTTTTCATCACCTTATCATACATAAGCAAATAGACAAGCTGAAGCCTCTAACAAAACCCTTAACAACATGCTTACCAATATGGTTAATGCCTTGGGTTAGGATTGGCACTTGCACATCCCTTTCACCTTATGGGTTTACCATATTAGAATTCAAACCCCTACATGTGCTACACCTTTTTATCTCATGTTTGGAACAGAGGCTATATTGCCTCTTGAAGTCCAAATACGTTCTCTTCACATATCTTTGCACGATCTTATTTCAAAAAATGACTATTATTAGGAACATTTACCTCAACTTGAACTACTTAATGAGCATCATTTGGATACCCTTTCCCATCTCTATGTATATCAAGAATGAATCAAATGTGCCTATAACAAACACTTGAAATTCTGAGAATTCAATATTGAAGATCTTGTTCTCAAGGAAAATCAACATGTAATTAATATGGAGAAAATCAAAAGGGGAAAATTTGCTTTCAATTGGCTTGGACCCTACATTATAACCCATAAGTATGGATCATGAGCTTATAGTTTGTCCTTTCTCAAAGGCAAACCAAAACCTGAGCCTCTCAATGCTTCACATCTACATCCCTTTTATTGTTAAACAAGGATCACAATCATCATTTGTCTAACTTAAGCTCATCCCCTACAACCACATTCACTTCCCTATTTTTAGGGGTAACCAATTGAAACTAAATCATGTGATTATCCATCACAATTATATCCTAATATTGAATTATGGGTACTACAGACCTATCTATGGCATGATTATCATAGTACTTCCCATCTCTTTGAAATCAGTTCCTATGGTCATTGCCACCTATACCTATTTTTCACCAACTAGACCTTCATGTCAACCTAGTTTTGCCTTCATAAAGTTAATACTTTGAGAATGCATAAGCAAGTCTATGTCAAGTGGAAACAATATCAAAATTCATAAACAACATATGGGTCATTCTTAGCATTCACAAACTGCTCCCTTGAAGGACAACTATTGAAAAATCATCTGAAATGGCCAAACGTATGGTGGAATGCTCCCTTGAAGGATAGTTATCAAAAATATTTGAACTACACACATAAACTTAGACAACTCACTTGAAGGATGGATGAGTAAAGCATTTGTCAAAGCTATAAATTTATTGGAAGCTTCCTGCATCGATCAACTTCCCCAACCCTAAAACAAAAACAAAATAGTAAAAACCCCCAATCAAAAACAAAAGAATTTTAAAAGCCTTAATTAGATCTCATAATTTCAATAATCTTGTAAATCCACAATTGGCTCTCCTTAGTAAAATTTCCACGTCAAATAGTCTACACTTTATATATAAACATAGACTTGTTTATACTACCTCTTTGGAAACCTACAAAAAAGGCATACTAGTCTCACTAAGAGTTCTAGTTTCACCCATTCTACTTCCACATCTCATGTGCATGGGACTATGAGCTTACTTGACATAATGTGATCAAGATCCCTATTTATCAACCTATGCATGCTAATGTGAAGCATTTGAAAGGCTTCTCTTCACTAAGCCAATCTAGCTTTGGGTTTCGAGTCAATCCTTACCTATGAACAGGTATTATGTTTCTTTTTCTTATCTTTTATCAGTTCATGTGGATATACCTCTCATGATTCTTATCATTTTCCTACACATCTAGTTTTTTACCTACTTACTTCATGTATTTTCATCTTTAACCATATTCACATTCTACCTCTCTGATCGTGAATAAAAAACATTATATCAAAAGTGTGACCATTATTAACTATGTCAATAAGCAACACCATCTATCTCTCTATGCACTAAACACAATGTAAGCATATCACAACAGACCATAAACATCAACCCATCCATCTACAATCATCACATCATATGAGACTATAAGCATAACATTACACCAATATAAGCATAAACCAAATCAATGAGCAAGACATCATAACATATACCATTTACCATTCCATCCATATGACCATAAAAAAAACCATTACATTATCATACAACATACATCCATCAATAACGCATCCTATCATATCCATAAATAAAATCACAACATCATAACTATATTTCTAGCATCACATGCGTAAGCTACTAATTGAAACACTAACATCATACACCATAAGTTAGGAACCATAATCCATAACCATAATCATAAACATAAGCACCACATGAACCATAAGCATCCATCATATATAACATCAAAAACCATACATCATATACATCAAATCATCAAAAAATAATACATGTAACAATGTATCAGCTCTCTCAAAAAATATACATCTCGCTACATCAATGCATAGGTCAGTATCAAAATAGTACATCACAATAATGTATTTGGACAAAATCATAGGCCTGCACCGCTACCACTAGCCCCATCTATGCCTAGACCTATACTTGGTGATGGTCCCCTTGGGACCCCTGCCTAATCCACTATAGCAGCCCACTGATCTCTATAACCCACTAACCTAGAGTAGCTATCAAGGGCCCACCAACCAAACTAGCTCTATACTCTACATATCTCATGGCCTAGGGTAATTGATCTAGCACCATTGCCTCATAGTATTTGTGTTCCTCTATGGTGGCTAGGTACCATGACCATGACACTATCCTTGGTGGCCCTCCTATTAATGTACCTATGCCAACCCTCTATCTCAATAGGTCTCTCTCTTGCGTAGCTATACCTAGGGATGCATGTGCATGGTCTTTCTCACCTATAACGATGGCAAGTTGACCCTATAATATGGTGATATAGCCTTATAGTGCAACCACCTATCCCTAAAACACATGTATCTAATCTTAGGCCATAGCCAATACCACTCCTCCCTATCCATCCTAGCTGATTAGATCTACATCCATCAACCCCACCCCTATGTCATCTCCACCCACATTTACCACTACATAGATCGGTTGGTACCAAGTCATATAACCATGTGTGTAGGCTACATCATCTATAGGGTCACTAGTAGAAAGATTTTTAAAAACACCATCCAAAACTATTGGGGTAGGCTGAGGCACTGACAACTAAACCTCTGAATCTTGCCTCTTATATTGGGGATCTAGACGTAGTACACCTTGTATCAAGCCAAACTAACATTGTACCTAGTTGAATAGAATCAATTCAACCATACCCTTTTGACAACCCACTATCCACCTATAAATATGCATGGCAAGGGTCTACCTCCTATAGCCTAGCTAGATGGGAAATTGTATATATAGTCTCCAAGTAATATCCCTAGATACCAATGCACTTGAGGCACCCCTGAACCACTTAATATCATGTGTGTCACCTCTTTCCCCTGACATAGCCACATCATCTCTCCTTCTCATAAATGCAATAGGGAACTCAAGCTATGTGTACCCTACCCATGGTAATCCCATCAGTCTTAAAACCTAGATGTGCTCATAAGCCCAACAATGAAGAACTAGGCCCATGCTAATACCATGTCTCTTATGGTATTTGAAACCCCATAGCTCCTTATAAATCTGAACTAGGAAAATTGAGACCTAACCAAACATTGTCCTCCCAAATAACAACTCAACAAAAATAGCCAGCAATACATAAAGAAACCTCCCACTATTAGAATCTAGAAGCCCAAAACATGTAACCATGATCATCAACATCAACATAAGTCTCCTCTCCTCTAGTGCCCTCTCATAAAAAATTATGTAGCTAAACCCTCCAGAATGCCACCAGACCTAGTTGCTATTATCCCCATATAGATACTCCACATACTCATCCCACTCCCCTTGCTCTATCTGGTATATCACCTTGCCACCTAGTGGGAGCTAAGTGATCCTGTGTATATCCTCTAAGAGAATAGTCATCTCCTTGATCAATAACAAGAAGGTATTAGTAGTAGGATCCCATCTCTTGATGAGTGCTACAATCATAGATGCATCTCTAGGCACATGCTAGTAGTGCCTCATCACTTTTAGCCTTACCTCCTCCATATGTGCCCAATCATCCACAATCATACCCTCAATAAGCACAAGGAAGATACATGACACATAATTGCACATCTAGATCTTCTCTGTAGCCTACATCAAACCAAATGTTAAGCTTAGTTATTATTACTAGGCCTATTTACTCTACCTTTTTGATACTTGACTTATTCCTCTATCACTTTTACCCACCTATCTCACTTTGGCTATGTTACCCCCTAACAACTTAGATTCACTTCTCAACCCATTACCATTAATCTAAACCTAACCACTTACCCTAACCCTAACCATTAAGTAAAAACCCTAAACAAGTTAAGCACCTAGATTAAACCTCAAAAAACCCTAAACAAGCTAACCTAGCCTATCCAATTGCTAGTGATCATGCTAATCACCGATGGTTGGAGACCCTTAATTCTTAGGGTGTCGACTGTCGACAGTTAGACCTGACCATTGATGGTCATCTATGGGCATTCTATGGTTGGAATTCCCAAAACCTTTAGAGCCCCAAACAATTAACAAGTAAGCTAAACACTAACCTAAGCACTCTAACCAACTAATGTGCTACCCAAATCACCCACCCACCCTATCAATTTGATAATCTACCCACCAATTTGCCTAGAAACCCTAGAAACCTACCTAAGACAGCTAGGCAAAATATCACATTTCCAAACCTACCCCCTAGTAAACCTAACAATACAAAACAAGCCTAATCTAGCAATTTTAATGTATTGCCTACCTCCTTGTATGACCTCCTCCATGGTTTGAGCCCATGAATAGGTGCCTAGATACATCCTTATGCTCCTTGCATCTTAGACCTACGTAATCACCCATACACCTCTAGCTAATGATCAACACTCACTTTAGTAAACACCTTCCTATCACAAGTATGAAAATCTCTAGAGATAGGGTCCATAATACATGATAGTAATAATGTCAAAGTTACTTTTGTTTTTCACTTTTACCCATCTGACATTTTAGGGTTTCCCCTAATCATTGATGGTCAGGGTGACCATCGATGGTCACCTTTTGGGGACCCTGACTGTTGATGGTCAAGACACCCTAAACAACCCCAATTTCACTTATACTTATAACCTACCAATTTTGAGCATAACTACACCAAGCTCTTGCCTAATTTTGGATATGTCTTTCTCTCACCAACCTAACCACCTTGTCACCTCATTGTTGGTCTCTTTTGGCCCATCTAGTGTATAATTTTGTAACACTTATTATTTGGTCTTTTGACTGCAACAATAACATTACCATGTTGACCCCTTTTGTATATTGTGCCACATCATGCATATTGACCCACTTGTGTCTCATCAGAAGCACTTCATACCTTAGATACCCATCAATTACACATAAATAGCTTAGGAAACTTGTATTTATGAGTGTTCCCAATTACAACACCTAGAGGTGGTCACACAGTTTAGTTGTCACTTGTCCTTCTTATCACCAACCCTAGTTTTTTTACCAACATTGGCAACCTAGTCTATGCATGATCTTGGTTATCACTCCTTTTTATCACATTATGTGGAGATGTTTGCATATCAAATGCCTAATCTCATGTCACCACCTCGTGACTCACCATCTACTACTTATCAAACCCATACCCACTTTAGCTTTGCCTCACCAAATCTTGGTTTGAGGGGAAACACCTCCTCCCACTCTTAGGGAAACTAAACCCTTGACCCATACTCCATTTTTATTTTTCAACTCGTTTACATAAGACACACAAAAAAAGGGGAAAAATGTAGACACCAAAAATTTACACACATATGATTATGAATGTCAAAAATACCCCTGGACCTTCCTAGGATCCCCTTGAGACCAACCTACACCAATCTAGCCTCACCAAACCCATTCACACTTAGTTTCACCAAGCTAAATGACCTTGACCATCAAGACCCTTTTCCTATGGACCCTGACCATCGATGGTTAGGGTGACCATTGACGGTCAGCCCTAGGAACCCCTGACCATTAATTTTTAGAATCTACCTCTTAACAAACAACATGCAAACCACCCACATTGATTTTCTAAATATAACTTGTCTAATTCTAGTTACAAGCCTTTTCATGGATGAATTATATTTAGATGACCCAATTACACCTTCACTTCCACCTCTTGCTTGTGCCCATAAGAGAGAGAGCCCTGGGAGGTCAAAAGATATACAATAAATATCAAGAGCTCAAGCATCCAAAAGTTTTCTTTTGTAGGTCAATCAACATCATCAAAATTATCAAGCATCAACCATCTTATTGGGAGCTGACTTGTCATCACCTCTCAAATAAGCTTTCAAGTACCGTTACTCTATCAAAATTAGGCCGAATTCTACCAATAGGCTAATTGCATCAAGCATCCACCCAACTGACTTTTGGTAAGGTAAGTACTTGTTTGTCAACATTCACATGCTTTAATTCTATTTCACAATCAATCTAGCCCTTGCCCAACTCTCAAAAATCATCTGTGGGATCCAGTCATTCATCTATTTATCAAACCTAAAATTCCATAATTAACCATCGATGGTCAGCTTGACCATCGATAGTCACCTTAATTTTCGATGGTCATCCCAACCATCAATGGTCACCTATGGCAGTAAAAACCAACATCCTATTTTCACCCACATACACCTAATCAAATCTATTTTTCTATGTTTTTGACCACTGACAGACCTCTTTTAGATTTTTTGAAGCATACCCCAACCCTTAGCACTAGTATTAATTAGTTTATCACTAATTTTATCCTTTCTAGTCTATTTTCTTAACAAGCATTTTTGTGTTTGGTTTTAGTAATCTTCTTTAATTGATGAAAGTACCTTATTTTAGTTTTGTGAACTTGACTATTTAAAACATGTGGATTGATATCCCCTAAGGAATCCCTCACTATCAAAATCTAGCTATCGCTAGGCAATCCACCCAACTATATGTCTAATGAACAAATTTGCTTTAGTACTTTCTTATCTACAGGTCTTCCTTCGAAGCTAAAGAGGAGGTATTCACAATCTTCTGATTCAACCTGTGTGCAACCAAATAGGTTTTTCAACCATACCCATATTGAGTTTCTTTTCTCTCTTTCTCTAGAACTTAAGTGAAAATTTACATGAAACACCTTTATCAATCATAACACTACATATGGGGTGTTTATCAAGGTATGCTAGAATCAAAAGAGAATAAATATTAGAGTTATCATCCTTAATTTTATTGTCATCAAAGGAAATAGAAGGTTTCTAAACCATAGGAGGCATATGTTACATGTATGTACCAATAATCCCATCTAATGGGTGCCCATAATGTGATGGATGAGTATGTGCATAATATGCCATTTGGACTTTTGGTTCCTTCTTAGAATGGTCTTGCAAAGGATTGCCAAATATTTTATGTTTATGATGATCATTAGGTTATTAACCTAGTTCCTTTAGAAGGTCATAAAATGTAAGCTTTTGGTCATCCATAAGATCTTGGATCCTGTGTTTCAAGGTAAAACATATGCTTGTAGAATATCCTAGTCTTTGATGATAATCATAATAAGCATTTTGTAGTCATATAAAATTTCATTTAATTACAATTAGTGTCACTTGAGATCACCCATGCCTAGCCTAGCCCTAGACCTATTAGGGCCTCTTTCAACCTTTATCCAACTTTTATGTGAGTATTACACATCCCTAGACATCTCAGATTTAGTCCCAAACCTTCCCCTAGGGATCTAAGCACATAGTGCCCCAAGTTCTACCACCTAGACACTAACAGGATTCTTTGGACACTAGCGCACCATGTTAGTGACTAAGGGAATGTGATACTATCCTTTACGTAATTTTAATCCCAATGGACATGTTTTCAATTCCTTAGACACCTAGGGTTGGCTTAGACCCATTTCACACTCTGCACACGAACCAAATCAGTATAAATAAATGAATTTTAGCCCTTTATCCATTAGATGGAGATCATATGCAAAATACACAAAAATGCTTAGAAAAAATTGTGCAAAATCGAGGTCATTGATCCCTATTCTACCATAATTTTTCATACAATCATCTACAACCACCCTAAGCTTAGACTGTATAGATTTTTAGTCTCAATCCTCATCCAAAGCACTCAAGTCAACACTCATACCAACATTCACTTTCAATTACACCAGCACTTAATTGGGAGAACTAAATTAGGCTTGATCCCCTCTCGAGGTATTGGTATGCAGGCAAATCTCAACACAATAGGGTGTTAAGGATGTCCAACCTATCCAACTAACATCACACTTTTGCTACTTGTGCTTCTCTAACACACTAACAACATGGAGATCTAGGGTTTACATAAAAAATCAATCCAAAACAAGTCATAAATAATGAATCAAGTTTCATCCACATAGGAATAGGATTATCAGACTTAGACATAATTACTTCAAAAGTTCACATTAGTCCATGCACAAGGATACTAGAGTTGAACATGAGGACACTAACACTAAATAAGAGGACACTAGCATGGTGTGTTACTATTCAAGGTACCATGATACTATCTAGGAGGATTTCTAACACTTGGATCCTGTTCACAACACTCTAATCAACTTCTATGCCAGTTTTTAGCCTCCAAATCATCCATCTTAGTCTATTTATAACTAATTACTTATTTATGTCATTTAGTAGTATTATTAGAAATTCAAATTAAATTAATTCTTACACAAGTTAGTGGATTTATTTATTGCATATCTCTCCATTGATTTAATATACTCAAACCCTTTAACAACCTAGGGTTTACATACAATAAACCCTAAAAATTAAATCATTTGGTGAACCTAACTTACTTCTATTGGATATTTATCATTATGATGGAATCATGATGTCATGGAGATTCTCTAGTGAGTGGATGAAGTGCTTTGATAGCCTAAGTGACAATGGAAAAGTGTACAAGGTGCTTGTTCTTGTATGCTTGAAAGTGGCTTGGTTGATCTTCGATGTTGACATGGTTAGAGATGTTTGGGGATGAGTATGGTGATTAGAACATGTGTAAGAGGTATCTAAGATGTTATCTATGCTTTGAAAGTTTGTTTACACAAGTGGAATTCATCTGGTTGATCATAGATTTCATCTAGATACTTTGGGTCTAGTGGTAGAAAATCTGAGTAGGCAATTTGATGATGTCACCATTGCCACGTGTGAATGAATCAAGGGGAGTTGGTTATATAGTTATGATCACATTAATCCTTAGTTTTTATACACCATATCTCAAGTCATGCATCAAAGTGTAGTTAAAGATATGAGGGTGCAAATTTGGCTTCTCAATTAGAATTCATTGTTTTTCCATACTTCGCCAAATTTACAATATGGTCAAAAAGAGCTAAGTAAGCATGTTGATGAGGTCAACATTCACACATGTGGAGGTGTCAAGACAAAATGATCATATGAGTTTATTTATTTTTGTGCCTAGTTTATTTATGCTAATTTTCAAATCATGTGATGTAGCACATCAAAATATATGCATATGCAAAGTTGGGCTCCTAGGTAATTTGACTGTGTTTTCCCATACTTAGCCAATTTTTCAATGTGGAAAGAAGAGTAGAGTGGTAATTTTGATGGTGTTATATCTTGCACATGTGAAGGTGTCACGAGAAACTAATCATATGGGTTTATTAAGTTTTGAGCATAGATGATTTTAACTAAATTTAAGATCATGCACTAAAGCATGATAAAAGTTATGCAAGCTCAAAGTTGGTCTCTCAAGCAGGTTTTGATATAGTTGGCTCTGTGACATTATTTTTTGAGAAGGCATTTTAATAGCATTATATCTTTCAAGTACGAGGGTTCTAGGATCTATTTGTTATATGGCTATATTCTCTTATGTGAATAGATCATCTAGTCCAAGTTTGAGATGATGCATGTAAGTGTAGAAGAAGTTATTGAGGTGAAAAAATGGCTACTCAAGCATATTGAAAGGGTCCCCATATTGAAAGAGTTAAAGATCAAGCAAGATCAATGGTGCATGTTGCTCTAAGGAGTCAAGAAGTAGAGAGATGAGGAAAAGTGCACATTATTTAATGACTAAGCAAAGGTATATGATAATGATCCAATGGTGAGTAGGAATTCATATAGATTGATCAAATGATGAGCGTTGATCACTAAAGGCCTGGTTGATCCACATAGATCGATAGATCATGTGGAGTCAAAATTTTGAGATTACACAAGATGAGGTCAAAGTGAATGAGGTTTAACATCTAAGAATTGGCACCTATGTGTTAAAGATCAAATGAGATTGATGATGTGTATTTGATCTGAGCTGAGAGGAAATGAGATTCAAGCATTGTGTTCGAAGGTTAACTGTGATCATTTTTATTTGAATTTGTAAGGGAAAAACTAGTGTATGGTTTTTGGGCTATGAATTTTGATCTAGGATAAATTTGCTCATGCAATAAAAAAATGGTAGAATACTCCAAGGTGCATCTAGAAATTTTGATTTGAAGATTTGGAAATGTGTACAAACAAAGATATGGTGCTCCATAGTTGATTATGTTTTTGTATATGTTCTGCAAGTGACCCGAGAAGGATGTTTGAGAATATGTAGATACTATTTTGATGTCTCATGATGAATTGGATATTTGGGAGTGATGTAGACTCTATGAGGATGCTTTATGAGTTTTTTGGAGGTGTGATCCATCTATCTTGAGTGTGAATAATGCTTAAGAAGTTGACTATATGTTCGATAATAGTGTTCCTATGTATAAGGTCTGTGTTTGAGTTATTTGAACATATGCATAGCTGAGATAAGATGATTATGATCATTTGAGGATATCTTAGGGGAAATAAGAAGTGGAACCATGTATTTTAAAGTGGTCTTATGTTATTAATTTGCTTGAGGGTGAGATAAATGGGTGAATAGGTCTCCACGAGACCTTTAAGAGCTACAAGGGCCTTATTAAAAGGTATAGTTGCTTAAGGGTAACCCATAGATGATATGGATGACCTATGAAGATTGTATTGAGCTATGTATTCATGTGATAATTTCCTTAAGGGTTAAGGCATGCCTAATGGTTGAACAAGAAGGTGGTTATCATGATTGACCTATAAATAGTGAAATCAAAGGTGTTGATTTTTAGACTTGCAAGACTTGGTTGAGGGAGTGCAAATGTGGAACCAAGTAAAGGTAAGAACCTTTGAAAGAAAAGGTATAGGCTAGTGAGAAATAGAAGAGAGATAATAGGATTAGACATGATTATGTGATTAATTTAGTGCATGAGGACATATAGGTCATTAGACCTTATGAGCCTATAGGAGGGAGAATGGGTAAGTTGCTCAAGAGGCTGTTTGAGAGACTTTGTGAGAGAGTCTTGGAAGAGATTTGAGAGAGGATTGTGTGTGTGAATTAGGGAGTGAAGGAGGGGTAGAGTTACCTAAGGATGAATTAAAGAGTATAATAGATTGAGGACTATTTGTATGATGTGTTGGTTATAATTCTATTGGTAGAATAGTGATCTTATTATTTGAGTATGAACAAAGGTGAAGTGTGATAAGTAGAGGTCCATCATTAGGTCTTGTTGACATCAATTCAGAGGTGGATGTGTTCATAGTTTTTATTATGGTAGCTCAACATATAAGTTGGTTGCATCCTCCTTGCAAGGTAAAACTTGCTAAAAGGTCTGGTTGTTATTATAGCTCAACTAAACAGGTGTGGCAACACCTTATGGGATTGTAGTCTCACTAAATAGGGATTGTAGTTCATTGATAATTTATAGATGGTCTAAATTGGATATTGTTATTATAGGAGAGTATTCCAATTGAATTTTCAAATGGGTTTTATTCCCCAAGAGGGTTGCCCATGTATGTCCTGTGTTATGTGCTTGATCTTGCATTGTCTTTCTGATTCATTGCTGTGAATGATGTGTATGCCTCATGAATGCATGTATTGAATAGTTAAGAGTTTGGAAGGATTATAATTGAAGTTGAAATATCTAGGTTCATTATTTCACCCCCTCTTACTGATTATACCTTTAACAACTTTGAATACTTCCCAAAACCCTAGACCTATATGCTCTTAGGGATTGTATCCTTCTATTTTATATGTTCAAAAATTAATTCCAAAATCTCAAATTTGATTGATTATTTTATTTTGGAAATATTTAATATATTAGATTTATTAAAAGGTTCAAAATATACAACATTTTGTTTCCTACTTTCAAACCTACAATGGTAGAATTCGATAACCGGTTCGATGAGACTGATAAGAGACAATTACAAGATTTCATTTTTAAACATTAAAATATGCAAGATGACCTTATCCATATTGTCTATGAATAGATTTAAAAATATAATAATGATCAATTTTCTAACCCCCTATATGCTAATATTATTATGCCTACTATGGGGGCAACTCAAATTTTACAACAACCTAATCTAGCTTAGAAACCTTCAATAATGGTAACACCTCATCTCCTTCCTATGAAAGAGGTTGATACGACTAGGCTTCTTCCAAGGAATTATGATTGAATGCATTCTACAACTATCACAGGGCACCGAACCATACTATAAATAGATGTATTAGCTTATGATATAAGATACAAGATTTGATAGAAGTTAATATAATTAATATATATACTCTTATAGAGGCTCCTAGACCACAACCAATGGAAGCAAAAACATTGAAAATATTTTTAGATCCATTTTCAAAGCACACGACTAATGAGATAACATGAAATTTAAGTGTTCATTATACATATCAGGAAAAACCACCACCAACATCTTATCAATCTCATACAATGGATCCACATCCGTTAAATAATATCTTTTGGGTGTATCATACTAAAATGCTAAATAGACCTCTTATCACTTTTTTTATAGCAAGAGATAATTGATGATGAAAAAAACTTCTAGCACTCTTTGTATGAGCCCATATTGATCACCATGCTATTCAGAGTGTCATGGTTGATAAGGAGTCAAGTGTCAACATGTGTAATATCAGACTTCTACATCATTTGGGTTATTCATAGTAGGATATTTATTAGATAGATATAATTATTCATGGTTTTAATGGTCATTTCTAGAGTTCCATTTGGGAGATTTTACTTCTATTATAGTTTGGGCCCACACATGTGGCCACCAGATTCATAGTAGTACCTAGTGTAGACATATTTGATATGTTATTGGGTAGGACTTGCATACAACAACTTTAAGCCATTCCATACAACATACATAGATGTCTCAAGTATATACATGCTAATCAGGTGGTTACAATTGAGGGAATTCTATATGACTATCCTTTACCTATTCCATAACCACTTATATAATAGTTACCAGTTATAGTTCCAAGCATAGATTTTATTAGCACACCTCATATGTCATTTGAGCCACTAATGCAATTAAGGCCTAATCCTATAATAGTACCATGTATGTATACTCTCCCATGAAAACCTTTACTAGAGAGACCCCTATATCAAAAAAATGTTATAGATTCTAAAGGGCCTCTCTCTCCACCACCACATAGATTAGTGTTATAACAAAGAGCATCCAAACCAATTATAGTTTCTTCTACTAGATGGGTTCCCAAATGTACCATAGTTCACAGGCTAGTTTAGTCAGCTTCACAGAATTATATCCTTACTCCACAGGTAGTTTCCATTATAAATCACTCAATAAATCTAATTCTAAGATCCTAGATATCTCATCGCATAACACACATGATCACTCTTCCTTTATTTGATACATGCCACATTGATTGTGAGTGTCTTGTGAGACTCATTAGATTATTATAGGACTCAAGTCCATCACATAGATCTAAATTTACTACTATCTACCCACTAGGGGCACATACACAACTACACATATTCAACATTGATACATTCACCCATTAGATGCATCATACTACACAAATTTTGGTCCACCAAGTTATATATTTCTATACTCTATATCACAGATTTAACATTGATTATATCTTGATATTGATCATCCCATACTACTCAGGTTTTTTACTGACTATAACTACTATAGACTCAGTTATGTACATCTTTGCTCTTACACAGATTTGTCACATATGTTCATGCATACTTTCATTTATATATTTCCTAATATATACTTGATTATGTTTATTTTATTCTACATCTATTCAAGGGAATTTGAATATGCCATTGTTTTATGACTCTATGCCACTTCACTTCCTTGTATGTATGCTTTGTAAATATGCCCATGTCTTTGTGTGTGCTTTTTTGATTGTATATGTAGACATTTGAACATGTCCTTCTATGTTTCTCTAAGCCAACCTTGCTTGTTGTTTGTGTATGTGGACATTTAAACATGTACTTATATGTACTCATTTTTTAAATTTAATGACATGTGCCCATGTCCCTTGTATTATGGCCCCTTGGCCTATTTTGTGTGCTTTATGTGTGTTGTATGTATACTTTAATGTATGTGTCATGGAAATGACACTTATCTTGTGCTTATTGCTTGCATACTCAATTTTTGATGCCATAAGTGTTCTCATACATCTCCCCTTGCTCCTTGGGTGCCTTGATGGACATCATGCCCCATCCCCCTAGGTAGTTAATTAGATTATTCTTAGATTATGTAGTTCATACACATATTTACATTGTTATATCTATCTTTAAAACCTTGTGAATGCTAGATAAAACATACTATTTCACATAAAATTTGATTTTTTATTTAGACAGAAAGTTGTAAAACTTGAAAGAAGGGTGAGGTTTCTAGAACTTGATATGTTGTGCACACATTGATCTAGATGATTATGGAGACTCCTCTTTATCTAGGGAAGAATGACCTATAGATAAGAAAGCACTAAAAAAATGGTTGATTAGTTAGATAGTAGGGTGGATTTCCTAGCATGAAATAGATCTAAGAAGCACAAGCTTCCTAGGAGGCTGTCAATCTACACATATAAATAGTTAAGTTCTAAAAGTGAAAGATAAATTACTTGCATAAATAATAAAAGCTACTAAAATCAAATACAAGAAGTACTTGAAAAGAGATGAATTTGACTAATTATAAAAATAAACAATTAGATATTAATGCTAAATAAATTAGACATGGTTCAAAAAATAGGGTAATCCTCTGTGATAAGGTAGAAAGTTAGAAAGTAGGATTTGGTTAGGGTCTAATATGTGGAATTAGCTTACTATTAGAAATTGACACATAGTGACCATCGATGATTGGGTAAGACCATTAGTGGTTAGGTGACCATTAGTAGTTATGTGACCATCAATGGTTAGGGGAAAACTATCAGTGGTTAGGTGACCATCGATAGTTACTATGGGATATGGTTTTAGAAAGGAGTTTGATTGGGAAGGTGGGTTAGAAGAGAAATAAAGAAACCGATAGCTAGCCTAGGTAATAAAAATATACTTATCTTTGTTGTTATTGGTATAAATAATGTTGAGGTGAGTGGTTGAAAACTTGTTGTAGACCTTAGAGCAATTCTAGCAGAGTGATGATAGCTTTGCTATTGATTGATGAGCAACACTTTTGATCTCTGTCATGGTCACTAGTTTGCTGAAAGCATTTTTGGATTTGCCAAAGAATGAAGGATACTTATACAAGAAGTTCTAATCTCTAGCACAAGAAGCTAATTATTTCCCCCCTCCTTTCACTTCTTCCTCTCTTTATATAGAAGGAAGGGGGTGGTGAAATAACAGGTTCAATAAGTTGTCTAATTTTAGCCTTAACATGATTTGACTATACACATGGATCAAAAAGATAAAAATAAAAAAGCAAGTTGTAGTTGAGTGGAAGTTAACCCTTGAGGTAGTTAAAGGTCAACTGTCGATGGTCACTGCTAACCATCAATGGTTATGGGTCAATTGTAGGTGGTTGAGATGACAAAGGTAAAATGATTAAACTTAGCCATTGTGACTTAGGTTTGGTGGTAAAAAAGTTATGAAATGGCCTGAAGGGGGTATAGGGCTGATCTAAGGGTCGGTGCAACATCTAAAACTATAGTGTATGGATTTCTAGTGTCTACATTTCCCCATTTTTTTTATGAAATTTGTAGCAGCAAGCTGTAAACCAAAAAATGGATGGTCTGTTAAAGGTTTGGCTACCCTAAGTATGGGAGGGGGTGTTCCCCCTCAAACTAGGAAGTGATGAGGTAAAACAAAATTAGGTATGAGTTTGATAAGTAGTTAAGTGGGTGATAAAGTTGGTGCTAGGTTGGGCATTAAAGCATAAATAGGTGCATAAAATGTGATAGCATAGATCATGTATAGGTTAGGTTGCCATAATTGAGATAGTAAAATAAGGTGGTACTAAAAGGATGAGTGACAAGTGGACCAAGTAACCGTATTTAGGCATGGTGGTTAGGTTACACTTATAAATGGAAGTCCCTTAGGAAAGGTTAATGTAGTCATAGGTATCTAAGGTAAGAAGTGATCTTAGGAAGACACAAATGGTTGATGCACAAAAATTAGTGAAAATTCAAAATGTTTATCATGACAATTTAGTAATTGTAGTTGAAATGACCAAAGCAAGGTCATCAAAAAACATGCGAAAGTTAAGACAAAATGACATCCCCACAATAAAACCCAAAATGACCAATTGAGAGGTGATGTGGTTGGGTGATTGGTGGAGAAGGTAATATCTAATGGTATATAAGGTTTGGGTAAGGTTGTAGAAAATATATTGAGTATTGCTTGTAATGATAGGGTAGGGTGGGGTTAAAAAACCCAAGGTGGGTCAATCATTGACAGTCAAGATTGACCATTGGTAGTCACCAAGTGACCATTGGTGGTCGTATATCAGCCCTACAAAGTTGATGGTAAAAGGTCCATCAAGGGTTTATATTTACTTATTTGTGCACTTATGACCTATGACAATTTGAATTTTCTCTTAACAAAGAGAAATGATGGTGGTTGGCTTGTGAGCAAGTGATTATTTGATGAGTGGTTGTGCTGACCGAGGTTGATTGAGGATGCAGAGGGGTCAAGGTAGAGTGTAGGGCCAAGTGAAAATAGTTTTGAGGGTGCCTCCACATCATCAATCAAGGAATAAGGTAGGCATTTCCATTAAATTAGTAGTTTAGATTTGAATTTGGAAGTGTTTCATTATTTGGTTGAAATTTGTGTTGTTTATTTAGACCTAGGGTTAGGGTTTATTTTATTGTTTTTGAGAATTGAGTAAGAAATTAAATAGTGGGTGGGTAGAATGGTGTTGTGAATTATGGAAAAGGGTAGCTAGTGTAGGTAAGTTAGGAATTATTAGCATTTTTTTTGTTTTTAGGTAGTTTTGCCAAGCCCTAGGGTTTGAGGATCATCGATGGTCAATATACAGTGATCGTCAATGATCACTATGGATTGGTGATGGTCGATAGGCAACCATTAAATAGTCACTATGTAGACTGTCAGTGGTCGACCACTTGACCATCAATGGTTGATGGTTGATCGGTGATGGTTTTAAAAGGAACCATCAATAATCGACCCTCGACCATTGGTTATTGTGAAAAGGTTTAGAAATGGGGTAAAATTGTGGTAGAAGGTAATGGTTAAGGGTATGAATTAAGAGTTTAGGTCAAGGGTAGGATTTCTATATGGGGTGAAGTTGGGGTAGAAGGTTTAATGTGTTGTAAGTAGGATTTAGTTTAAGATGAGTCTCAAATTTAGATTAGATTAGGTGAATATAGGAGGTAGAGGTAATAGGTAGAATTCCTAGGTGATGTTTGATGGATTATGTAAAATAATGTACCAATACATCCTTATAGGTGAGGGAGTAGTTACAAATTCTTGATCAAGTGCTTTGAATACTCGATGAGGTATGCTGAGGCATGAATAATGTGGATTGGGATCACATGATGGATGTGGGCCTCAAAGGCATGAGGTACTATCCCCATGTGCCTCAAAATGTAGATATGTTAGTGGCACTAATTGAGAGATGGGACCTTGACACTAAAACATTCTTACTTTTAATTGGTGAGATCACTATTTAGTTAGAGAACATCTACATGATAGTACAACTACTTATATGGGGTGAGTCAATATACCATATTAGTAGTGATGATCAAGATAGGCATATGGATCACATGTATGGAGGGGACCTCATGATTATGAGATGGCATTCAAGAGGATTTAACTACACACCTTTGTATCATTGAGATAGGGACACTAGATAGAGATTCATGATGATGATGATAATTGTTACCAAATTCAAGTAGTGGGAGATTTTCATACTTATTATTGGGGGTTCTTGTGGATATGTGGTTGGATCATATGGTATTTACATGGGCACCTATATTATTAGTTTATATATATCAAGAGCTATGGGGATATAATACCCACAAGAGATATGGGATCAGTGTTGATTTCATACTATATTATTGGGCCTATAAGCACATTAGGGTACTTTGACCAGCTGGAGTGCTATGGCATGATTTTGCATAGATGGAATTTAGAGTTGGATACATGAGGGGGAGAGGTTATTACAATATCATAAGACCAGAAGGAGGGGCATGGGACCTAGATTGGTATTGAGATAGGCTAGAGGTAGTGGTTGTGGGAGATGTGATTTCATGCCCATATGTTAGATTCCTAACATGGGCAAGCTACACTAGACACACTTTATCAATATAGAGATACTGGTGGATTTATGGGAGGTAAGATCATGAGGTTGAGATTATCCCATTTGATAGGGTGAGGAGGTAGTTTAGACTTGTGTAGGGTATCCCAGGTGAGTTTTTAAGATACCAGAGGGAGGATGTAGAGTTTCCACTACCTATTCTAGAGCTAGAAGATGTGTTCATTGATCATGAACTTATACTAGTGAGGGAAGTTATTGATGACATTGACATCATAGATGAGTACCCTACATGGTTCCAGGAACATTATGATGTAACCATTTTTGGAGGTAATGATGGGTAGTAGGTTATGTATGTGGATGCAAAGGTGGGGGTGGTGATTAGAGAGATGAGGATGTCTCAAATAGATAATCACTGATTATTGAGAGGGACTAAGCATGGGCACCACTAGCTACAACATAGGCATCCTTAGAAACTATGACCTAGGGGAGGGATGCAACACAGGGCTAGGTGGCCACTCTTATTAGAGAGAGGGATCAAGATAGAACTCAACTAGTTTTAGTTATATAAGAGAGAGATTATCTCAGGTAGGTAGGAGGGTGAGCACCAACACTTACAAGACCAACAAGGACTATCTCTATGGAGAGATATGTAGTGATAGTGGAGGAGATAAGGTATTACGAGGCCTTAGTTTTCACATGTCTTCTAGATGAGACTAGATAGGGTGAGTACAAAGGAGGTATCACCAAAAGGGCCAATAATGCAACACCAAATTAGTGGGCTACATCTGAAGGTGGATAGGTAAACTCAAGAGGTGGGCAGGCTCTAAGAGGTAGTGGTACTCCAGGGTTTTAGACTCATATGAGACCTTGTATTTTTATGTATTATATAGTTTTGATACTGGCCTGTGAGCCGATGTAGTGAGATGTATATACCTTGTTGAGAGATATGTACATTATTGTATATATGATCATTATTTTGATTATGAGATCATGATACATATATGTGATCATGGTTTATGGTTTGTGTTGATGGTTATGGATGTGATGTTATTTATGTGATGATGTTATGGTTTATGTGTACTCACCTAGCTAGGCATGTGATGATGTGGCTATTTAATTTATGCTCATGATGATATTCAATATTGATGGATGTTGTTTATGATATCATTATGGTTTATTGGTGACTATGTTTATGATGTATGCTCATGATGATGTTAATATTTGATGGATGTTGTTTATGTGATGATGATTAGCATGTTATGTTTTGTTGGACATGGATATGATGTTTGTGATTGTTATCATGATTATGGATGACTATGTTCATGTTGTGGTTATGGTTATGATGTTGATATGATTATGTTCATGATGATTATGCTCATTTTTTAAATTAATGAGTCTACACTTCCTTATCTAGATTAGTCATGTGGTGGATAACATATGTGAATGAATTATTCATTTTTAATGTATGATTAAATTGTGGTAGATATGATAGATGGTTAGTTGATGTGATTGATCACTAGATGATGTTTGATGTATGAGATTGTTAATTCATTAAAATGTTCTTATGATTAAAAACACTTAAATAAATAAGGTAAGAAGGCAATCACTAAATAAAATACATGGTTGATAGTTAAATGTTTTTAATGATGAACATTTGTTTAGATGAAGGTGAAGTAATCTTATAACACAAAGAGTAAGTTGGATAATGAAACTAAATGTGAGAAAAGATAAGAAAATTAAAAGACAAACATCTTAATGAATGTATCAACAAGTAGGTATGAGAGAAATAAGAAGAAGGTACAATGCTTCTTCATTATCAAGGACTAAGACAAACTTAAGTTAGATTGGCTTATGAACATAAGTCCTTCGAATGCTTTGCACTAGCATTCGTTAGTCATTTAAAAATTTTCTTGACCACTCAGTCTCAAGTAAGCTCAAAAATCCATTACTTACAAAGGGTATAAAGGGGAGGTGGATGATGATGGAAACTTCTTGTGAGACTAGCATTCCTCTTCTACAGGTTACCAAAGATCCAATATAAACAAGTCCATTTCATATAAGGTGTATCCTGATCGATGTAGGAAGTCTACTTATGAAAGTTGATTGAGGCTTCCAAAATCATTTTTGCTTTTTCTAATTTTGATAATGGGTCTATTGATAATTTGATAGGTTCGGGGAAGCTGATCGATGTGAGAAGCTTCCAATATATATATATATATATATATATATATATATATATATATATATATATATAATCTATCGATGTGATAAGCTTTCAAGATATATATATATATATATATATATATATATATATATATATATATTGATAAACTCTTTACTTGGCCATCCCTCTAGTGGGTGGTCTAAGTTTTTGAGATATCTTCAAGTCTTTTGATAGTTGTCCTTCAAGGGACTAGTTTACTTTATGTTGGCAATTTTGATTGGTTTTGGCAGCTATCCTTCAAGGGAGCAGTATGTGAATGATTTTAATGACCCATATGATATTGATATTCTCTCTCTCTCTCTCTCTCTCTCTCTCTCTCTCTCTCTCTCTCTCTCTCTCTCTCTCTCTCTCTCTCTCTCTCTCTTTTATGTTTGTGTTGTTTTTTATGGCATAGACCTGCTTATATAAGCTTAAAGGTTTACCTTTATAAAGGCATAACTAAAGCACAAGAAGATTGATGAGTGGGTAAAAGAGGTTTAAGTGATAACCACCATGGGAATCCATCCTATAAAGAGGCAAAAAGTACCATGATAATCATGCCATGGGTAGAGCTATGGTACCCATGTTCAAGATTAGGCTAAGGTTGTGATAGATAATCACATGATTTTGCTTTAATCAGTTGTCCTTTAAAATAAGGAGATGAAGGTGGAATGAAAATAAAGAATGAGCTTAAGTTTGGATAAAAGGTGAGTTTGATCTTGTTTAACATAAGAAAGGACATAGATGTGAAGCATTGAGGGGCTCAGATTATAGATTCCCTTCGAGAGAGGATAACCAATAAGCTCCTAATCCATACTTGTGTATTATGATATAAGGTCCAAGCCTATTGAAAGCAAATTTTCCCCACTTGCTTTTCTCTATATTGGTGACATGTTGATTTTCCTTTAGGATGAGGTCTCTAATGTTGAATTTTATCAATTTGAGGTGTTTGTTATAAGCATTCTTTATTCACTCTTGATAGACACAAATATGGGTAAGTATAGCTAAATAATGTTCATCAAGCAGCTTAAGTTAGGATAAATGCTCTTGATGATAATTGCCCTCAGGAATGATATCTTGTAGGGATATGCAAAGAGAGGGAATTTGGACTTCGAGAGGAAAGAAATCCTCTACTCCAAACACAAGGTAGAAAGGGATAACACCCATAGGGGTTTAAATTCTAGTACAATATGCCCATAAGGCAAAGGGGATGTGTAAATGCCAAACCCAACCAAATGCATTAACCATTTTAGTTAGCATGTTGTTAAGATTCTTGTTAGAAGCTTCAACCTATCCATTAGCTTGTGGATGATAAGGTGATGATAAAATTAACTTGATACTGCATGCATCACAAAGACCTTGGACTTTCTTATTCTTAAAAGATTTACCATTATCAGTGATAATTTTTAGAAGAACATCAAAATGATAGATAATGTGATGGTTGATAAAATTGATAATATTTTTGAATTTTGTTGAGATGAGAGGAATAATCTATACCTATTTCATGAAATATTCTATTGTAGTGATGATAAAATGATGTCACTATGAAGAATGAGGTTTAATTTCACTAATAAGATCCAGACCCCATTGTGAGAAGGGCCAAAAATATTTGGATACTTAGAGACTACGTCTAGGCACGTGATGTAAACTAGCATGTTATTGACATTTAACACACTTATTCACATAATCACAACAATCTTGGTTAAGGGTGAGCCAATAATAGCCAAGGTGAAGGATGCATTTAATGATGGTTAGGCCACTAAAGTGTCCCCCACATATCTTGTCATGTATTTCCTTAATAGCATGGGATATTTCATGGCTACGTAGGTAGAAGAAAAGAAGGCCATTGAAGACATGCTTGTAAAGGATTCCCCCTAATATGGTGTAATGATAAGTACCTTGAATGAATTCTCTTTGGTCATTCCTAGAAAGATTGGAAGGGGTGATGGCAAGGTTGAGATAGTCAAAGATATGTTTATACCAAAGGTCAAGTTCGGTATCCTCTACATTAAAGATGGTTCGAGAGTCTGATTTGATATAAGAAGGTTGGGTAAGATGATGGATAATGATAGATAACTTAGAGTCAGTAGGTATAGATGGGATTTGGGAAGTGAGAGAAGCCATCATATTAGCAAACTTGTTTGTAGATCATAGAGTGGTTTGGATAAGGCATTGTTCAAATGATGCTAAGATTACATTAGCTAGTTGTTTGTACTATTGTAAAACATCATTATTACATTGGTAAGAGCTATTAATTTGATTGACCATGAGTTGGGAGTCACCAAAGATGTTGATTGTTTTGGTTCCTAAGGATAAAGCAATTTGGAGACCTATCAGTAGGGCTTCATACTCAATCATATTATTGGTATAATCAAAGTCAAGTTTGAAGGATAAAAGAAGTGGTTCAACATCAAGGGGAATGGGGATGATACCAGATCCCCCACCATGTTGACATTTTAACCCATTGAATAACATGGTCATCTGATAGGTGATGTCTACTTGAGAAAGGGTGGTGATGGAATCATCAGGAAACTCTAGGGAGGATGATTGGTTATCTACTAAGGGTGCTTTAACTAATTAGTTAGTGATGACTTTCCATTTTATTGATTTCTACTAGAGGAACTCAAGGTCAAACTTAGCCAAGAGCATGAGCCACTTAGCCATACACTGGTTTTGGTATGGCTTAGAGTGCATATACTTGAGTGGGTCGACATCGATTATGATATAGGTCTTTTGGTTGAGAAGGTAGTGATGAAGTTTTGTAGCCACAAGGACTAAAAAAAAGTAAATTTTTTTGGTATGGGTATACTGAGTCTCATACTCTATAAGTGTATGAATTATGTGGTAGATGACTTGCTCTTTATGCTACTTATCTTGATGAGCCAACATTACCCATAAGGAGTGGTTAGTGGCATAAATATAAAGGTAAAAAGGTTAATCCTCCTTGGGAGGAATGAGGATGGGTGGAGATAAAAGGTACTCTTTAAGTGAATCAAATTCCTTTTGATAGTCTTTGTTCCATTTAAAAGATACATCCTTTTTAAAGAGGTGGTGAAAAGGTTGGCATCGATCGGAGAGTTGAGAGATAAAACAATGAATGGATTGGAGCTTCCCCTACAAGCTGTGGATTTACTTGAGTGGGTGGGAGGAGGCATGTCAATGATTTCTTTGATTTTGGTGGGATTGACTTTGATTCCTTGAAGGGAGATGATAAATCCAAGGATATTTCCTGATAACACCCTAAAAATACACTTATTTGGGTAAAGTGGACATGATAATGGATGAAGCATTTAAAGATAATATTGAGAATGACCAAATGATCTTTACGACATTTAGATTTTCCAAAAAGGTCATCGACATAGTCTTATATGATTTTATGAATAAAGTCATGAAAGATGTAGGTCATAGTGTGCTGGTAGGTTGCACCAGTGTTCTTCAGACCAAAAGGCATGACCCTATAGTAGAAAGTTCCCAAGGGGGTGATAAATGAGGTCTTGTGTTGATCTTTAGGGGTAATTAAGATCTGATTGTAACTTGAGAATCCCTCCATAAGAGATAACATCTCATGGCTAACTGTAAGGTTAACAATCTGGTTAATGTTTGGCAAGGAAAAGTCATCCTTTGGGTGAGCAAGGTTAAGGTCACAAAAGTATACATAAATGCAAAGTCCCCTTATGGATTTGGTGATAAGGATGATGTTCAAAACCCATTAGGGATAATCAATGGGTTGAATGAAATTTATGGATAAGAGGTATTGAAGTTCTTCTTTGATAAAAAGGGCTATGTGAGGGTGCATTTGATGAAGTTTTTGCCTAACTAGTTTGGCATCACAGTTGGTGACTATATTATGGGTAGAAATTAAGGGGTTTATTCCTGACATGTCACTATAAGACCAAGCAAATGATATGCTACAGTCTTTAAGGATGGAGGTGAAATCTTAAAGCTCCTCAAAATTTAATGATTGGCCAATTTTGACAATGCATGGGTTATTTGGAGTACCCAAGTTGATATCCATGGTGGATTCATTCAATGTGGTTGAAATCTTAGGAGGAAGGAAGCTATGAATGGAAGAATATTTGACACCTAGATAGGTAAGAATGAAATCATCATCTTGACACTTAATGATATTAATGGTAGGAGAGTCATCTCTAAGCATCTCAGGATGAGTCATAAGAATGGTTATGGTCTCCCCCTCCTTTTGATAAGTCAGGGGTCCAAGGCTAAGCCATTGATCATGTTGATGAAAAAAAGGTTAGGGGATGATGTCAAAATTCTTAGATGTCGATGGTGGAGTGGACAATGAGGATGGGACTTCCTCATCAATGATGGTAATAGAAGGTGAGTTTGTTAGCTCTTTGGGTGGAGTAAAACTGAGACCAAATATTTCATGAGGCTTTTGAGTCTTATATGGAGGCAACTCATGTGGTCCATGCTCATAACATCCTATACTGAATCCCTTCTAAGCACACCTATAGAGGTATGTCTTATTGAACTTCAATTTATCTAGGTAAGAGAAATCAGAGATGAATGGTCAAAGAGAAGAGGAGGTCAAGGAAGTAGGAAGTGGTTGATCAAGTCCCCCATAGATAAGATTTATTTAGATATTATAAGGCATGAAAAAAATAGTGGTTTTGGTATTAGGGTCATAACTAGGGTTTGGGTTAAGGTACCCATACTCTTGGGGAGTGGGGAAGGCATCCAAGGCCAAGAGGCAATATTCCCCATGTAAGAGGCATTAAAATGTGGATTCTAAGGGGTCCCCTATGGGGATTTTAGTAGAAGGAATGGATGAAATAGTTGAGGCCTGGTTGGTAGAAGAAGTTGAATCATCATTGGTTGATGAAAACTTGGTGGTGGGAAGGAGGAGAACATCATTTGGGTGGTACATCATGTTACATTATGTAAAAGGACTTGGGTCAGCTTGTATAGTAACTACTTGACCCTTGTACCCAAATTTGATGCAATGATATAAGGTGGATGGTACACAAATCATGGAATATATACAAGGGTGCCCAAGAAAAACATTATATTAGAACTCACCTTGTACTATGTAAAAGAGATCGGGAAGCATGCGAGGTCCTAGATGAATGTGGAGGATGACAGTGCCTAGAGTTGTTATTATAGTGTTATCAAAGGATCAGAGCACCACTATGGTTTTTGACATAATTTTATTCATTAATTTTAGCTGGTCATAAGTGTGGGAGGATATAATGTTGATGCTAGCACCTCCATAAATAATAACCCTTTTGATGTAGGTTTGGTTGATGTATGCAATAATGAAGAGGGAAGGATCCAGATCCTTGGGATGAATGGAGGGCATTTTTGAATCTTTAAAGGTAACAAGGGTGGAAAACTAGAGTGCTCTAATAGAGGCTACTAGAGGTTGTGGATATTTGGGTTGGACCTATATAGACTGTAAAGCTTCTATTATTGCCTGGTGGTGGCGGGGTGAGGTATTGATTAGTTCATATAAAATCATCTTCACCAGTGTTTTGTGAATTTGTTTTATAACCACTCTTTGGATTGACTTGGAAGGGTTAGATTGAGAGGTACCCAAGATAGATATCTTAGGTTTGGGAGATGGTGTGGATTTTTGGGTTTGGTTGAGTGGTTAGGTGGTAGAAGAAGGGTATGTCCATCGAATGGACACCTTTGCCTTCCCCTTATCCTTTTGTTGGGATTGTGATCATGTGACCACATGGATGGCATGGATTTGGGGAGGAGTTGGGCTAGAAGACTACTTTAGTTCCTCCTCACTCTTGGATGAGAGTGTGAGAGCAGGAAGGTTTGGGGTGGTGGTCTATGATTCCTCTAAAAATAGGTCATCATTGGCATATATATGATGGACTAGGATTTGGAGAGCCTTATAGTTCTCTGTATCATGTCCCAACATTCTATGGTATGAGTAAATTAGGTTGTCATCAAACCAAGATGGCTTAGGACTATGGGGGTCAAATGGTTTAATGGGAGATAAAGTCAAGCAATAAGCTTGCAATAACCTCTACAGGATGGTTGAGTAAGACTAAGGTAAAGGTGGAAGGGATGTTGGAGTTTTTAATTTTAGGGTGGAATCTTTCATAGGAGTAAACTTAGTAGTGAGAGTTTTGGGTAGTGGATTACTCTTGGTGGTCGGTGGTTTAGAGGTTGATTTTTTTATAAATAATAGGCTTGGTATTGGAGGGCTTGGAGGTAGAGGGCATAAATAGAATATGTATGGGCATAGATAAGAGAAGACACTGGGTTTGGGTTATCTTTGGGGGTCAAAAGATGAGGTCCTAGGAGGGAAGAAGGATGTGGTACCAAAATGGAAGGCAAGGTAGAAATAGGTGGCAACGCTCTGGCTTTTGGGATCTTAGGTTGCTCCTCTTTCTTGGTTGGCTTGAATTTTGGTGGGTTAGGTGGTGCTAAATCTAACTTTAAATGAGGGTGAGTAAGGCTCTAAATAGGCAATATGCCTAGGTTTTTAATGGGCTTGGCTGGGATGGAAGAAGGTGCTTAGGCTATTGCAGGTGGAGTTGGTTTGGTTGGTTCAATTATGGATTAAGGATTAGAGCTTTCTAAAGGTTTAGTTAGGGTAATGGTGGGTTCAATACTGGAAACAGATGGTTGGGTTGACAATGGCATGGTTGGAGGCTCTTGCTTTTTTTCTTAAGGAAGCCCAAGATGGTGCCAAAATGTGGCACAATCTGTATTGGGTTGGGATAGGTACTCCAAATTTTGAACTAATCTAGAAAAATACTTATAGATGGGTTTGATCCCTTCGATATTGATCTCAAAGGATAAATACATGGGTGGAGAGAGACGAGTGGTTACCTTGTCCTTTTTCTCAATCAAAGGTTCCAAGGTTTGGGAAGGTGAGTCTTCTATAAGAGAGGTAGGTAGAGTGACTTATTCCTTAATAATACTTTCCAAAGGAAGAGTGGATTGTTGTATGATGGAAGAGAAGGATATGGTGGTAATGGTTGCTTCTTTTGGTATGTCTTCCAAAAGAGAGGTTGGTAGTTCCACTACCTCGATAAGTGGGGAAAGGGGAGTGGTTATTTCCTTTATCTCAATTGTCAAAGGAATATAAAGTGACTCCACTACCTCAATAAGTGGAGGGGAAGGAAAGGTGGTTTGGGCAATGGTTTCCTCAATAAGGAGTTCACTAAGTACTGCGTCAATGGTATGGACCTCATGGTTGTGAGAGGATTTTGATTTATTGTTTTCATTATTCATAGAAGGGATATGGTTAGGGAATGGCTGTCTAAAGATGTCAAGTGATTAATTTGGGGGTGCATTGGGGTTATCCAACACAAGTTCCCCCTTGTCAATTAGACTCTAGATAATGTTTTTGAAAGTATTGAACCTACTAATATCATGCCTAATGACATGGTGGAAGGTACACAATTCATTCTCCTTATACCAACCAGGTATAGGGTGAGAGGAATCAAATTACTATGAAGGTTTGATTGGTGGGAGTTGTATGCTATTTAATTTTAACAACTTTTCTAAAACTGAAGCATATGACTCCCCTAACAAAGTAATTTATTTTTTGTTGTTCCAATTTTGGGTTCTAGTGTTTTGATTGGAGGAATTGGAAGAGTTTGGCTTGTTAATAATTGATGGAGGATCGGTTTTAAGGACAACCACATTCATGGTTCCCTTATTTTTGGTGTTAGAGTTGGTTTGATTGTTAATTTTGGAGGAGGAAGCCTCATTTGATTTAAAGGTGGAATTATTATTTCTCAATTTTAACTTCCACTCATCAATGGATCTATTATCTAACTTGCATGCCATGGTGAAGGTTTCATCAAAGGCCTTGAAAGTCTAAACCTATAAAGTGGAGGAAATGTGTTTGACACAAGCCTGAGCAAAAAACTTAATCAGTTTGGGTTGGGGCAAAGAGAAATAAAGTTGGTTTATCAAGCTTCTCTAATGGGCTATGAAGTTAGTAATCGATTCATCATCAAATTGTTAAGTGGAGTAAATATCGGTGATGGAAAATTTCTTAGAGATGTTTATATAAAAGTGATATAATAAGGTTTGATCTAGTTGGGCAAAAGAAAAGAGGGAGTGCTTGGTAATAGCTCTATACCAATCTAGTACCAGACCAGATAGAGACATGGTAAAAGTGCAAAAAAGGAGAGCATCATCATAGGCAATCAAATAGAAAGAGTGTCTAAATTCTCTCAGATGTTGTTGATGGTCTTCCTTGCTCTAAAATTTTGAAAATTTTGAGAGATCCCATTGAGGAGGATAAGGTTGAATAGGGATGGATGGGTGAATTGATTCATTATAGATTTAGTCATATGATAAGAGGTTATGGGCACCAAAAATAGATAAATCTAAAGTGGTAATTTTGTCCATCAACATCTTAACAAGATCCATTTGTGATTGTACACCCTGTTAGTTATAGGACATATTATGTTGGGTTTGGGTAGGTGCAACATAAGAATAAATTTTAGAAGGTTGGGAGGTTTTCACATATTAATATGTGGCCATGGGTGGTTGGGAGGATGCCATGCATGGGTAGGTAGATATAGGAGGCTAGGTATAGGATGGAGCCATATGCCCTTGGGGGTTAGGAATGTAATCGAGGTTTGGTGCAATAGGAACCTATTGAAGAATTGGCATGGGTTGGGTTGGAGGTATGGTTAGGTTGATAGGTTGAGGATGGGTATTAATCTTGGTGTTAATGGTTTGAAGGGTAAAAGGTATGAGAACCAGGTTCTGGAATGGAGTGGAGGTAGGTGGGTTGGAACCAAGAGGAAGGGTGGTAACAATAGTAGAAGGTACTCCCATGGTAAGTGGAGTATCGATGCCCAAAGGTTGGGTTACTCCTATTCTAGAAGGGTTTTTGGTTGGTGTGGAAGGTGTTTGGGTGTTGGTTGGTTGGGTGGGTTGGTTTCGGATTGTGGTATTGGTGGGATTATTGGTAGAAAAATATGCTTAAGTGACTAGAGATTGGGTAAAAATGGCAGCAATAGAGGTGCTGCTCATAAGGTGGGATGACATACCATAAGGTGATTTAATAGGTGGAATCAAAGTATGGGTATGGTGGGATATGGTGTTAAGGTAATGTTGGAGGGATATGGGGTTGTTATCCAAAAAGGTGGAAAAATTTGCATCACCTTGGGCAATTGTCTGAGGGATACTAGTAATTCTAAAAGGACGGGGAAAACTCTTTTTATTCAAGACATACTCCATGGATGAAGGAGAAGAGGAAGATAGATGATTAGAAGGTGGATCTTGGTTTGATTGGTTTATTAGTTGTTGCCTAGTTGAAACCATACAAATAAGGGAAAAAGGAAGATACAAGCAATCTCACAACTCAAAAGAGAAGCAATCAAAATAAAAATATCTCAAAGAAAGCAATATATACACTAATGTGAATTAAAATCCTAGGATACTTTATTATCTCTCTTTAGGATTATGCCTCAATTTTAAATAATTTATGAAGACCAACTTAGGTTTGTAGAGCAGGTACTAGAAGAAGATATCTAAGGATGGTTTTAGGTAGTTAAAGGCTCTCAAGATCTATACTAGAACTTGGTACATGGCTTGATATTTGGGCCTACCCCTTCACTTCACACACTATAGTAATAAGAGTGTCAGGTACTTAGCCAAGATATATCAAGTTTTTAGAGCTTATACTCAGCAAGTGTATTGAGTTAGTTCTCCCTTTGGTGGTAAAATCTAAGTAGGATATTCGAGGAAAGGTGACCGCTAGCTAATGAAACATTAGTCGGGACCTATGTCAATGTTTTTATGCTTAATTAGGTGTAAGTGGCTCGGTATTATGTGTGTGTGATAAGAGTGAAGCTATGATTAATTCACTTGATTAATTAAGCTGTGTGAGCTAAAAAAAGTAAGAAAATAATGTATGCAGTTAATTTTAAGCCAAAAATGAAATTTTGATTTCATTGTATGAACAAAAAATAATAAGAAGTACCTAGATGTAAATTTGAACCCAAGAAAACACTCAAGGGTCCCATTAAGTGTGCCATAATGTTTCACATAAATTTTTATTTTTGCTTTAGAAATAAGGTTGTAAAACTTGAAAGCAGGGTGAGGTTAGTAGAACCTGATATGTTGTGCACAGATTGATCCATATAATTGTGGAGACTCCTCTTTGTCTAGGGATGAATGACTTATAGATAATAAATCTCTAAATAAATGGTTGATTAGTTGGATAGTAGGGTGGATTTCCTAGCGTGAGCTAGATCCAACAAGTACAAGCTTTCTAGGAGGCTATCAATCCACACTTTTATACAGTTAACTTTTGAAAGCAAAAGATAAATTACTTGTATAAATAATGGAAACTACTGAAATCAAATACAAAAAGTGCTTGAAAAGATATGAATTTGACTAATTATTTAAATAAACTATTAGATATTAATGATAAATAAATTAGATGTGGTTCAAAAAATAGGGTAATCCTTTGTGATAAGGTAGAAAGTTAGAAAGCGGGTTTTGGTTAGGGTCTGATAGATGGAATTAGCTTGATATTGGAAATTGTCATAAAGTGACCATAGGTAGTTGGGTAAGGCCATCGATAGTTAGGTGACCATCGGTGGTTAGGTGACTATTAACAGTTACTATGGGATGTGGTTTTGGAAAGGAGTTTGGTTGGGAAGGTGGGTTGGAGGAGAAACAAAGAAACTAATTGTTGACCTAGGTAAGGAACAAATACTTAGATATGTTATTTCTGATCTAAAGAATGTTGAGGTGAGTGGATGAAAACTTGTTGTATACCCTAGAGTAATTCTAGTAGAGTGATGATAGATTGATTGTTGATTAATGAGCAACACTTTTGATCTCTATCATGGTCACTGGTTTGCTAGAAGCTTTCTTGGATTCACTAAAGAATGAAGGATACCTGCACAAGAAGTTATGATCTTTGACACAAGAAGCTAATGATTTTTCCCCTCCTTTTACCTCCTCCTCTATTTATATAGAAGGAACATGGTGGTGAGACAATTTTTTTCAAACAACAAGTTCAATAAGCTGTCTAATTTTAGACTTAATAGTATTGATTATGCAAATAGATCAAATAACTAAAATTAAAAAAGCAAGTTATAGTTGAGTGGAAGTTAACCCTTGATGTGGTTAAAGGTTAACCATCAGTTGTCAAGGCTAATGATTGGTGGTTATGGGTCGACCATTGGTGATCAAAAGGACAAAGGTAAAATGACTAAACTTAGCCATTGTGACTTAGGTTTGGTAGTTAAAAAGTTGTGAAATGGTCCAAAGGAGGTCTAGGGGTGTTCCAAAGGTCAGTGTGACATCTAGAACCATAGTGTATAGATTTCTAGTGTCTACACATAAATTGTACATTACCATCTTAGGCTCAGGTTATTTTACATTCTAATGCCATGTATATAATTATATTGGTTTATCACATAGATATCACATGTTTTTAGCCTAATATACATCATGTAGAGATTTTATTTTATGGATAGTTCTTGTATAGGTAAAATAACTCCCCTCAAAATAGGGGGCATTCATAGAGGTTTTAAACAAAGAGTAGGTCATTTGAGTGCACTCAAACTATATTTTTAGGCACACAAACATAGAATTATAAAGCTCAAAATCAAGAAAACATAGTGGAAAATAGTTAGACAGAGATCAAAGTTAGTTTTGTAGAAAAAAACACAAAGGACACTAGTGTAGTGTGCTACTATCCAAGGAACCATGCTATTGTCTGATAGCCCCAAAAAGAGGGAAATCTAGATTTGATAGAAGAACACAACAATTATAGTCCATATTTGCACATTTTCAGTCATAGGTTATCAGATTTGATTAATTTATGCTTAATTTTACATAGAATCATACTAGGTTTACTCAAATTGGGGGCATCATGCATGACATGATCACTCCAATTTTAGTTTTAGATATACACAAACATAGACTACTACAACTTAGTCCAGAATCCATATGTATAAATATCAAAATTAAGGGCATGTGTGCAACATATTGTTTCCACATGATCAATTTTACACTAACTCATCTTAGATGGAATGACAACTCCATGTCATTCTCTACTTTGTATACTTCAGATACCATTTTCACTAGGTTTCACACCAGATTTATGCCTTATTCCATTTATAGTGGTTATCATTTCCATGTAGTCCATGAGCTACATTCCTGAGTACCCAAGCGGCCCCTTAGTTATTTTACATTTTAGAGTTTTCAAGTGTCCCCAGAGCCTTCCTACATAGTTTTAGTTACATCATATAGTTTGAATCATATATGCATCTACTATACATGGTTAGGAAATGATGGAGTCATACCCTACTTAAGTTCTTGAGGCACCTACATAAGAGGGTTGGAAAGCCATAATTCTAGTCTAAGTTATTCACTATGTACAATCCAATAAGTAGGGGTGGGAAATGGAGTCAGAATTGGATTGAGTTCTTGAGCCACCCACACATGGGGATTGAGCAAGCCATTAGCTTAGTCTAAGTTATTCACCATTTGATCACTAGTTACACACATGATATCATCATGTTTTTGTATTGGTTCATGTACCCAATGATTTGTATTTGTTACTTTCCTCTCTCTCTTATCTCTTTACTTAGTTTTGTCTTTGCTTTTGATATTCCTTAAATAAGGACTTATTCATCCATGTTTCATTTTCAAGATATGCAAGGGAGCAATTTTTGCACACTTAGACTTGAATCTATGAGCTTTGCCTCAGAAGTAAGTCCAGATATGCTTCATTTTCCTTTATCTAGTAATTTTGCTTTGATACATTTCTAGAATAAAGGGGGAAAATGTAGTCATATAAAATGTCACTTGAGACCACCCATCCCTAACCTATCCATAGACCTATCTTAGGGCCTCTTTCAACCCTTATCCAACTTTCATGTGGGTATTACACATCTTTAGAAATCCCAGAATTAGTCCCAAACCTTCCCCTAAGGATCCAAGCCCCTAGTGCCCTAGGTTTTGCCACTTAGACACTAGCATGATTATTTGGAGACTAGCACACCGTGCTAGTGATCAAGGGACCATGCTAGTTTCCCTTACCATATTTCACCCCAAAAAATATGTTTTCAATTCCTAAGACACTTAGGGTTAGCCTAGACCTATTTCACACTCTGTACAAGCACTAGATCAATATAAATACATGACCTTTATCCCTTTGTCTACTAGATGAAGATCAGATTCAAAATACACAAACAAAATTAGAATAAGTTATGTAAAATCAAGGTTATTGATCCCTATTTTGTGCTACTTCTACATATAATTTGTATGCATCTAAATACTCTCACCTTAATAATTCTATTAATCCTACTAATTTTTCTAATATACATAATCCTAGCCAATTAATTATAATAATATTTCCTATATAATATTTCCTATACCCCATAAAACATTTATATACCCCTATGACTAATTAATCACCCCATTATCCTACTAACAAGCCTACTTAACTACTTATCCTTTTGCATTAACTACCCACTAACCCACTTATAAATTAAAAATTCCTATTTATTCAACTACCCCCTAGCCAACCTACCACCCTAGCCTCTCTTACATCCCTATGAACCTTAAACCTCATCCAATCCCCCATTATTCCATAAACTAGCCAAGAAACCTATAAAACTAGAGAAGCTCCTCTAATATTCTAGAAGTCTCTAAACTAAAGGCTTCTAAATAATGATAAATTCCCCTTAAATCCCTAAGCATGGCCAAACTAAGAATAAAATCCATAATACATCATAAAACTCTCATATTCAGCCATCCTAAATCATTATTATACTCTTGTGAATCCATTCAACTATACAGGGAAGCCATTAGAGTTATTTTGAAGCTACGAGCAAACAATCCACATCCAAATCATAATCCATTAGAATCGGTTGGAAAATATTGAAGAGAAGCCATAAGGGACAAGGTGATGGTAATATTTCACTCTTAAATTATTGATTATTCTTTTATTTCCCTCCTTTTGATGTTATTTTATTGTTGGGTTTAACTTACTATATATAGTAGTTTTCATCAATAGCTCAAAAATGCAATCATATATAGTCATCTACAACCACCCTAAGCTCAGAATACATAGATTTATAGTCTCAAGCCTCATTCAAAGCACTTAAGTCGACACTCATATAAGAATTCACTTTCACTTGCACCGACACTTAGATTGTGAGAACTACATTAGGCTTGATCCCCTCTCAAAGTATTGGTATATAAGAAAATCTTAACATAACTGGGTGTTGAGGATGTCCATCCTACCTAGCTAACATCACACTTTTACTACTTATACTTATTGAATACAATAAAAACATAGATATCTAAGGTTTGCATACAAAATTAATCCAAAATAAGGCATATATAGTGAAACATGTTTCATCCACACAAGAATAAACCTATCAAACTTAGACACAACTGCTCCCAAAAGTTCACATCATTCCCTACACAAGGACAATAACACTGAATAAGAAGACACTAGTGTGATGCACTATTGTCCAAGCTACAATGCTACTATCTAAGAGGATTTTTGACACTTGAATCTTGCTCAGGACACCTTGATCAACTACTATGCCAATTTTAAACCTCTAGATCATCTATCTCAGTCAGTTTCTAGCTAAGTACTTATTTATGTCATTTATTACTATTTTGGAATTATCAAATTAGGTCAAGTTTTGTACAAATTAGTGGTTGTATTTATTACATATCTCTCCCTTGATTTATTGTACTCAAACCTTTTAATAACCTAGGGTTTACATTCCAAAAAACCTTAAAGGTTAAATCACATTCACATCATATCCTTTGGGTAGAGGTCAACTTGTATCAACCTCAATAGGATGAGGGAGAGATATAAGCTAACACTCTAACAACAATGGGAGTAATGAAACTAGGGACTCAGGTAAATATGTAAATTATTTATTTGGTGCATTAGATAAGGTAAGTTGATTAGGCTGTTATGAAATTATGTTAACCATGGTGGTTATTTCTTTTTTAGGTTCAAGAGGTTTTACCTTATAAATTGATTTAATTGTGATTTTTTTACTAGATGTAGGTACAACTGGTGTGTTTTATACATATTTGATCTTATTCAATGACATAAGCTTCATTTCACGGTCCTGTACAACACAACATAAGTCATTGAAAGATTTGAACTTATTAATAATATTTGACTCATGCAAAGGAGTAAATAAACTGTGCTTGAATATATCTTGCAACTCTTTGTCTTCCATAAGATCAGTCATTATGGTTTGCATTTTATTATATCTCAAGATATATTCATTAGTTCCTTGTTTGATTTTGACAATTTAAGCATAGGAAACCTTCTCAGAAATATTAATGGAAAAATGTGCTAAAAATTTATCTGCAAGAGTTTTGAATGCTTTTATAGATTGTAAAGGTAAATCATAAAACCACATCAAATCATAGTCCTTGAGGCTTATTATAAATAGTTTGGTTAAAAATTTATCATTGGAAACATAGTCAAGGCATGTTGCATAAAAGTTTGAATATATTGTTCAGGATCACCTTTACTATCATAAAATGTGAACTTAGGTGCAATGAAGCTTGTTGGTAAAGGGTGCAAAAAGATCTCAAGTACAAGGGGGTGTGTGTAATACATATTGTGAATCTATATCATGAGGGGAATTTAAAGCATTTTGTTTAATGTTTTTAAGTTTGTCTTCCAAGATCTTTATAACTTGAAGAAATTATTTAACTGTAGGACCAGTGGGATTTAGATTAGTAATTTGAGTAGTCACCAAAGGAGATGAATACATGTTTTGAGTAGTAATAGGCATTGAAATTGGTGTTTATGTTGAAACAATAGGTAATTCTATAATAGATGTATCAAATATAGTTTTAGGGAACAAAGTTTTAAACACATAACCCATGCCCCCACTAGATGATTTTGGTTGTAATGTGTTTAAGGGGAGGGATGTTTCCACTATAATTTTTGAATTTTTTGCTTCGAGTATAGTTTTTAAGATCTCATCAAGATCTTTAGGGTTTTGTTGAATTTGTTCATGAAATAATGCAATTCCATGCACTTGATCATGGTCTATTTGTTCATTTTCATTTGTTTCATCATTTTCATTACCAACATATTCTTATATGATAACCCTATCAATATTTTTTTCATTATCAACATGGGTATCATCATGATCCAAGGTATGAGATCCCTCATTGGTTTGAGACATCTTAGATGGGTGGATGGGAAGCTCAATATGTTCAATAGACACACCTCCCAATTTGGGGCTACGCTTAGGTTGCATGAAAAATAGTAAAAGTAGAAAATTAATAAGTACAATAATCTAAAACCCTAGTTGGTTTAAAACCCTATGAATAAAAAAAATCTACATTCAAATGAATCAGGTTCACCAAATGTTCAACTCTAAATATTCTAGATTGGGGATATCTAGATGTTAAATGGGTATATAAAAATGAAATGGCACAAGGGTGATAATCATATATATAGTAGGCCAATTAAATGCTAAACTCAAATATAAGCATACATTGAATTTATTATGTAGAGATAGTCTAAATATGGAAAGTACAACCACGATAGATATATAAATGATAAAGAAGTGATGTACTAATCTTGTTTTGATGCTAATGTAGTTTTGGGTTTAGTACAGATGGAAAATAGGCTAGAAGGAGATTTTGGAATGATCATCAAATTATGAATATGATGCTTGTAACTCTCTAGATAGTAATGTCAGTCTGGGATGGTTGTATCGATGCTACCATCTAGATTCAATGCTAGTGTCGTATATGGAATATCTGCTAAAATAGAATGTAATGACTTGTATGCTTTCAAGTTTTATTTTGCCTTCACTCTGGTGCATTCAAATCTAGATCATGATCAGTCACTCTTTGTGAAATGGTAAAACCCTAGTTTTCTATCTTCATAGTGACCTTGGAATAAATGGGTTAGTGGGCTAATGGTGTTGAGCTATCCAAAATACCTTGATGTTAGTGGGCACTGCCTACATATCTAATACTCTAGAAGAGGACCTCAAACTCATGTAGTTATTTCCTACTTATTGGCTTGTTTGTGAATCATATAGTATGTGCAAAGCAAGTACAATAGTGACCTATATTGTAACTTGGCAAATCATGATCTAGGGCTGCTCCTTTAGTACTTCAGACCTATAGATGTGTAGTCCCTATGATTGATATGGAAATAAGAATGCTTTTATTTAATTAAATGCTTGATAGAGTGATTTTGATAAGTTATCTTGGTCTGTTTGTTATTTTCTAGGTGAGTAATGAATGAGAGTTGATCTTATATTTATATCAATCCCTTTAGAGGAATAACTTGCATTAAAGCACTTAGGTCGACCATTAGGATACATTTCATTTATAAATTAGATGACTTTAGGTCACTAGACACTTGTATCAGGATAAGATAGTAATATCAATGCTACTGTCTGTCCCATATGTTAGTGTCTAGGGAGAAAGAAAGCAAGTACACGTTCTAAACTTGTAGAGATGAAAGATAAATACATTTTAAGCATTCTAGGTAAGATAGAAGACCTAGGTTATCAATATAAGACTGGTCAAACTAAGAGATTTGGGCTAAGGGGCACAAAGATAGAGTAGATGCGAGACTTGAAGAAGTGAAAAAAAGTAAAGAACTGAGAGGAAAAACCAAGGTTCAAGTTTGAAAAGTGTACAAGACTGATGTACTATATAATCATAAAATATCATCTACATCAACCTATTCTTAGCATAAGAAATTTAGGGTATGTTTATATCTATGTTTAGCACCCAATTAACTTGTTGTAGATCTAATTATCACTCTTTTACATTATCATTTCTATAACCCCTTTAATAAGCATCTAAGTAACCCAAATCTATCTAGACCTTCATGTTAAGGTTAAACAATATGTTAGTAACAATTAACTTTTGCATGATAAAGTTAAAAAAAAATGAATTGGATGTTTTAGCTCATTTTATTATATATATATAGAGAGAGGGCATGGGGTAGTTCAAAGAGCTAAAATTGATATCTTACATTTTGAAAACAATGGATAAAGAGAGTAAAATCGAGAAAATAAATTGTATAAATTAATATGAAACATTGTATAGATTACCAAAAATCCAAATAAAAAACTATATAAATTAGTTTTATATTATAATTTATTGTTCAAAAGTTTTCAATATGAAATTAATATTTTGGTGAGCCTTATACATTTTGTTCAATTATGCAGGGACTTAGATTGGAGTGGGAATGAACATGTAAGGAGAAACAAATAGAAGATGTTTAGAATCAACAATTTGAACTTTAAAATTTAAAAATGAAGACAAAGTGGATGTATACTTGGACATAAAATGTTATGAAAATGACAATTTGTTTTGAAAGTTTGCACATGTTGAATTATTAAGTGGATATGATTTTGAATTTTTATAGTAAGTGAAAGACATATTGTATTTGACAAGCAATATAAAAATATATATTACTGAACTCAATATTTGCATTTATTCTTACAATTTTTAATTTGAGATATTTGTAGTTGAATATTGTATAATAACAATAGTATAATATCTTGTATACAAGTTTAATGTTTCATATGAATCAGGGCAAAATATCAATGCTCAACTATTAGGTATACATATATTTGTAATAAATGAAAATTATATCTACTTTTAGTAAAAAATGTGTTTAATATTTGAGCCCCATAGCTACAAATACCTTCTCAACTATTAGACCCTACTCAACTATTGGGTCCTCTCCCCTAGTCGATAACATCGTTCCCTACACTCTCCCTAAATAAAAAAGGAAGCAAAACACTTTATGGTCATCATCATATGTGAGTAGTAATTAAATTTTGCATGCAATTTAAAAAAAAAAAATGGACTGAATGTTTTAGCTCATTTTATAATGTAATGTCATTATATCTCTATTATCTTTAAATCACAAAATATGTATATTATTTTTAAATTATAAAATACTTATATTTTCACTTCTTACTTTTATTTCCTATTTTTCATCTATATATTTTGTATTTAAGTTGATAAGAGTTATTTCTCTTGATATTAATATTTTGTTTTTCTCTTAATTTATGTCCTTGTATATTTTTTTGTTAGTGAAAAAAATAGAGTTATATTTATTAATATATATTTTTTCTTTCTCAGTTTTTTTGTTCACATGTTTAATTTGAATTTTTCTCACATATATTTGAATTTTTTTATTAATGTTTGGGCATTTGTGAAGACTAATACACCACTTGCTCATCTAATTAGTGTTTTGTTTCATACAAATTATCTTCTACTTATATCTTCTCTACACATAATCTTAGATTACTTGTTACTATCCATTCCTTCAATTTATTTAAATAAATTAGTAATTAATCCATAGTTGTTACTTCCAAAATAAATGTGCCTAGTTTAGTTATTAATATCTCATAAGGAATAAGATATTGATTTCAAAATTGCTCTTGATTATGTGCTTTTGAAATCTCTCTAGTTGTCTTCATTTTAAGTTTTATGTTTTAATGTCCCAAACCTCTCATCCATAAAATATCATTGGTGAGAGAAGCAATCTAAACAAGCTTCTTGTGGTTTCTAGTCTTAAGCTTAATATTTTTTTCATTTTTTCCATAACATGTATAATGTTCTCTAACCCTATTATATTATTTTTGGCCTGCATGGTTCCTAACTAAGTTTTTGTTGAATTCAATGTTGAGCTACATATATTTATTATCTTCTCCAATAAGTTCCATTCAAAGATGAAGTTATTTTATTTTATTTTGGATAGCCCAAAATTATTGAAATTCACATTGTATAAGATATATAATTTATCCTAAATATCTGAATGTTAACACATAATTGATCACACTTTCTAAATATAGAACAAATAAAGACATAAAGCACTTATTTGATATTTTGTTCTATTTTACTCACTGTTTGTGTGAAGTTGCCTAAAATGCTCTGAAATGGCTATGTGACTGCTCAACTCAAGGAACAGACTATCATAATCTATTGGGACAGTTTTAGTGAAGGCCAAACACCTATAGAAACTAGTCCCATCAACTATTTATAAGAACTATCCTAGAGTAATTTGTTCATTTTTAATACTATAGATCACTATGCCTCCTAGTCTAGATGATTTCTATACAATTTCTTACCCTCGATCTTGTGCATAAGTCTTAATTTTGTATAATTTACCTTACAACCCTAACTCCATTTTTGACATTTTTTGGACCTATAAAATATGGTTGGAAAACTTTAACCACACCTCATTGAGTGGTTGAGCATTACCTACATTTCAATACTCTAAAGAGAGCTCAATGTAATGAAATAACTTCACAAATAAAGTAAAATTATAGTAGTATATCACAATATGACTAAAATTAAACATAATATATGAATAAACCATGGAAAAATTTGAGGGGGTAACCTATAAAACCATGTAATAAGAACATAATTTATAATATGATGATAAAATAGTAGCCATTACCTCATATATATCATAATTATGTAATAAAAACAACCTAGGTCGATCTTACTACTAATATGAAGCTATGAAAATTATCATATGACTTAATTAAATTCTATGATAGCTAAAATTAGGCTAGACATCCCAATGCATGTTATAGGTTATGGGCATAGCATGATCCTCCCCTTTAAACCAATGTTATCCTCAATCTTGATGATTTTTGGATGTTTTTATAGATCTGTTTTATCCTCTCATGTTGCATCTTCACTAGTCAAATTCTTCTACTTTTTTAGATAATTTGTAATCATCCTCATCTATAGCCTCTTAATGGGTGTCTAAATTATTCCTTCATGTTCCAAAATTATTCTTTTCCCCTCATCAAGCTCTGGTAAATCTATTTGGGATAAAACTATGTGTCCAATGACCTTATTTAAGTGGGAAACATGGAAGATTGGATGTATTTTTTTTGACTGAGATAAATCTAATTTGTATGCTACATTGTCAATCTTCTAAAATACTTGATAAGGGTCATAATAATTATCTAAAATCTTATCATCATTCTATATTTCAAAGGTATTTAATTATATGGTTGTAAACATATAAAAACCTGATCTCCAAATTTGAAATGTCTTTCATTGTGATGTTGGGGTTTTTTTTTTTTGATCAATACCTAGGATTTATAAGGGTCCCAGGCCCTTTTTCAAAAAGATACAAGAAGGAAAAAAATTAGTTTGGCTCAACATCATTCCATGTAGAGGCATAAGACTTTCCTTATAAAATAGGTTTTCTTCAAAAACCACCCCTTTAAACATACATATACATAAATGACTATATTTCTAAATGACCAAAAATAGCCAAATACCTAAAACAAACATTTTATTTTAGAATTACCAATTCTATCATCTTCCCATGGCTGAACCATTTCTTCTTCTTCTCAGGGGCTTAGCCCAACCCACCTACTTCTTCATCCAAGACTACCTGAAACTTGCCTTCTTTCATGCTGCCCAAAGTCACCAACTTCCTACAAGACTTATCTCCTATAGGTTGCTTGAAGGCTAAAAAAATAGTTTTTTCTACACTCTACTAGAAACATCCCTGATCATTTTTTTCCTGACCTTCTACCATGGTGGCACCTTGAAATAACTTCTCACCACTCCTTTGCCCAACCTTTTAATAGCATTGACCCTTTATTCAAAATTCTTGGTTGTTCTCCATTATGCCAAACTGAGGATAAGTTTAAGTAGGTCTTCCACAAAAAGCATACTTACTCAAATTTATACCACATTCAAATGGACTTTAAAAACCAATTCCACATCCTTCAAAAAATCCAATAAGGCCAAGAATCAAAGCTCAAGTTCCTAAAACATAACCAACAAAACAAAACCTAGAAAGTCTCTCTCAGAAAATGACAGACTCAGGAATGGCCCAAGCGATAATGTTTCCAAAACCTCTACCAACTCTATCTTATACTCAAACCAGATGAAAAATTACACCATTTCATGCACCTATTCTCTATCTGACATAATCAAGCATAGATTTGTAGCAAACAAAGAGGCCACGTCTAAATTGACTCTAATTCACCTACTCTGAGCTAAGAAATTCTCCCCCAACACCAGTTCAATATCTTCTACCACTTCTGGAGATGGAGTCTAAAACATATTTGATAAACACATTTTAGAGACTGATCTAACAAAACCCATCTATAAGATCTTGGCTTTACCAAAATCCAAAGGCCATCCTACAGATTCCAGGTTAAAACTGTTTATCTTCCATGACCAAAAACTCAAGCACTATCAAACTAGGAATCAAATTAACCACCAAACCGAAATGCCACTCAAATAATGAAGCATGCCATAAATAACCATGCCATGAAGAGATAAAATACATAATGGAAGGAAGGGACCTATCTAATCGATGATTACTCCAAGTGACAACATTGTCAAAAAATCATTTTTCCAACTTGAAATGATGTCATCCTTCACACCTAGGGAAAGCTAATACTTGATTGACCTACTGTCCATTCACTAGAAAACGATTTGAGAAATATTTAAAAAAAAGATATTACTTTTCAAAATGATGCTCTATATTTAGAAATAAGTACACACCATGATATTTGTTTTAAAAAAATAATTTGGAAAGAACAAAAACCAAAACCAATCCTAACAAATATATCAACATTAAAAATGCTTTTATAAGAAAACATTTTAAATATTAATATAACTTAATTAAAATTTAATCTAATCAAAACAATTGTAATCCTCCCATCTCTTGCCAACATTATCCATCCTTTCTTCCTCACTCTGATCAATCGCTACATTGGCTAAAAAGTTAGCTACTTTATTACTTTCTCTAAAATAGTGGTTGCATTTCCAACCTTCAAATTCTTCCAATTTGGACTAGATAACATCTATAATGTTAGAAATCTTCCATGATTTTTCTCTCATACTAGACAAAGCTAGTATAATCACCTATGAATCTCCTTCAATTTATAGGAAGGAGATTTCACAATTTGCTACCATATTTACTCCTAGTGCCAGAGCTTGAGCTTGAGATTCATTGTTAGTACCATCCAAAAGCTTAAGAGAAAGAGATATTTTAAAGATCTGATATAGTCTTTTATCACACAAACTACTCCTAAAGCTCTAGGATTACCTCTATAGGCCCCATCAAAATTCAATTTAAACCATCCAGCTTTTGGCATAATCTAGCTTGCTTCCTTTATTCTTTTCTTATTTTTCTTATCAATTATTGACCCTTGAATGGGAGGGACTTTAATTAGTTTCCAAACAACACACATCTACATATCCCATTTTGAAAACATACCTTTTTTTCAAGATAGATGTGAAGAGACTACAAAAATGGACAATTATATATCTTGAATAACGGCAAAGAGAGATCTCTCCTTATCTTCAAAGATTCTTGAATTTATTTCTTTCCATATCATCGAGATGAGAATGGATGGACTTCATCTCAAAAGGCTAAAAAAATCATTCTTAACTTCACCTATTGGCCAAGAGGCAAAAGATTTAAACAAATATTCTAGTCATGCCCAACTCCAACCTAACCTGTTATATAGCCAAACCCAACACCACCTTGAAAAAAAGCATTTAAACAACAAGTGATCCACCGTTTCTTCTTCTTCATTGCAAAGACTACATCTTAATGGTCCCACAAACCCAATTTTTTCAATTGATCTTGAGTCATGAACCACCAACCAGGTGAACACCCCTACTTTTTCTAAACCCTCTTTACTCTAGCATAAGAAAGAGGCCCAACTTAATTCTTCATCTTCTGCTTCAACCATCTCATAGCCTAATCTAATAGAATAAATACCTAACTTTGCCCCTATCTAATGAAGTTAATCCTCTTTATCTTTTAGAAAGATTTTCCTTAATTTCAAATAAGATTCTAGAGCAATAATTTCTTCTTGAGGAAGTGGCACCTCTTGCAAGCTTTTCCAATTATTGAAAATATTATTGGAGTCTAAAGCCTGAATCATAAAAACACTTACCAATATACCCCAAATATTTTCTAGATACTCTTTGATCTGGCTATTAGCAAAAAATTCAACAAGAGGCCTATGACCATTCTAGGAATCCAACCAAAAATCCACCTTTTTACCATTGTTGACAGTCCATAAAACATGCTAACCAATCACTGATCTACACTTTAACATGAAATTCCAAACATGAGAACCTCTAGGGGGATCAATAGTAGAGACAATCCTCTCTTGGGCATTTGAATAAAAATATTTTTCTCTAAGAAATCTATACCAAAGTCTCCCTGAATTAGATGCCATCTGCCAAACAAGCTTTGCTTCTAATGCAAGATTTTGTAAGGAAATATCCTTGATCCTAGCCCCTCCTTTACCTTTCCTCTTATAAACACTTTCCCACTTCATAAATGATTTTTTTTTGTCCTCCCCACATCCCTACAATAAAAAATCCTTCATAATTTTGTTCATTATATAAACAATATGTTTTGGGGGTGAAAAAACTGAAAAACAATAAGTGGGAAGAGCACTTAAAACTACTTGAATCAATGTTATTCTCCCAACTAAAGATAACCATTTGCCTTTCCAAGAATACAAATGGGTTTTGAATCTTTCCAACAAATTTTACCACAATATTTTAGAGCTAGAACCTTTAAAAAATGGAACCCCAAGATACTTTCTCGAAAGTTTCCCAATCTTAAAACCAAGAAGCCTACTGAGATTCTTCTCTACCCTTTCATTACAATTAACAAAAAAAATTTATAACTTGCCCTCAATAACTCTTTGACCCAAAGTAGATTCATCATCACACAAAATACTATTAATTTCCTAAGCTTCCTCTATTTTTTCTTGCCCAAAGAGAAAAATATCATCTATAAATTGGTGATGAGACAGACTTTCAAAACTATCAACTACTCTTAGACCTTGAAGAAGATCATGATCTTGAGCCAATTTTACTGCTTTCCCTAGAGCTTCTACCATAATGATACAAAGAAAGGGAGATAAAGGGTCCTCTTGTATCAGTCCTCTAGTGATAAAAAAAACCCAGATGAACTACCATTAACTAAAATTAAGAATTTGGCATTGGAGACAGCTAAAAATCCATTGACACTAAATTTTACTAAAACCAAATTTGATCAGAATCTTAAAAAGAAAACACCAATTGACTCGATCATAGGCTTTACTAATATCCAATTTTATCATCATTCCTTTTTGATGATTACTAATTAAAGAATGCATAATTTCATGGGCTATAATAATGCCATCTTGAATACTTTTACCTGAAATGAAGCCTGCTTGCTCACCCAAAATCACCTTTTCAAGAAGGGGATTCAATCTATCCACTATGGATTTAGATATAATCTTATAAATTGTATTACACAAAGCTATCAGCCTATAATCCATGAAATATTTTTTGACTTCACCCTTAGGAAATAAAGAGATGAAAGTGGTATTAATTTTTGGCAGAAATTTCTTTTTCAACATTGATTCTTCAATTGTTTCTACTACATCCAAACCCAAAATATCCCAAAATGATTGAAAAAGGTCATTGGATAACCATCTGGCCCTAGAGCTTTATCTTTAATCATAAAAAAGACCACTTTTTTTATTTCTTCTTGGGTAAAAGGAGATAGTAGTCTCTCATTCATGTCTTGAGAAATAATCGAAGAAATATACTATAAAAAATCCTCCTGAGCTTGCAAATTAGAGAAAGCCTCATCATTCAAAAGATTCTGAAAAAAATTGACTGCTTCCATCTTGATCTCCTCTATGGTCTCAAGAGCCACCCCTTGAACAGACACAATATGAGATATTTTATTCACTTTTCTCTTATCCTTAATGGATTGATGAAAAAGGCAGAATTTATATCACTTTCTTTTAATCAAGTTTCTCTTGATTTTTGTTTTCAATAAATTTCTTCCTTGTTAAGAATTTCATCATACTCACTAACCAAATTTTTTTCCAGAAGATAGTCAATTACCACCATAACTGATTGGAAGACTTTCTCATTAAGATATTTAAGCTTAGATTCAATCCTAGATTTTACTTGAAAAATGTTCTTAAAGTTCACTCTATTCCATATTTTCAACTTTTCCTTCAAGAATTTTAGATGTTTCACCATCTAAACCATTTTAGATCCTTGAAGAATCGAACCATTCTTCCACCATTCCTTAACCAGGTTACAAAGGGATTGATCATGCAAGCACATCACTTCAAATTTAAAAGGACATCTTTCTAGAGGAGAATCTAAATTTATAGATAGAACAAGAGGAAGATGATCGAATCCAAGAAATTGAGAGACCCAACAATCCATCTTTCTATTATCCTAATTCCAATTGGAAGAAGAAAAAAATTTATCCAATATTTCCAAAATATTATCCTTTCCCAACCTCCTAATATTTTAAGTAAACCAACATGAGTTTGGAATAATGTCTTCCATTCTATTAAGATCCAAAAAAGAGCCAAAATCTTGGCTGGCCTGAGAGACTGAGAACCAACCTCCAAGCTTATCAACCTAACTCAAAATGATATTAAAATCTCCTCCTAATACCACCTTGTCCTATTGGAAGTTATTAAGAAATATAGAAATTTATTCTTATAGATTTAATTTAGGTCTATTTCCCTGGGGACCATAAATATTTACCAATAAGAAATGAAGATTAGAATGAAAACTAGAGATGCTAAAAGTGAGCTAATTTTGACTTGAGGCCAAAAAGACAACTCTGATAGAAAAAGGGACCAAATAATGGTGAAACCTCCTGATGCTCCTAGAAATTACACAAAAAACCCTTTTCAACATTTCCCAAGCACACTCAAACACTCTACTTATTTTTTATTCAACTTAGTTTCTTGTAACATAAGAATATCTATTTTTTCTTCATTTTGAAGGCACTTAACAAACCACCTTTTGTTAGGGGCATTTAATCCCTTAACATTCCAAGATAGAACCTTCATGATGACAATTGGGGGAATTTCACCCCCACTTCATAACATCAAAAAAACCTTCCAAAGTACCTTGAGTACCAGCCAAAACTTCTCCTTTAGCATGCTATGTTTTATTTTTTTACCTGCTTTGTTTTTTTGACCACCTTTGGGAAATTGTCAACACTTCTTTGGAATTTAAATCCCCTTATAAATCTTCTTATTCCTCATCTTCTAATCCCTTATCAGAGTCCAACCCTAGTTCGTTTGTAAAAGAGCAAGGCATTCCTCCACTATTCCTCTCGCTTGTTTTACATGGGATAAAGCCTTCTGATTATTAATGACCAATTATTTAATATTTGTGATTCTTGCTCAAGGAAATCACAATTTTTGATCATAGATGCTAGAGATATAAAAAAAAAGAAATAATTCTCTAAAAAATATCTTCTATTGATTGAATTTTCTTAGACAAGCTATCACTCTCATTTCTTTCTATCAACTCAGGTTTAGATAAAGGGGAAGAAGACTACCTTTTCTAAAGAACCACCTTAGGTTACCATTGAAGGCTAAATTTAACTTTTTTGGATCAATGGGTACTCCTTTTAGCCTTGAATTTTTTTTGAATGTGCCTTAATTGATGACAAACATAAAATCTAAATGGAATATTATCCATGTCAACCCTTTGTTGCCATTCTCTACCAGTGGTTTTAATAACAACAAACTCATGAATCTCTTGATCTAGATCAAGATCAACTCTCACCCTAGCATAAGCTATTCTCTCCCCTTTCAAGGACACCACATCAACTTCTATTACTGTTCCCGCTAAACTTCCCAAGGTTGTCAAATAGTCGATACTCTAATACTCTAAAATAAGCCCATAAAATATTAACCAGGTAGGATAAATCCCTTTTCTAGCTTTAAAGGGATCAAAATTAGGGCTTCATAGCTGAATCTAAAGACCTAATCCTTCTATCAACCAAATTTTCAATTTGAAGATTTATTCTCTCTTTTTTAGACAAAAAGGAAACCATAAAGAAACATTTAGGTAAAAAAGTCACATTTACTTCCTTACCCGAGTTCTCCTTCACCCATTGATCTATGGCACCAATTGATGACCATCTTCTAGTGCTTTTGAAAATAAGGGCACACTTTGAAAGAAAATATATTTTAGAAAGGAATTGATTTGAAGACCAATCTAGGGCTTTGATTACTCCTTTATTTGACTTAACCCTTAGCAACACCTCCAAACTTGGATCTTTAAAAACATGATTTTCACCACTAACTTGTTGCAAAGGAGAAAAATAAAAAATGCTACTCTTGTTGCTTCCTCTAGATTATCCTCTATGAAAAGACTTTCTTCCTCCATTAGCTATTCTTGTTGAGTCTACCCAATCTTCATTCCTTTCCACTTATTACCTAATCTCCTTCCACTGACCTTCTCATTCCACCAAGCCCTATCTTCCTCAATAAAAACTTCAAAAACCTTTTTGCTTATTATTTTCCATGATTTCCACCTTGATTTGCCTCTCATAAACCCCAAATTTTGACCTGGAGGAAAAGTTGCTCCTCTTGGACCTTCCATGAGCTTTTTTATCACCTAGTAAACCTTTCCACTGATCCTTAGCACCTCTACCAAGCTTACCAACTTCATTTTCTCCTTTTGCTTCTATGCTCACTCTCACCATCACTCCCTAATTTTATATTATTATGTTACTTTGTTTGTTACTTCATGTAGTTTTATGCCATTGCCATGTTCTCTCTAACACTAGAGAGTACTTTCTATTGGTAATGAATGTGATATTTGGTTGCTCTAACCTTTGGTTACACCCTCAAAGATGAGGTGATGGATGGTAACCATATAGTTCAAAAAATAAAGACATTATAAATGAGGTATGGAAATAAGTGTTATATCATTATTCTGCTAGTGTTAACCATTAAACCCATCTATCATGTTTATCTAAAGCAAAACAACAAAGATAACCATCTAGGCACTTGTTGAACACCTTAGTTTTCCCATTAGATTGGGGATGATAATATGAACTAATATCTAGGTAGGTATCACAACATGAGAATAACTCAATCCAAAAATTACTCATAAAGATAGGATCACGATCACTTACTATGATCTTTGGATTCCTATGGAGTTTCTAAACTATATCAATAAATGTTAATGCTAATGTATTTACTAAATATGGATGTGATAATGCACAAAAAATGGAATATTTGGTGAATCTATCCACAATATCCATTTAGATTTTGGCATCCCCATGATGAAATCCAAGGAAACCTCCTCCCATATCTAGTTAGGAATAGATAGAGGCTACAACAAACCCAGGTTCTTGATTATCCCCCTTTTTTTGGTAACACAATGTACATTCTACCACAAATTTTTGGACTTTCATTTTTATCCCTTTCTATAATAAAATTTTCATGACTGTATGATAAGTTTTTAAGAATTTAGAGTGCCTACCCATTGGATAAGCACAAAGTTTTACAAGCATTTTCGGTTTAAGGGTTGAATTTTTGTAAAGGTATAACCTATCCTTATACCATAGAGCATCCCTTTTCTACACAAATTTAATTGGCATGCTTGGATTGTTATTGGATATTTTGAATAAGTTATTATATAATGGAATCATTCTCCCGCCTTGATCTTGCTTCATCCACCCAATCAACTTGTAATCTAGACAAGGTGCACAACATTGCCTTTGACGACTCATCCTTATAGATAGTGCATCAACAATGAAATTCTCCTTTCCTTTCTTGTAAATAATCTAAAATTCATATCCTAACATCTTAGTGACCCATTTTTGTTTTTATTATGATGAAAACCCTTATTCTAAAAAATATTTTAGACTATCATGATATATCCTCACCTTAAAGTGTCTACCAATCAGATATGGCCACTATTGTTTTACTCCACAAAGGATGGCCATCATTTCCTTCTCATAAATAGGCTTTATAAAATTATAACCTTTGAGTTGGTAATTGTAAAATAATGGGTCATCCTTATTGAATGAGTAGCACTCCCATGCCATATCCTCAAGTATCACATTACAATGAATGTTTTAAGAATGTTTTAGTTAATTCTACATTAGATAAAATTAGGGTGGTGCACATGGCATTATTGAGCTTCTCAAATGTTTAGGTGGTTGTCTCATTCTAATGGAAAGAGTCCTTTCCAAAAAGGTTGTGAGTTATATTGCTAAGATACCATTATTTTTTTCACAATGATGATAATAACCTATGAGCCCCAAGAATCCTCAGACATTTTTTAGGGTTTTAGGAACTTTTCACTCTACCATAACATTTATCTTGTGTTGATCCACCTTGACATCTGCATGTGAAATAGTGTGACCTAAATATTTAACCTCCTTGAATCTAAAAGTGCATTTGGATGGCTTGGCATAAAACTTGTGTTGTTCAAGAATATTTTTTAACCATTTTAAAAATGTTTGGAATGAGGGTTAAAGGGTAGAATAACTTATACATAAGGATGAATAAAACTATTCTAAAACATAATTGAAACTTAGATAAATGAATATTATGAATCAAATGTTGAGTTATACTAAATATATATATACATTCAAAATAATAATTTGATTGCATAAACACTAGGAAGAGATAATACTTAGCTTATATACAAATATGTAGACAGATATTGTAAAATCATGATTACAAGAGAAATTAGATATGTTAGTATGCCAAATCAAACATAAAATAATTGACAAACATAACATCTCAATCATGATCCCTCAGTCTAGATAAGGTCTAAGAAGCAAACAATAAATAGTAAATAGAATCAAAGCGATTATTCCTTCCTCATGGAAGTTATTTCTAAGCCAAATTAATGGTGTGTTGAGCTTGATATTTTCACCTTGGATTTTATTTTTACTTGTGCAACATGCCCTATTTTTTTTCCAAATTAGGGAACCTCTTTTTTATTTGTGGCTACTCTCACTTGCACTCATAGTTTGTTGGTCTCAGCACACTCAAATTACTTTGATGGTTCATTTTTGTTTGTGTTGAATTGAGACCCAGAACCCCCTCTATCAGAGAGACCATGTCCATGACATAAAGTTTTATGTTTTACACTAAGTGTAAAAATGGAGTCTTGCTTCTCAAAGCTATGTTAAAATATCTCACTTGTCAATATGTACACACCCACATCCACACATTGACTAATCTATCTAGGATTGTGTTCATTATAGGTCCTTAAAATTAGTGTTTTTAGAAATCTTAGACCCTTATGAAAAACTTTCATGTTTACCACCTCGCCTAAAAACACCATCTTAACCCTCTATTTTTCTAACAAAGTAGCATACCTTAAGAATCCCATAACTTAGGTCAAAATTCAATCTATTTAAAATATCATCTACTTTTCAAAAATCAAATATTAAAAAATGATTTTTTTAATTCCATAAAGGACCCAAAAAAATTAATTAAAAAAGGTATTTTCATTCCCATAAGTGCATGGGACAAATTTTGAAATGTTCCATGGTACCTCACCCCCATGAGGGTAAAAATTTGAAAACACCTAGTAAAAAATGAAAATGTTTTTGTTTTTGGTGAGTGTAATCTTGTGGAGCTATAATTATGCATTGGTAGAGCTTCTTTCCCATCTTCCTTTGACACACAAATACAATGGCCTCTGACCATGTGACTATATAAAGGGAGATCGACTGGCTGGGCCTTTTTGGGAGTGCAAATATGTTAGTGGAAGATGGATAGCCAAGCCTTCTTAGGCATGTAAATTCACTAGATCACCCCTTATACACATGCATATGCATAGGTAGAGGTTGGCTAGTTGGGTATTCTCAAGTGTGTAGATGTATTGGCTCATCCCATGTACCCATACAAGTACACTAGTAGAGGTTGACTATTTAGGCCCTCATAAGGACATGCACATGATCAGCTTCCTGTTATATCCCAAACTTGCACCCTTGGAATATTGTTTAAGTCTTCCAAATTTGGGATAACATGGAGATAACCCTAAGCTATGGGTGACCTTTAGGTGGATTGAATCTCTAGGTTATAAGGCTAGCTCCCCTTGATGTATCACGTAGGCTCATTCAATAATATACTAACTTGATAGCAAAAGAGAGAGAGAAAACCTATTATAGTGGAGGTGATGCACCAAATAAGTTGACCACTACCAACTAGTTACATGTGCACATCAACCATGAGACTAACCTGAATAAACACTACTCCTAATCTGCCTCTTTACATCAACATTTCACATGAAGGTTGTGATATATGTTTGGGCTAGGAGGAATAATCAAGAGGTCATATAATGAAACTGGTGAATAGACAACTCACTCAACCTTCACACTTCACAAGACCTAGAGAAGCTTTCAAATTGAATATGAATGCTAGAAAAGGACAACATGCCAAGAAAGCTAAGCTAATCACTTGAGAAGATTAACTAATCATGAACACACATTGAAACTAGTCAAATGAGGAGGTAAAACCAAAGGTTTATCATTTATCAAAGGCTTGTAAATGGGTAGGGATTCACCATACCTAAGTGGAGGATGAATACATAACCTATCAAGGTTGAATTTATAGAGAAATGAGAGAGAAGGGCATAATAAAGAGAGGTGAAAAGTGTATAGCAAGAAAGTTACGATCAAGGAGTTATGAAATAGTCTAATAAGGGCTTCAAGACATGTGTTTCTCTCCTAAAGATGCTTTCCTCTTCCAAGTGGCATAGGAGTTTCAAACTTACTTGACACCTTGATCTTATTCTTCAAACTTGACCCTTTTATTAGCTTGAGAGGTGACAGATGGCACCCTTCATCATCAAGTCATTTTGAGTCACCTTATACCCATATTCTTGACACTTTACACTTGTTAATAAAATCTAAAAATTGACATCACAATGATGATTACACCTCAATACACATCTTAGGTATCTTGAAGCCCACTTGGCCTTATTATGCCTATCCTAGCTTACAAGTGTTGATTATTGATTTTTACCTTAACAATGCAATATATCTCCATTGATGTAGTCTCTATTTCATATAAAACATGAAGCAACTCATTTTCTCTCATTAGCACTCAAGTCCTTGTAGCCTTGAAAACATGTAAAATTCCTTGTTTATAAGAATGTATAGATTCTATTTGGGAAATAAAGATAGTTTTGAGTACTCAGTATCCCCTTACATCTCCATGACAAATTTCATTACTTGAAAGTGAGTGGAAGTGTCCCTTTTCACTTGATCTCTTTCCCTAATTAGGCCTTAATTAGGCCTCCATGCCTATAAATTGAGTTTTGGCCCAAATTAACTCCCTCACATGTGAAACTTAGGAAAATTGTTTGATTAAATTTACCCATACCATGACCATTTTTATGTAAAATTTGAGGACCCAAGACCCTGTGTAGATAGGTGAACCATGGAATGGCAAAAAAACCTAGCCTTTCACAAGCCTTTTTTTACATTTCCTTCAAGAATCAGACTTGTTTGAGAACTTACAAGATTAAATGTATGAATTTTTTGACTTTATGAGGTATAATACACCTAAATAAATCCTCTCCAATGGTTTTCATTAGTCTAGGATCTTATATACCCTATTTTGAGCCCAAAACTTCACAAAAGTACAACATTTATTGAATTCATATAGTTGTAGGTAAAAAAAATATCATATTTATGGTCCTAATAGATTTAATAATTAGGTTTAAGTGATTTAAATTTAAATACAATGCCTTTAATGTGCTTAAGATATCAATCTCTCTCAACTAGTCTAATCTGGTCCTCTAGGCAGTTTGTGAGTGCTTTACACTCTTAAGGATTGTTCATAAAGCTCAGGCCTTAGATGAACATCCAAATTCCATGAATAATGAGTGAATAGGGTACCATATTATTAATAATATTTTTATCCACCATTAATCTCTTCATGAAATATGTGAGCAAGTTTAGGAGGCTCTCAAGTTAGTAAACTATGCTTTGGTGAGGTCAGGAGAGAATGCAGGCTTGAAGTGTTATTTTGCTATTTGGTTTTGATTATAAACACCTCAAGGAGGTATATAACACTCATGTTGACTTTTTATAAATATAATATCTGAAATATATCTCCAAAATCCTACTATGACCTTCATTGACTCATACCTAGGGTTTTCAAGCCAACTAATACAAATTACCCTAACTGACTGTGTTAGCCCCTTTTCTCACTACTGAAGGGATTCAAAACCTATTAGAATGTTGTATTGAAGTATATAAAACTCTTTTTAGGTAATATATATAGCATTATCATGCTTAAAAACAACCTTTCTCATGACTATACATATAGGCTGTGTATGTGGCATTAGGGTTGCTAGGCTTGAACATGCTTATCAACATTGCCATCCTTCATTAACTCTGAGATGATCATATAAGGTCATATTAACAATAGAGGGTCATTATAATTTAATTTTATTCTTCCCCTCAGACCTCTTTATACTTTTGAAAAGAATTAGGAATCTTACACTTGACTAGGCAAGTAGGCCTAAAAGAGTACTTGACTAAGTATATGCAGGGTTCAAGTGTATTTTGGTTTTGATCATCCATGTTCTCTATACCTACTCAAGAGATAGGTATAGGTGGTGATTGAGAGTTTTTGAATATTGTGTTTTTAAATCTAGAATTATTTACATATATTATTGAGATTTTTTTAGAAATTAGACTTCATTAAAATCTCATTCATATTCAACTTAGCCCTTTGAAGTTTGATTAACATTTTATTTTGCCTAACCATGCATGTATGCTATTTTGTACTACCTATAGGTCTATTTGGGTTTGATTTAATTAATGTGTTTTATCACCACATGAGATAAATATGAAGTTTATAACTAGTTTAATAGTTCTCTTTTGTTCCTCAAACTTCACGTGTATATCTTCAAACCTTCCATGTTGACCTAAAGCCTTAAATTGTTTACGTCTTGCTAAACTTTGCCTATAGGTAGTGATTGGGTCCTTGACATTAGGTATTTAAATCACACCTTATCCTTTAATCTTGAAATCTTAAATTTTTTGAAACACTACAAGGCCTTCATGATTTATTTTTTATAAATCAAACCTTGATGCACTTTTTAACCAATTTCTCACAAAATACAAACCTATAGGTTTGAATTTTTCATGTTTTAGGCATACACATGATGATAGTTTGATATTTTTAATCCTAATAACATTTAACCATTGGATCATCACCTTTTCTCATGAATTTAGGACCATCATACACCTCTGACAATGCAAGATTACACCTTCACAAACCATTTTTGGAGGTAGCTTCAAAACATAATATGATGGATGATGACATGAATGTCATTTGAGGAACTAGTACAAAGTAACCAGTGAACTTAGAGAGACTTTAATGACATGGGATAATGGTGAAAATATTTAACCAACCCTTGTATACATTAAGCATTATCAATTCCTCTAAAACTTCAAGTGTAAGCTTATAACATGTCTTGCATGGAGGCTCTTCTTGAAGTACATGATATCCGTACATTCGATTTTGATGGAAATAATTGTATAGTAGTTATTCATACCTATATAGACCTTAAAAAATTCTCCTCATGCTTTATTGGGTCCATTCATGTAAGAACAATTTCCCAAAATTGAGCCATTATGGTTTTATACCTCTTTTAAGTAGCCTAACTTCTTAGTGATTGTTCATAAAGATAAGGAACTCATTCAAACAACCAATGCCATTTATTGAGAGTCTATAAGGGTCCTCAAAATTTATCAAAATTTTAGACTCCCACTCCCTTCTTATTATACATAATGAACATATGAAAAATACCTTTGTGAGCTTGTAAGGAGATCGATAGGGGTGAGAATGTGTATTTTTCCTTCCTAGAACATGTACAAGCTTACTGAACTTGGAGATGACCTAGAGAATGTGAATAGACACTTTGAAGGCATTTTCACCTAAAAGTGGGTCTTCTTGATCTGTACAAGTGCCTATAACTGCCCTTTTGGAGTGATTTCCTATGAAATAGAAGAGGTTTGATATATTTGAAATACATGGTAGTTATAAAAATCCATAAAGAACCTTATCAAGTATCTTATTTGGGTAATTCACCTTGGTCAACTTTGGCATACATTGTATTTGACCAATATCACTTTTCTTTGCATAAAAATTTACCTTGAAATTTGTAAATAAACCTTAAACTTTACAAACATGTGTGACATGTTTATATAAGGTGATTAAGGGTTAATATGAATTGAAGAGAAACCTAAGGACCTATGACACATTTTGACCAAGATTAATTACACCATAGATTGACTAGAGTAATCTGAGACAAAGATAAAGCATTACCTTAATCTTGTCAAATTAACCTTAACACATGCTAATAAGACTTTAGAAAGAAATTTTTAAGACCACATAAGGCATGAAATGGATATTAAAAAGGATGTTAATACATGAAAATCAAGTTTATACTTATATTGGTTGACCTTTTGACCTTGGGGGTCAAAATTGGTCAATAAATTGGTGATTCATAGGGGTAACATGCCTGTAATGCTTACTGGACCAGTAGCCTTGTGCTTACATTGGGTAATAGAGTCACCTTGACTCAAAATCAGACCTAATAAAACCTTGACCAAGATAAAAAAAACTAAATTGACCTCCAAACACAAATAAAACAAGAACAACACACAAGGCAAAGGCAAAAAGACAACACACATGTGCTAGCTAAGCACTTAGGGAAAACAAGACACAACAAAACAAATAGTATATATAATTAACTTGATCATAACTTCTTCTTCCTAAATCAAAGGGGAAGTTTGTGAGATATTTTTCTCCATTAGGTGAATAATATCATGAGGCAAGATACATCTTAGACCTTGTTCTTGTTGGCTTCATCCTCATGTTAATTGCCAATCCTCTTGGTATGTTTTCAAGTGAAGCAACAACAACAAACAGGTCACCTATGAAGATGAACTCATCATGTGGCTCAAGATCCTTCTCATGATGCTTATTTATGTTTGAACCTACCTCAAACATGCCCATCTCTTGGCTTATAGGTGAAATATCTAGCTTCAAAAGACTCCATGAAATGAGGTATTTGATTATGAATTGTCTCTTGGGGATCTCCACATTGTTTCTCAAGCAAGAGATCAGCCTCAAAAACATCATTAATATGTCCAATAGGAGATATAGGACCTTGAAGAGCCTCAAATTCATTACAAATATTTAGGTACTAATGCCACAAGTATTCATCCTTCTCTTGACATCTCTCTTGAAGAGGTATAACTTGAAGCACATCCTTAGAAGATTCGTCTTCTCTTTAAGTAGCTTGATCAACTTGTAATAAAAATCACATTCTTCCTCATTTCTAAAAATTGAAATGCCTTTTTATTTCCCAAGTGGAGTACCAATGAATATTTCCTCATCATTTTCACTTGAAGTATCTTCATTATTTATAATTACAACTTGATCTTCTCCATTTACCTCTCATAGGATAGGTTATTCCTTAAGAAGGGAGATGGTGGGAGGGTGATGAATATTTTTATGAGTTTGAGAGGGAGTATGAGGTATGCTAGGTTGCTCATGAATATGCTTAGGAATTGAGAGAGCATTCTTTCAACTTAGGGTCTTAGGGATGAGAGATTCTTGTAAGAATTATTGAAGAGAGACCAAATTCAATTTTCTATTAGTGCCTAATTCCTCTCAATAACCACCTCATTCTTATTTTAAATGCCTTATCAAGGTTAAATTTATAAATCTATACTTGAATCAAACTCTATGATTTTCAATTCCAACTCTTCAATTTGTTTATCTATATTCTCTTGGAATAAATCTTCTTGAGGATGGTCAATGACTTCATGAAGATATGGAGCATAATAATGCTGATATGGGATATAATAGGGATATTGAGGAGAGATGGTATGGGATTTCATAGGTTCAGATTCTTCCTTGACTTTAACTCCCCAATCTATGCTTGTCTCACTTTGCTTACCCCATGATTTCAGCACTTGATTCCTACATGGAATCTTGAAGGACTTATTAGGGGATTATTGAGGAAGACGAGTAGAATTTTATGCCAAAATAGCTTAATTATCTTCTTTCTAAGTGGAAATCGAGCTCTATAATTCTAATTTGTCTTGGTTCTCAATAATAGGCTACTCAACAACAACCTATTCCTTCTTTTGAATGTTCTTTTGGATTGATTTCTAAGATGTGAAGGCTTGAGGGGTATGTGAAGTACTTGGAAAAATTTAGAGCTCGCTTGAAATGGTCTTTTAGGGAAGAATGGGTGGAAAATAAGTGGGATAAGGTGGTATATATGAAGACACATGGGGTTGATAGCATTAAACCTGATGTCCTTCATGAAATCTTAGCTTATTATCTATGATTTGAATTAGGCCACTTATATCCATCATGTCACTTGAGAGGCTTTGTCAATTTTCTCTTTCAATAAGTGTCCATTCTCCCTTTATTAACTAAAATGAGTCTCTCACATTATGAATGAGATGACTAGGGACATCTTGACCATATTATTTTTTTGTGTTAAGCCCTATCATATACCTTTCATAGCCCATGAGAGTTTGCTTGAAACTTGAAATAGATTGATTTGAAATATGGCTATGTTGACTAGGGGTGTCATGGCCTTTAAAAGGTTGGCCATAGGGACTAATATGGATCATAAGGAGGATAAGAGTAATGTTATTGATAGTAAGGAAGGTAATAAGCTTGATATGGTTATTGAGGCATATATTTGGGGTTATAGTGAGGATTTTGATAGGCTAAATAAGGATCATTATACTATTGGTAAGGATTATTATAGGGATGATAAGGCTCATTATAGGACTAATAAGGCTCATTATAAGGCTGATAGGGAGTACCATAGGCTTGAGATGCCTCATAAACTTGCATGAAATTGAAATTTACTTCAAACTTAGCCATAACAACCTCATCAAGATAGTGGATTAAAAACACAACTACTTTGAACAAGTGCTTGGGATGCTAGAACCAATTGATTGAGCTCGACATCATCATTGATGTTTTGAATGACTCCAAAGTTTAATATGTAGGATAATACCAACAATCCTTTAATTAATTTGGACCTTAGTCCCACTAGGTATGTTAGAACTATTATAGCCCAAATTTTCACCCTTGGAAGATTGTTCAAGTCTTCTAAATTTGGGATAACATGAAGATAATCCTAGGCTATTGGTGACCTTTAGGTGGATTGAATCTCTAGGTTATAGGGTTAAATGCCCTTGATGTATCACTTAGGATCATTAACTAATCTACTAACTTGCTTGGAAAAGAGAGAGGAAACCTATTATAATAGAGGTTATGCACTAAATAAGTTGACCACTACCAACCAGCTACATGTGCACATCAACCATGGGACTAAAATGAATAAACACTATTCCTAATCTACCTTTCTACATCAACATTTCACATGAAGGTTTTGATAGATGTTTAGGCTAGGAAGACTAGTCAAGAGGCCATATATTGAAAATAGTGAATAGATAACTCACTCAACCTTAACACTTCACTTAGACACTTCACAAGATGTGCAAAGAAGCTTTCAAACTGAATATGATTGCTAGAAAAGGACAACATGTCAAGGAAACTAAGATAATCACTTTAGAAGATCAAAAAGTCATGCACTCACATTGAAACCCATCAAAAGAAGAGGTAAAACTAGAATTTTCTTATTGATCAAAGGTTTGTAAATGGGTAGGGATTCACCATACCTAGGTGGAGGATGAATACATAGCCTATTAAGGTTGAATTTATAATGAAATAAGAGAGAAGAAGAGAGAAGGGCATAGGAGAGAGAGGTGACAAGTGTTTAGAAAGAGAGTTAAAATCAAGATTGAGTTATGAAATAATCCAATTAGGTATCCAAGACATGTGTTGCTCTCTTAAAGATTATTTCCTCTTCCAAGTGGTGTAGTAGTTTCAAACTTACTTGACACCTTGATCTTGTTCTTCAAAACTACCCCTTCTCTTAGCTTGTGAGGTGACAAATAACACCCTTCATCATCATAATTTTGAGTCACATTCTTCCCCTATTACTGACACTTTTTGATTGTTAATAAACTATTAAAACTAACATTGAAATGATGATTACACCTCATTACTCCTCTTAGGTGTCTTGAAGCCCACTTGGCCTTATTACGCCTATCCTTGCTTATAAGTGTCAGTTCTTGATTTCACCCTTAACACTATAATATATCTTTATTGATGGAAAATTTATACCATATAAAACTTGAAAAAACTTATTTGGAGGCCTCAAAATCTCTCCAAGACTTCATGTTGTACCTAAAACTCTCACTAGCACTCAATTCCTTATAGCCCTGAAAACATGCAAACCTCCTCAGGTAGAATAATGTACAAATGATATTTTATAAATAAAGATATTTTTGTGTACCTGATATCACCTTATATATCCATGCCAAATTTTATGACTTGAAATTGAGTGTAAGTGTCCCTTTTCATCTGATCTCTCTCCCCAATTAGGCCTCAATTAGGCCTCTATGCCTAGAAACATAGTTTTGGACTAAATTAATTACCAAAAATGTGAAACTTAGGAAATTTTTTTTGATTCAATTTACCCATACCATAAAAATTCTCCTTGTCAAATTTGAGGGCCTGAGACCCTGAGTAGATAGGTGAACCATGAAATGGCCAAAAAACCTAGCCTTTCATAAGCCTTTTTTATAATGCCTTCAAGAATCAGACTGTTTGAGCACTTAAAATATGAAATTAATTTTTGTTATACTTTATGAGGTATAATAAACTCAATACACCCTATATAATGTTTTTCATTAGTCTAGGATCTTCTATACCCTATTTTGAGCCTAAAACTTCACAAAAGTATAATATTTATTGAAATTGTATAGTTGTAGGTACAAGAAAATATCATATTAATGGTCCTTTTGGAGTTAATAATGATATTTATTTGATTTCATAGTGAATAAAATGATTTTAATGTGCTTTAGAGATCAATCTCTCTCAACTGGTCAAATTTGGTCCTCTAGGCAACCTAAGTGCCTTGCACTCTTAAGGATTGTTCATAAAGCTCAGGTCTTAGATGAACATCCAAATATGATTAATAATGAGTGAATAGGGATAAAATATTATGCCTAATATATTTATATACCATAAATATATCCATGAAATATGTGAGAAATTTTAGGAGGCTCTTGGGTTAGTAAATTGTGATTTGGTGAGGTCAAGAGAGAATGTAGGCTTGAAGTGCCATTTTAATGTTTGCTTTTGATTCCAAACACCTAAAGAAGGTATATAACACTCATGTTGACTTGTTACAATGGTCATATCTACCATGTATCTCTAAAATCATACTTTTACCTTCATTGACTCATACTTAGGGTTCTCAAGCCAATTAATACAAATTACCCTACCTGACTGTGTTAGCCCATTTTTTCACTACCAAAGGGCCTCAAAACATATTATAATGTTGTCTTGAAGTCTATAAAACTCTTCTTAATTCCTATATACTACACTCTCACCATTAATAATAACCTTTCTCATGACTATGCATACATTCTATCATTTTATGTATGTGGTTTTATGCTTGCCAGGCCTGAGCAAGCCTATCAACATTGCCATCCTTAATTGACTCTGGGATGATCATATAAAGTCATATTAACAATGGAGGATCATCATAATGTAATTTTATTCTTTCCATCAGACCTATTTGGACTTTATAAAAAATAGGCATGTTACACTTGACTAGGCAGGCATGCCTAAAAGAGTACTTGGTTGAGTGTATGCAGGGTTCAAATGCATTTTGGTTTTGATCATCCATTTTCTCTATACCTACTCAAGAGCTAGATATAGGTGGTGATTAAGAGTTTTTGAGTATTTAGTTTTTAAATATAAATTATTCAAATATATTATTGAGATTTTTTAAGAAATTGGACTTCATTGAAAGCTCATTCATATATAACTTAGCCCTTTATTATTTGATTAGCATTTTCTTCTGCCTGACATGCATGTATGCTATTTTGACCTGCCTGTAGGTATATTTGGGTTTAATTTACTCAATGTGTTTGATCACCACATGAAATAAATATTAAGTTTATATCTAGTTAAAAATATCTCTTTTGCTCCTCAAACTTCACATGTATATCTTTAGACCTTCCATGTTGACCTAAAGCCTTAAGTTGTTTAAGTCTTGATAAACTCTGCCTATAGGTAGTGATTGGGTCCTTGAGAGAATTAAGTATTGAAATAATACCTTATCCATTGATCTATAACTCTTATAAAATTTTAAACACTATAATGCCTTCATGATTTAGGTTTTCAAAATTAAACCTTAATGCACTTTTAAATCATTTTCTCATAAAATGCAGACCTAGAAGTCTGCAAACTTATAGGTTTGAATTTTTCATATTTTAGAACTAAAAATGATCATAATTTGATATATTTAATCCTAATAATATTTACCCATTGTATTTTCACCTTTCTTCATGAAGTTAGGACCATCATACACCTCTCACAATGTAGGATTACACCTTTAGAAACCACTTTTAGAGGTAACATCAAAACATAGTCTGATGGCTGATGACATGAATGCCATTTGAGGAATCACTATGGAGTAACCAATAAAGTTATACAGGCTTTAATATCATGGGATAATGGTGAAAATATTTAACCAACCCTTGTATACATTAAGCAATATCAACTCATCCAAAAATTCAAGTGTAAACCTGTAACATGTCTCACATGGAGGCTCTTCTTGAAGTAAATGATATCCACACATCATAAGTTGATGGAAAAAAATGTAGAATAGTTGTGCATACCTATATAGACCTTAAAAAATTTCCTCATGCTGCAATGATTCCATTAATTTAATAAAAATTGCCCAAAACTAAGCCATTGGGGTTTTGCACCTCTTTTAAACACCCTAGCTCCTTACAGATTGTTCATAAAGATAATGAAATAAATCAAACAACCAATGACTCTAATTGAGATTTTATAAGTTTCCTCAACTTTGATCAAAGAATTAGACTTGAAATCTCTTCTTATTGTACATAATGAATATTTGAAAACTACTTTTATGAGCTTACAAAGAGATTGATAGGAAAGAGAATGTGTATTTTGCCTTCTTGGGACCTGTTCAAGCTTATTGAACTTTGAGATGACCTAGAGAATGTGAAGAGACACTCTGAAGGCATTTTCACCTAAATGTGGGTCTTCTTGATCCATACAAGTGCCTATAATTTCCCTTTTGGAGTGATTTCCTACAAAACTAAAGTGATCTAACATCTCTGACATACATGGAAGTTAGAAAACTCCTTCAATATCCTTGTAAAGTGTATTGTATAAGTCATTCACCTTGGTCAGCTTTGGCATACATTAGATTTGACCAAAATCACTTTTATTTGCATAAAACTTTACCTTAAAGTTTGTAAATAAACCTTAAACTTTCCAAATATTTGCGAAATGTTTACACAAGGTGATTAAGGGTTAATATGACTTGAATATCAACCTAAGGACCTATAACACCTTTTTACCAAGCTTCATTACAACATGGAATGACTAGATTAATCTAAGATAAAGACAAAGCATTACCTTAATCTTGTCAAATTAACCTTAACATATGCTAATAAGACTTTAGAAAGACCTTTTAAAGACCACATAAGGCATGAAATAGATAGGAACAAGGATGTTAATACATGACAAGCAAGTTTATACCTATAGGGGTTGACCTTTTGACCTTGGGGTCAATATTGGTCAACACTTCCATCATTTGACTGTGTGGACTAGGGCCAATCGACCATCTTTGTAGCTTGTGAAAGTGCACACGTGTAGGTTTTTCAAAAAAAATGTTATTTTTTATTAATTTTCAATGAAAATTAATGCATTTTCAAATCTATTTTTGGATTTTTTTTACCCTGGTGCCTTAAATGACTTTATAAGACAATTTTATCCATATCTTTCAAATTGGGTATTTGTTTTTCAAACTGTCTATGGCATTAGAAAGTTGGTTATGACATGATTTGCATGGTGCAATAAATTTAATGAAAAAATACACCAATGATTTTTTTTTCATGTTTCCATGACTAATTTCATAAAGTACATTTTTTAAAAGTTGTTTTATTCACATATGGAAAAAAGTAACTGGTTCTATTTATTTTACAGGTGTGAATGGAGCTAAAGTGCAAGGGGCTTGCTTTTAGGAGGAAAAGTGCAACTAAAGTTCAAATTAAAGTGATTTTTGGTTTTGAGAGTAAATTCTTTCCCTCCATTAACCAAAATTGTTATAAATAGCCAACTCTTGGTCATTTTAAAGGGCTAACTCTTGTTGATTCTAAGTGAGGAGACATTGGACCAAACATATTTATTGCCTTGTAGTGTAATATATTCCTTATTCTTGCTTTGGCACTACTGTTATTCTACCAAAATTTGTAACTGAGTGGTGAATGTATACCTAAACATTGTGCTATTGAAACAAAGATCATTATTAATCGAAGCTACATAATTTTTTCTTATGCATGCAAATAGTGGATGTGTTATTTCTCTTTTCAGCTTCTTGTTCCTTAGACCCTTGAATTATTCCTTGTTGGTGGTTGTGCATTTGTTGGCTAGGTAGGAAACTAATTTTTTGGGTTGCATTTGTTCAAATGGCTCAGATTTAACCACATTTTAATGGGCTTTTTCTTTCTTTCCCCTTCTTTTTACTTTTTTTTATGGATCTGGTTAGGCTAGGGTTTCATTTAAATGCAATCTAATTTTCTCATTTTATCTCTATTGCTTGAATGAATATGTATACAATATATATTTAAAAATTATCCTATTTCTTTTATTTAAATTCAAAATGCTGATTTATTTGGAAAAATCTATATGCAACTCATTCTTCTCCAAAATAAGATTAAAACCCACATGAGTGAGATCATGGAACCTGCATATCCCTCTTATTTATTAAAGGATTAAAATAAAGTTTGAAACTTATAAGAACCAATAAAGGCCCCTTATATGGAATAGTTTACAATGAACCAACTGAGTGAGATCTAGTCCACCAAGACCTGGTAGATATGGAGATTGGAGAGATTTTTGGATCTCTTTTTAGGAGAAGTTAGATGGTCCCCATCCCTCCTAAAGTTGGTGTGATAAAAAAACCATCAATAAATTGGTGCTAGAAGGAGGGCATGACATTGAAAATATTTAAAGCTAAATTTTTTAAACTAAAAATCTTAAACTTTGACATTTAAAAATATTGACAATGTGGAAGAGTTATAAACATTAATATAGAAAATTGCTAAATTATCACTAGATCAAAGTCCATTAGGGCTGACTTTGAATTTTTACAACTCACTGAACATATAAGACCTAAATATAACAAAGTAAAATAAAAAAATAAGACACATTCAATCACCCAATAGTACACCTATAACAATTCTAGTTCTTTTTGTTAATCTATTAGCTACCCCTCAAAACTCACCTATGGCCTAGGCTTGGTTTAGTGAAGGTAACTATCCTATAAACATTATAGGGGTTGTGTTATGCCCTTAACCATTGGTATGTCTAGGGATATGTGTCACTAAGTTATGGCTTACATACCTCTTTTATATACTTGTTACATTTCTCTATATTCTTAGATAGGTTGGCCTATGGAATAACTATGGCTAAGTAGACTATATATAGGAGGTAGTGGTTAGTCTTTAAGGATCATATATGAATTATTCTACTCTTATTGCATTATTGTGGAGGTTTCCCCCTCAAAGTGGCTTTGCTATACTATCCAGTATTCTTTTTTGCTATATATTATTACTATGTGATCTCTCATTCTATGTGAATTTGTATGAACATCTAAGTAATTTCATTACAAGTGGTATCAGAGCTTTGATTTGGGAAAGTTTCCTGTGGCATTTTATTTTGTATCTAGTGAGGCGTGGCTTCTGGGAGAAGGAGCAAAAAACATAACTTGTAATTCGAAAAGATTTTTTTGTTGTTGTCATTGTAGTATTATTCGAAATGTTTTTTTGAAAAAAAATATTTAAAAAAAAAGTCTAGAATTTTTTTCCTCTTGCACAATTTCAGTCATTGGATTCATCTTAAAGAGAGGATCATAATGGTATATTCTATCGATACACTTTTTTATGCCAAAATTTTTACCCTAGTGAGTAAAAGCAGTCATTAGATTCATCTTAGTGAGGTGATCACAATGGTATCATCTCCTAGTACCCTTTTTTGGGGTAAAAACCCTCCTAGGGTTTATTTATGGTAGGTCCTTCAACTCAGGGAAGAAAAGGGGTACCAAAAATTCCTAAGACTCCTACCAAAGACATGGAATCTAGAACTTTAGATCTGGTGATTTCTTAGCTTTAGGATGACATAAAGAACTTGGTAAGGTATGATGACTTTGTTGTAGTTCAAGCTAATGTTTCAAGGATGTGTGGAGATATTAACAAAGCTCACACCGAATTGCATCATATCACTACGTAATTGGCCACCCTTGTATCTCAATTTCAACCTAACAACCCTCTAATTTAGCATTCAAATCCTCCTCTCAACACCAACAACTCTCATACTAGTGTGAAACTGATGTTGCCAAAAGTGGACATGCGTAAGTTTGATGGTAAGGATCCTCTCACTTAGATTACCCAAACTAAAAATTTATTTGAGTTGCATCAAACTCCTAGTTCTCAGAAGGTGATAGTGGCATCTCTGTATCTAAAACCTAAGAAATTCTTAGTATCACTAGTTTTATGCTCAAAAGAAAAAGCATGGTGCTCCTGTTACATGGTATTTTTTCACATATGAGTTTTTGACTCATTATTAGAATAATGTATCTGAAAACTATTTTAGTCAATTAGCCAAACTATGGTAAATAAGATTTATGAAGGATTATATTCATCAGTTTTAGAATCTCTCCTTATTGGTCGAAGACATCACTGAGGTAATTTTGACTGATCATTTTTTGGGTGGCCTTAAAGATAACATCTAATTAGAGGTTTAAATGTTTAGCATTTGTATCAGAAACTATCCCTAGGGCATGCATAGTAGAAGAAAAAGAGATGGTCAAAAGGAAAACTTTCACTATTGGTTGTGATTACACCTTTCTAGCAACACCATTTTAGCAACCCACTAGATTGACATAATGACAAATTAAGGAGAAGTGAGCCAAAGGGTTGTGTTATGTTTGCAATATAAAATGGAGCAAAGACCATCATCATGATGAAAAGAAGTTGTTTTACATTGAGGGTGCTAATGAGGATGAAGATGATGAAGAGGTAAATATTGAGGATGAAGAAGTTCCCAAGGAGGAATCTAAAGACTCTTAGCCTACTATTTCTTGTCATGTAATTTTAGGTATTAGTACTCCCCAAACTCTTAAGGTGATGGGTTTCTTTAAGAAATAAAAAGTCACTATCTTGATTGATTCTAGGAACACACATAACTTCATCAATAGTAAGTTGGCTACTTGTTTGAATTGTTTTATTTATCTAGCTCTAGAATTTTAGGTTATGATTGTAGATAGTGGTACTATCAGCTATTCAAGAAAATGTCATAGTATTAAGATGGCCATGGGAGACTACTTGTTGGATTTTACTATGTTTTCTATTCACATGGGTGGAGCTAACATTATTTTGGGAGTAAAATGGCTCACCATTTTGGGCACCATTGAGATAAATTTTCAAGAATTATTCATGCACTTTCATTCTGAAGAAAGGACATTTGAGCTAAGGGGATTAAAGGCTAAATATCCACAACTTGTTATCTCCCATAAAATGAAAAAGATTCTCCATAAGGGTGCTGAAGGATTTGTAGCTCGCTTGTTTTCCATGGAAGTACAATTAACTCATCCATCTCCACCTCTTGATCTAAACTAAGTGATTAATGGTCATTCAGTTGTTTTTGGTGATATGCCAAAAGGACTTCCACCTAGATACATGCATGATCATTCTATCAAACTTATTCTTGGTAGTACACCACCCAATATCAGTCCATACAGGTATCCCTATGCCTAGAAAAGTGAAATTTAAAAGATGGTATAGGATATTTTGGCTACAAGAATCATTCACCATAGCCAAAGTGAATATTCTTCTCTAGTTGTCATGGTGAGAAAGAAAGATAACACTTGGAGGATGCGTCTTGACTATAGAGAAATCAACAAGTACACCATCAAAGATAAGTTTCCTATTCCTATCATTGATGATTTTCTAGATGAATTGAATGGTGCTTTTTATTTTACCAAGTTAGATATACATTTTGGGTATCATCAAATATATATCTATGATGAAGACATACCCAAAACAACTTTCAAGACTCATGAGGGCCATTATGAGTTTATGGTTATGCCTTTTGGTCTAACAAATGTACCATTTACTTTTTAGAGTTTGATGAATACTATTTTTATGCCATTTCTAGGAAGTTTGTTTTGATATTTTTTGATGAATCCTCATTTAAAGTAAAAATTGGGAAGACTATTTACAACATGTGCAACAGGTACTCTCAATTTTGGAACAACATCAATTTTATGCCAAACCTTCAAAATGTACTTTTGGGGCTTGTGAGGTTGGATATTTGGGTCATCTGGTTTCTCATGAAAGAGTGAAATTGGATCCTAAAAAAATCCAAGCAATGGTGGATTGGTCAATTCCCAAGACAATTAATTTTAGGGATTTTTGGGGCTAATTGGTTCCTATCACAGGTTTGTCAAAAATTATGGTAGTATTACAGCCCCACTCACCTCTTTGTTGAAGAAAGACTCATTTCAATAGACTGATATAGCTACCAAGGCATTTGAGCAATTGAAATTGGCTATGTGCACACTCTAGTATTGGCCACTCCTAATTTTTCCAAGACTTTTGTGGTTGAATGTAATGCATTTGGGTATGGTATGGGTGTTATACTCATGCAAGAAGGTAAACCACTTGCATTTTAAAGTCATCAACTAAAAGGTAAAAATCAACACAAACCCATAAATGAGAAAGAAATGATGGCCATTTTGCATGTAGTCAAACAATGGAGACCTTATTTGATGGGTCATCACTTTCAGGGAAAGACTAATCATGATAGTGTCAAATATTTTTTAGAACAATGGTTATCATCTAAAGAACAATAGAAATGGGTAACTAAGATGTTAGGCTATGATTTTGAAATAGTCTACAAAAAGAAAATGATAATGTGGTGGTAGATGCACTATCTAGAAAAGATGAATCAATTAAGGCATTGCTATGTGCCATAACCATTTTACAGGCAAATTGGCTAGAAGAAGCATGATCATAATGGGAAAATTATAGTGATACCCATGATTTGATTAAAATATTCAACAAGGTTTAGGTGGATTTGAAAAATTCACATGGAAGGGTAATGTATTATGGTATAAAGACAGATTATACCTATGTAAGAATTCTATTCTTAAATAAATAAATCCTTCAAGAACTTCATGCAACTCCACTTGGGGTGAAAACCTATCACAGAATCAAGCAAGATTTTTTTTAGGAAGGACTCAAGGGTGATGTCCAGAAATATGTGGCTAAATGTATGATCTATTAATAAAAAAAGGAAAAACCATTAAAACTCTAGGGATTTTACAACCTTTATCCATCCCTAGCCAACATTGGGAAGAGGTATCTATGGATTTCATTATAGGGTTACCAAGATCTGATGGTCAAAATTTTATCATGGTTATTATGGATTGTCTCAGTAAGTATGCTCTTTTTTTTCTTTATCAACACCATTTATTGTTAGTATATTAGCATCTGATTTTCTTAATATAATTCAAAAATTACATGCGACCCCTAAGATCATTGTCAGTGATAGAGATCCCATTTTTACTCGTAATTTTTGGACTAATTTATTTGCATTTTTGGGAACCCAATTAGCTCATAGTTCATCCTATGATCCTCAAACTGATGGACAAATTGAGGTAGTCAATAAATATCTAGAAGGATATCTCCATTGTTTTGTTTCTGATAAACAAGATAAATGGGTTCATTGGTTTCCACTTGATGAATGGTGTTATAATACTTCTATTCATAGTTCTTCCAAAATGTCTCCCTTTGTGGCACTGTATGGATACCATCCTCCATCGATCACTTCAACCTTGAAGGTCCATCCTAAAGTTTGTGTAGTTAAAGAACATATTCACCATCAATAGGAGGTCCTTGCAAGCTTTCATGAAAATTTAGCTATGGCCCAAAATCACACGAAACAATAGGAAAATCAAAGAATAAGTGAGAGAGGCATTTTGACACTGGTGATTGGGTCTTTGTAAGCTTGCAACTATATAAGCAGATGTCATTAAAGCAACAAAAAAAAGATAACAAGCTTTCCCCTAAGTATCGTGGGCCTTATCAGATCTTATAAAAAATTGGTAATGTGGCTTACAAGTTAGAGTTTCCTTCATCCACTCACATACATCTAGTATTTCATGTATCATGCCTGAAGAAAGTCATTGGACATAGAATTTCCATTCAAATAGAGTTACCAAAATTGGATTAGGAAAGCATATTGTTATTGATCCTGAGGCAATCCTTCACATGCACACTAAGTAGTTGCAGTCTAGAGTGATTACAGAGTACCTAATCAAATGGAAGAATCTACCATGTGAAGATGCCACTTGGGAGGATGAAGCATTTGTGAAACAACATCTAGAGTTGCCTCAATATTGAGGATAATGTTGTTTTGAACAGGAGGGGCATGTTATGCCCTTAACCATTAGTGTGTCTAGGGATATGCATGGCTGACTTGTGGCTTACATACCTCTTTTACATGTTTGTTACATTTCTCTATGTTCTTAGATAGGTTGGCCTATAGAATAACCATGGATAAATAGATGATATATAAGAGGTAGTGGTTAGTCTTTAAGGATAATCTATGAATTATTTTTCTCTTATTACATTATTATGGAGGTTGCCCCCTTAAAGTGGCATTGCTATACTATCTAGTATTCTAATTTGCTATCGATTATTGATGTGTGATCTCTCATTCTATGTGATTTTATGTGAACATCTAAGCAATTTCATTATAGGTTGCCCATGACTTACCTAAAAACTAATTTTTTTCCCTAGGTATGTGCTTGATAGAGTTGCACTACCAAAGATCATATTCAAGTGTTTAAAGATGCTATTATCTAAACACAAATTAATAATAAGGATGTGGCTTGCCACCTATTCCCATACACTTTGGATGAAATGGCCTATGGATGGTATCTAGGATTACGAAATGGTTCTATCACTTAGAATGATTTAGAAACTATGTTTATTAATCACTTTAAGCTCCCCATTGATCTAGCTATCTTATCCCATCACTTTGATGTTTCCCATAGAGAGATGAATGAACCTATGAGTGTCTTCAATGCACACTTACACAATCTTTATCAAAGTTTTAAAGACTCGTACACTCAAATAGAAGTAGCTAGAATACAGACTTACCTAAGGGCTCTAGATTATATTACTTCCATGTTCCTTAGAAGAACTCTGAAAACCCTCTTATCGTTATCTTTGGATTATAATGAGGATATCAACATTGAGCAAAAAATGGTGTTGAAATGTTATGGATTTGGTCCTTTACCTTCAATTGGACAACAAGGTGTTTATAATTAGATTACAATGATTAATCATGCTCTTCAACACAACAGTCCATTGATGAATCTAATCCTAGGTGCCCTATATGCAAGCCCAAATCTAGTCTATAATCCAACACCTATGAATTATATGCCTGGTGGTTAGACTTACACACATCCTAATCACATTTTATCATAGGCAAATAACCAATAGTTAAAAGCTATCACATACAAAAACACAAATACCATACCTAGCATTGGTGGTTATGCCATTTCTACTAGTAACCAACAAGATGTCCCATCATTTTTAAACAATAAAATTCCTATTAACAACCCTCATAATCAAACACATCCTACTAACCCTACATTTATAAATTCTATTGCACCTATGGCTAACCCAAAACAACAAGTGGGAAATCAATAAAATTTAGAAATGAAACCTAAAGTGGCCAATTTGACAAATGATATGATCAATTTTCATAGCCAAGTGCCTCAAAAAACCAACCAAAATGCAACTAACCCACCACAAAATAGAAATTTCAACATCCAGAGAACTAACATATAATGAAACATGAGACCAAATAATAGAGGTATACCTAGGCCACTAGATAATAAAAATTAGAATAATAACAATAGTTCTTCCAATGTAGTAAACTTATCTAATTTATCACTACCCACCTAGTGTAGGATACACAATACAACTGACCATATCGAAATTTAATTGTGTAGAGTTTATATGTGCCTCAAAATATTACAAAAGGAGATGGAAAATTTAGAACTAGTTCTTGTACCTGATAACAACTCTAATCAAGGTGGAAGAAACCCTAGTACGACTCTAGTCTTAAATGTTTATGAGTTTCTATTCAAAAGTGATAATGATCATGAAGACAACCTAGATAAGGTCCATAATTTTAAATAATTCTAAAGGAGAAACATCTACCAATTGAGGATTAAATTCTATAATCTATTAACCACTTCTATTCCTCTAAACAACACTCAAGTTCCACCTGATGAGAACTTGAGTAATAAACTATTTCCACCTAAAAGAGTTACCTTATCTTATCATCCAAAGAATAAATCTACTCCACCACCAATTGACAAACCAATAGAGTCAAGAAAACATGGATATAACATTGTAGATGACATAAAGAAAACTTAGGATAATATAACTATGTTTTATTTGCTCCCAATTTCTAATAAAAAAGACATGTTATTAAAATAATTTTTTGCTTCTAAAGGGAAATGAGCTAATAGGATATTGGATGCTTATGTTATAATTTACAAATAAAAAATTGAGATTCCTCCTTTTCTCCTAATAATACATATTTTTGGTAAGAAATTACATAATTATTTAGTGGATTCAGGTGCTTTTGGTAACATGATGCCCTATGCTATTTGGTAGATATTGGGTCTAACTACTGTGAAGTCAAATAGAAAATTTATTTAATTAGACAAGTCAGAAGTCTGAGTGGCTAGTGAACTTAACAACATTCAGGTGCAGTTGGATTTTGATCAAAGAGTGCAACAATTTATTGATATTCAAGTAGTGGATATACTTGATGCATATGGTATTCTCTTAAGAAGAGATTTGTCAATAACGTTAAATAAATACATGGAAATAAATTTTTCTCATATGTGTCTCCAATGGCATGGCATGCCTAGCCAGATCCAAATTAAAAGAGAGCCCAAGATGACTCACATAATAACAAAATATAACAAAATAAATGAAATATTGTTTGAAAAGTTATATCTTTAGGTGTATACACTTGAGAAAAAGACAAAAGATTAAGTGAACTTATCCATTAATATACTGACCATATAAGAAAAATCAGAATTTGAAGAGTTAGATCAGTTAGATGAGGGGGATATCCTTTGTGTACCTGAGATAAATTCATTCTCCAGTGCTACCATAACATATGAGGGTGTGAAATAGGTTGAACCGAGTCAAAATAAATGACTTTCAAGATCTTCAAATGAGAAAATGACTATCATGGACAACCCTATGCCTACCTATGCTACTAAAGACCTAACCAGAAGGTCCTTATCAGCTAAAAAATAAAGTATATGCCCACTTAGAATTAAGGAAATAAGAAAAGAGATCAACATTACCATCACATATACCTTTTAAACCCCACAATACATAGCTAAAAACCACTTGTGGAATCAAAAATTTGATGGATCTATTTCCAAGAGTAGGTCTAGTGTTGGCATGAAAATCATCAACCTATGAGGGAAGTCATACATGGTTGTATTTTGCCTACAATTTTCTTACACAAATAATGTGGCTGAATATAAGGCATTAGTTCATGGTCTCTAGTTTACTCTCAGGAAGAAGGTCAAGAATTTCATGGTGTTTAGTAATTTAGAATTGGTGGTTAAACAAGTAAGAAGCTAGTATACTTGTAACAAAAAACATTTATCTAGGTACCTTAATCAAGTGTGGAACTTAATAATATTTTTTGATGCATTCAATATTTAGACCTTGCCTAATAAAAATAATTACATAATGAATGCATTAGCTATAAATTCTAATACTCTAGAACTAATTTCTGACTCCAAGTTAATAAGGTTTTTAGTGGAGTTAGTCTCCACTCATTCTATTCTTGATTATATCCAAAAATTCTAGGTATTCAATGATGATCAACATATCATTGAATTCATTACAAATATTGATGTATTTGAGTCTTAGATTATTGATAAAGATGATCAAGAAGAATTTGAACTGGATGAAGAAGGGGTGATAAAATTAAAAAAAAATAGTATACCAAAGGGCATGTTCTCACTATAAATACTATTTAACATGGATTACCAAGGTGAAAAGGACAAGATAGTATCCACCAAAGGTATGCTACACCAACATTGTAATATAGGCAATTATAGTGAATCAAAAAATGTGCTTATAGGCACAACATGTACCCAAATGGAAAAATAAGAATTCATTCAAGTCCTAAAGGACTTCAAGGACATTATAGCATAGAGATACATGGACTTGAAAGTGTTTGACACTTCCATTATCATGTATACTATCCCTCTCAAGATAGGAGTCAAACCATTTCATCAGAGGCAAAGATAGGTGAATCCATTATTAGATCCTTTGATATTCAAGGAAATTTAAAATTTGCTTTCAGCAAAGATCACCTTTCTTGTTAGGCACTCCATATGGGTGGCTAATATGGTACCAATTCAAAAGAAGAATGGAGAGATACCACTTTGTGTGGATTTACACAACTTGAACAAAGACTCTAAAAATAATAATTACCCACTATGTTCACTAGATGAAGTCTTATAGATAGGGAATTAACTCAAATGATGTCATTTCTTGATGGGTATTCAGGTTATAATCATGGAATGGTAAACTATGAAGATAAAATCAAGAAAACATTTACAACCAATTGGGGTACATTCACTTAAAAAAGATTCCATTTGGCCTAATCAATGAGGGTGCCACCTTTGAAAGTTCCATGGATATTGAATTTACATATCTCATTGGAAAATTCATATTCATATACATGGATGAATTGACTATCTTTTCCAAGAATTGAGAAGACCATGTGAAGGATTTGAGAGTAGTATTGTAAAGGAGCAAAGATCATGGGATCTCCCTGAACTTGAAGAAGTGCGTATTTAGAGTAGCAGAGGGTAAATTATTGGGTTACATCATTTTAAAGTGAGGCATTTCAATAGACCCAGAAAGAGTAGAGGCAATCCTAAAAATTCTTGTTGCCTTGTAGTAGAAAATAACTAAAGTCATTCTTTGACAAGATTAATTTTGTGAGGAAGTTCATCTCAACTTCGCAGAGATAGTTTGATCACTAATAAACATGCTCAAGAAAGATGCAAAAATTAAATGGATGATTGAGGCACAAGTGTATTTTTTTCAAATAAAGACATCAATTGTAAATACACTAGTGCTAATTAGTCTTGACTATAAAAAACCCTTCTACATCTATTTATTCACTTCTAAACACTCAAGTGCTGTAGTTATAACATAAAATAAAGAAGTCAAAGATGAGAGGCATATTTAATTCATGAGTTATCTACTCTATAATGTTAAACTAAGGTATTCAATGATAGACAAACAAGATTTTGCCTTAATTAAAGTAATTAAAAAGTTTAGGCATTATTTTCTCTATAGTAAGGTGTTTACAATTGTACCTGACCTAGTGGTTAAAGATGTGTTAATTCAAAATGAGTTGGGTGAGTGAAAGGGTAAATGGGTGACTATTATCTAAGAGTTTGACCTAGATTTATAATTGATGAAGATAGTAAGAGGTCAAGTATTTAGTAAATCCATGGACTAAGTAGACCTACATATAGTTTGCTAACAATAAATAATGTGAAATATAACTAATAATGATGGGTACTAAAATGTGGTATACTATTTGCTAAACAATGAGTGCCTATGCCACTTGAAATCCACTTAGAGAAGAGTGCTATGCCTAAAAATTTGTAATTTCATGATCAAATCAGGCACATTATATAAAAGGAATCATTAAGGCATAAATCTAAGATGCCTAAATAAAGAAGAAGCAGCTAGAGTACTTAGTGATTTCCACAGTAAATATGGAACTGGTCATGGATCAGGGAGTGTTATAGCCCAACAAATACTTATGGAAATATGTTATTGGATACATGTTTTTAAATATGCTCATGCTCATGTCTGGATCTGTCATACCTTCCAAATCATCATGTATACAGAACATACCCCCACCATGCCATTGCAACTAGTTATTGAGGTTAGACTATTCATAAAATGGGGATTGGACTTCATTTGTGTTATTAATACTAACTCATATTTAAGACACAAGTTCATCCTTATAACAACTAACTATTGTACCCATTGGACCAAAGCTCAAGAATTCAAGAATTTCATGATTAATGTGGTAAGCAAATTCTTAGAGGATCACATCATTACCAATTTTAGGATGCCTACTACTCTTGTATGTGATAATAACCCTAATTTCTCCTTATTGCAATTCATTGAATGGGATTAAGATAACCAAGTAATTAGAAAATATTCATCTAATTAGTACCCTCAAGGTAATGGGGTTGTTCAAATTGATAAACAAAAATCTATTATATGTCTTTGATAAAATAGTGAAAAAGAACCCTAGGAATTGGCACAAAGTTTTGAAGTTTGCATTATGGTTTGATAAGATTAGAATTAAAACTCCCCTAGTTAATTCCACATATCATCTAGTACTTGGACAAGATCTTATCTTCCCTATGAACCTAAGAATTCCAACCTTGTAATTTATGAGGGATTATCTAGAAATTGATGACAAAATTGGGGCTTGACTCCTAAATCTAATATAACTAGAAGAAAAATATGATGCAATCCTATTGCATTTTAACAAACACCAAGGAGTCGTCAAACATTAGTTTGACAAGTGAGATAAAGTGAAAGCCTTCCAAATCTTAGATTTAGTCTTTTTTGGGACAAAGCTCATGAGAAAAAAGGACAACACAAAAAATTTGATGCCCTATGGTTGGGTCCCTTCCAAATATATGAAATCTTGGGTGAGATTGTATTATGTCTAAGGTGTCTAACTGGTGAGGATGTTCCATTTCCTATCAATGGACAATTCCTCAAACACTACTTTCAAGATTGAATGAGCTTGACAAGTTCCTATACATAGTTTCTCTTTCCCTCTCCTACTTTTGTTTTTACTTCCTATTCCTACTTTTATTGTTAGTTAGTTATTTTTATTGCTTTTCCTAATTTTTATTATTGGTTCGACTTTGTTGTTTCTTTATTTTTGGTCTGGCCCATCCATTTTCCCATGGGTTACCTTGTTGGTCAAAGAATGAGGAATAAAGGACTTATAAGTAAGTGACACAAATGGCATTTTGGTTTATAAGTACTCTAAGTAATTTTCAAAGTTAGATTTTGTTTCCAAATCAATTCCAAAATATTAGGTTATTATGTGTGTTCTAAATTTTTTCATGTTGGGTTTAGTTTGGGTAAACTATCTGGTCAATGAAGATGTTCTCTTGAAACCAAACATAAAATTCACATCTATATGGTTTCTGGGTTTGCCTATATGAACCTGCTAAAATGAATTTCTAAGGTGAAAAATCTATAATTCTACCTTTCACTTGCCACCATGGTCCCCAACCCAAAATTGAGATGCTAGGAAAAGAAAGAGAAAAGAGAAAACAAGAAAATAAAATAATATGAATTACTGAAGAAAATTAATTCTTAGGTGATTCAAGAAACCTCTATTAGGGCTATGGATGCCCAACTAGGATTAGAGCAAGGCCTTAAGTGGGATCAAAGATAACTCTATCAAAGCTATGAATGCCTAAATGTAAATGAAGTAACATCCAAGTAAACATTATTAATGTAGGATTCACTATCCTAATGATTAGATCTATGGTAGTTAATCGTTTTAGGTTATAAGAAGTGGTAATGAATTCACTTACACACACCAGGTCAATGAGAATATTAGATTTAGTTTCTTAATTATTCCCATAGTCTCCTTTCTTGAATCTGTTCATGTTCCATGCATATTATTGGCCAGATATTTTTGATTCGTAGACATGTTTATATTATTTTAAAATACTTAGGAGTATTTTCTAGTAGAGTCACCATTTGTTGTTGCTTGCACAAATGCCTTAATTTCTTCTAAAATCAGGGAACCTCTTTGCACTCATATTTCATTAGTCTCAACACTCCCAAATTAATTTAATGGCTGGTATCAGTTTACATGTTAAACTAGGACCCACAACCAACTTCATCAGAGAGACCATGTCTATGTGATAAAGTTTTATGTTTTACATTTAGTATAAAAACACAGTCTTGCCTCTTGAATATGCATTCAAATGACTCACTTGATTAGATCTACACACCTGCATCCACACACTGCCCAATGTATCTCAGTTTGCATATATAGTATGTCCTTAAAATTACCATTGTTAGAAAATTTATATCTTTATGAAAAAATTTCATGTTTACTACTTCACCTGAAAACACCATTTCAACCCTCTATTTTTCTAATGAAATAACATACCTTAGGAATCCCAGAACTCAGGTCAAAAGTCAAACTATTTAAAAATTCATCCGCTTTTAAAAAATGAAATATTAAAAAATGTTTTTTTAATACCATAAAGGACAAATAATGAATTAAAAAATATTTTTTCATACCCATAGCTGCATGGGACAAAATTTGAAAAGTTTTATGGTTTGGGAAAACCATGGTTTTACCAAACTAGTCTCCTTGACACCTCACCCCAATTTGAAACCCCTTGGTATAAAATGTTTTTATTTTGTTTTTGGTGATTGTATTTTTCATAGAGTTGAGGTTATGCATTGATAGATACCAATCACTTATCCACCCCTGACACGTAGACATAATGGTCTCTGGCCACATGACTACATGAAAGGAAGCTAACTGAATGGGCCTTCCTAGGTGCATGGATGGGCTAGTTCAACCCATGTAAACACGTGGATGAAGGATAACTAGCTGAGCCTTCCCTAATGCATAGACATAATAACTTTCCCCTTATGCCCATGTAGATGTGTAGGTGGATGCTATATGGTTGGGCCTTTTTGAGGATGTATATACATTGGGTCACCCCACACACCCATACAAGCACATCGATGGAGGTTGGTTGTTTGGGCTCTCATAGGCATGTGGACATGCCCAATTCTATTGCATAGTGGTTAAGCTAACTCTAGATAACCCATGTAACTGAACACTACCTACATAGTCCATGTAGACTATTAGGCCAAGTTTAGTTCTCCCAAGAATCAAGAAAGAAGAAAAGTGATGACAAATATTTAGATGAAATTGATTAAAGAAGAAAATAAGAATGACTCGTAAAATGGTGAGTGTAATAGAAATGGCTCGTAAGTGATGAAAGCATAAGATAATAATTCAAAAAATGGTGAGAGCATAATATAAATAAATAAGGGTGAAATTAAAATAGGAATGATGGTAGTTGAGCTATATCGAGCTACCCCATGTATCTAAGCATTGCCTACAAAGTCTGTGTGGACCTCATGCTAATGTAGTTCTCCCATAAATGAGACTATAATGAAGATGATTAGATAATATATTACCACCCATGAAATGTTTAAATTCAAAGGGAGTCTTATCCATAACATACTTGAATAATGCCACCTAGAATAGGACCAAGAGGTAAATCCATTGGCGAACATGATGACAAACTATATAAAGATTTTGTGGCTTATATCTCTTTGGGAGATGCGAGGCCTTTTTTGAATGTTTTGATTTTTAGGGTTTTTTAATTTTCTAATATTTTTGGAATAAGATAAATAGGAATATACTAAATATAGATGTACAAGGGAATATAAAAAATGTACAAGGAACCGTATAGCAAAGGAAAAATAACCTTGGGTAAGGGCTCAAATAACAACTAAACCGAATGTAATAATACATTTCAAATAATAAAATAATAATAATAGATAGGACTAAGGAGGAAATGAAATGGGGGGGGATAATTATAAGAAGCTTAAAAGAAGTTTTAAGGAACTGCTAAGTAGGAAAACCATGTTGAAGTACCGTGATACACTTGTATACAAAGATGTGCCAATGATGACCAAAGCTAAAATGTCTTCTACAATGCTCTATGAATATGTTTGTAGCTATTGGTCATAATCAAGATTAGGATAATAATTTGAGATAGGATAAAGGATAAGAGATAACTAGGGAATGGAAAATGGGATAAAAGGGGAAGGAAAATAGATGTAGAAAGGGTGCCTTAAAGCTAGGGCTCTCATAGACAATGTTTTATAAAATCAAGCCTATAAACACTTTAGATGCATAATATTCATGGGCTCATCTAACTCTTTCCCATTGGGTATACCCAACCTATAAGATCCAAAACCATAATTTTTCCTAATAACGATTGACCCAACCAATTAGGCTCAAATTTGTTTTTCTTTTCACGGGCCACATTAGTGTTTTTCTAGTTGCCTTTCTCCACTAAATCACCAACTTCAAAATATTTGAAAATAATGCACTTGTTGTAACTATGTCATAGTTGATTCTAATAGGCCTTAATAAGGTTCAATATGGCTAGTTGTTTCTCATCTAAGAGTTCCATCTCTTGTAGTCAGGCTACTTTATAGTCTTCATCATCGATGTTATTCTGCAATGAAATTTGTAGGGAAGGAAACTCGATCTCTATAGGGAGGATAACTTTAGAGCTAAAGAATAGGGAATATGGTGTTGCACCTCTAAGTGTGTGGATATTGGTATGGTAAGACCATAAGGCTAGGAGTAATTATAAGTTCCAATCATGACCAATAACATCGATAATCTTCTTAATAATTTTAACAATAGCCTTATTAGAAGCCACAACTTGACCATTACTTTGTGGGTAAAATGGAGTTGACCATCTTTGCTTGATATAAAATTGTGTATAGATGGATTTTACATATTTTTTAAAAATGATTTTCCATTATTAAATATAATGGTATATGGAATGTCATAACGGTAGATGAGGTGATTGATAGCGAACTTGGAAATCTACCTACTGATTGCATAAGTGAGAGGAATTACCTAAACCTACTTAGTAAAATACTCAACAATAGTTAGGATATACCTATGGCCATTTGAAGAAGTAAGGTTAATCTTGTCTATGAGACCGAGTCCCTATGTATAAAATGACAAAAGAGTTATGATTGACTAAATCACTCGTGAAGGAGCATGAATTAAATTCCCATGATTTTGACAAGGTATTTATTTACATAAACCCATGCATCTAATTCCATTGTAGGCCAATAATAGCCCATATAAATGAGCTTCTTGGTAAGGACCATCCCACTTTTATGGTCCCCACAAATCCCTTCATGCACATATTTGAGGGCCAAGTTAGATTATCTTGAGGTTAAACTATGAAACAACATTCTGTCATAGCTTCTATGATAGAGCATGCCACTAAGTAAAGTGTAATAAGAGGCATTGTGAATGAAGAATTTGTGTTCGTTTTGAGTTAAGTCGATAGGTAGGATATGATCTCATAGGTAGGTGTATAGGTCATGATACCAAGGGAAATTAGGACCAAAAATATTATATAACATTTCTATATTTAAATGACCGTGTGCTAGTTAAAGAAGGTGCTCAATAAAAAATAGACATTCTCAAGTAGAATTGGCCATTTCTATCAAGGATCCAATTATTGCCATTATATTTATGGATTTGTTATTCGATCTTAGAACCTTACCAAATTGAATGCCCTCAAAATATTGTTTAAGGTTATTCACTATGCCTTTATAGGGCAAGAGCTTCTCATCCCTAATTTGATATTGGTCTATGACTTAATTAATGATAAATTGTCAATACCATATATAACCAACTGCTAAATGTTCCACTAGATAACAAGGCAAAGTCCTGCAATGAGTGCCTCATACTCAACCATATTATTGGTACAATGAAAACCAATGTGAAATGCCTTAGGAATGAGATACCCTATAATGTAATGAATATAATGAGTCCAAAACCATCAAATGTAAATGAAGCATAAAAGTAAAGCTTCCACTATTGTGATTCAATTAGGTATTTATCCAGAGTCAAGATTGACTCATTAGGGAAACCAAAAGTGAGTGGCTTGGTATCTGACAATGGTGCATTGGCAAGATGATCTACAAGGACATGCCCCTTAATTAATTTTTGATGTATGTACTCAATGTCAAACTCACTCATTAACATAACCTACTTAGTCATGTGGCTAGTCAAATATACTTCAGATAATATATACTTGAGAGGATCAATCTTATAAAGAACAATGGTTTTATTATTCAACATATAGTGTCACAAATTTTAATACGTCAATACCATTGCTAAACATGATTTTTCAATTGGCATGTAATTATGTTCATAGGAAACAAGTGTTTTTATTAAATAATTAACTACCCACTCCTTTCCTAGTTCATCATGTTGCACCAAAATTTCTCTCAAGACATATTTAGTCACTGAGATATAAATAAGTAATGGTTTGTCTAGCTTTGGTAGGGTCAATACTAGTGTAACATCCCCTATGGGATCGACTTAGAATAACATTATTTTTTTTTAAAATTTAATCAACATATTCTTTCATTATAATTCACCATGAGAATATAAATAATTATCTAGCTAAAAAACACTAAGTATCTTAACTACAAAATAAAACATGTAACAACTACCTATTACTAATCACTAGCATCATATGAAATAAAACAAATATGTATATAGAAAGTAATTATAGATGTCTAGCCATGGTTGGTACAAACATGTAGCCATTGTTGTCATGGTATAATAAATAATAATTACATTTCATCATAATAATGTCTCAATAATAATAATTATAATATAATGTACAAGATACAAGATATAAAGTTACATGGAGCATGAGTTCCTTGAACTCTAGTATCTATGGCAATATCAAGTGTCATCTCCAAAGAAGTATTGTTGTTGGGAGGGATATCATCATTCAAGTGATTTTCCACACCAACCATGGACCATCGATGCCCTACATAATTTCCCATCAAGGAATGACTCTCCCTTCATGGATGAGTAGATAGTGATGGTGTAGGAATCCAGAGAGACAAACTAGTACCCATATGTTGTATGATTTCTATAAACATGGAGTGTACCATAAATAAATCTGTTCTAACATGATATCACACAAACATGTAAATCATACACATAAAATGACAATGTCTAACTAATATTACTTTGGATAAAGTTTTCAATAGTTATTTATCTCTAGGATTAGTAAACTTCATACACACCACTTGATCATATTACCTTCATCTGGCATTGATGATGCTAGTAATTTAGTGAAGTCTGTCTCACTACTTACTTTGTACCAACAATACAAGATTTGGTTAACATATATATATATATAACTAATATATTCACACAAATTACTTCCTACTATCAAGTATAGAAGATGTTAAACATAGAAATAATCACAATGCATACATTTAATCTATCAAATATATGAATGAATCTCCACATAATTATTTATCACATAAATAATAAGCATACAAGTAAAATTCATACCACCTAAGTATAATCTATATTTAGATTGCATATTATAATTTATAAAAGTAAAGATAAATGTAGTACATTCTATGATAAGCACTAATATCATAGTCCATCATTTTGATGTACATGCTACTCAATTTCATCAGCCAATCATATTAAATAAAGTCATAATCCTCATGAAAACATAATCTTTCATTAAATAACTTGTTATATTTTTAGGACATTGTATTCATGTAATAGATTCTTGACCCTTAGGATTCTATGGCTTATTTTTTTACAGTTAATTATACTATAAATATAAGCAAACCTCTACATACTATATATATAAGTACCTAAATCTTCGTATTTATATTTTTCATATATATGAGCACCTGTACATTCATAAAATCTACTGTATATGAGTACTCAAATAATATATAAATATTATAAGTAAAATTCATCAGTCATTTTACAATTCTAATAAAATTATAGTCATGAGCTTCAATAGTTTAATGGTTTAGTCTAATATGCCTTTCAATTTCAATTAGGAAGTCTATTTTCTTTACACAAATTTTCTTCCTTATCATCAAGCTCATTGTTGGTGACAAATAATTAGGTCATTTAAGCATAGAGGGTTATATTTATCACCCACATCTTAGGAAGTTGTGTGGTTATTTTAACAATCATCATTTATGATTGTCAAGTATGCCCCTGTTGGTTGTATAGACTCAAAACTAAGGAGATATTTTTATTAATGATGATATCTATCTTCAATCAATCCTCTTCTTGATGTGTATTTTGTTATAGACATCAAAAATTATCATAAAATAATGAATATCATGTCCCACCACCTCTTCCAAATAAAGTTGATAAAATCAATGGGGAATGGGTCCTTTAAAGTGACAACATTCAAAATTCAAAAATAGAGAAAGATACATATCTATACAACTCCTTCAAAGTAATAGACATGTATTAAAGACATTTTCTCATGATCTCTTAGATAATTATATATGAACCCAACATCTATTCAATCTCATCTTGTACTTCCTCAACACACTTGGGACTCATATGATGCAATATATGATGAACATATTACACTTTCAGAGAAATGGCATATAATGCACACACAAGTCCCTTCAAAATCTTTATAAATCCATACAAAAACTTCCTAGTAATCCATAAGGATTATACAAACCCCAATCTTTATAACTTGGTCATAATAGTCAACAATGTTAATTGTTTAATGGTCACCCTTTGTTTACATATTGAATTTTATAGTCACTAGTTCCTCATACTTGATATCGACTCCAAAAAAACTTGTGTTTAGTCTCATAACTAACCCTCATAATTCTAACTGTGGATTATATAAATTATGGAGGGAACATCAAACATGCAAAGGTAGAATCTTCCAAAATTGTTAGTTGAAAAATTGCCTCCATCTATCCTTATCATGTGGGATCAATGTCTTTTTTATCAATGCAATGGTAATTTGTAAAATATCTCATATTTTTATACTTTTCAATACAAAAAGACAATGTTCGACCATACTTTGTCTTCTAAATAGTCCTAATCTCCCAAATATGTTTATAGGCTGATGACTCCATAGCTGAGGTCACCATCATCAAAATCCAAGGAATCTAGTTGTTGGTTCATCACTAAAAGCCTAGGTTTTAACATCTGGGTAAACATTTTAGATTTTACATATTAATTTACACAATGATATACTATGTACAATTATATATGATGATACATAGCCAATGCATATTCTATGGCAAAATGATATATAAATGAGGATTTCTTGATTGTAGCATATATAATGACACAATGATATATACACACCATGAATACATAGTTCAAATATATATAAATTAATTTGTGAATATAATATAAAAAGCACATATGTATACATGTTTAATTTTATACGCTATGGATTTTATGTGGTATTATATCAATGTATATATATAACCTGTAAATACATCAGGAACATAAAAGTGATTTTAGATATAAATCAAAATAATATAGCACATATGTTAGTATATACACCCTTGTACATATTTTAAAGGTCCTATATATTTAATCAAGTCCTATAGATATAATCACATTTATTAGTGGGTATATAGCACTATTCACCTGTCCTTTTCAAATGCACAAATGGCTAAAAGAGAATATGCATAGTTCTAGATATAATGTATTTTGATATGTATATTTACATATTTATAAATTGCTATACACAAATATATAATTCACTATTTTTAACTAAGATCATTGTATTAGATCTTAAGGAAACTCATAAAGATAAATGAATAGACAAATGTATAAGTAATCATTGAAAGATTAATTCATTTAGTGTCACTATAATTGAGTATTTATAAGGATGAAAGACTATTTAAAATTATTTATAAGTATTTAACAATATATTAGATTACTATTATAAATTACATAGTCTTGATAAGCAACGAACTATACCATTAAGGTATTAACTGGGAAATGTGAAACAATATATTCATATAATATATGAGGATGTTTCATATAATTTTCCCAACTCTTTATATAAAATAATATAAAAATTTATTCTTTATATTACTGTAATCTTGAATATATAAATATATTTAGCAATCCTGAATATATATAAATAGATTAGCAATCTGTAATCTTGATTGGAATATATTTAATAAATAGATAGAATAACGGGTCAACATGATAGTTATTATATGTCAATATATTCCTTTTTGATAGATTACTGATAAAGAATAATATAAGTAGTACAATTATGAATACTACTTGAAATTAAGTGATAAATTATGCATAGGTGGGGCGATGTTAGAAAGGTAAGGAGATTTATAGAAATCTGAATAATAATCAACTATTATTATTTTATAATGGGGATTATATATTCTCATAGTTCATACAGACTCATGCTAAATTCCAACAATAATTTTAATTATTCACCTACCTGGCAAAGCGTTCAATGCTAAAATGGTTTGATCCATCAAACTCCTCCACTCCATGTTCCTTCTACTCTTCTCCTATGCTCTACTATATGCCCATTATTTTATTTCTTCATTCTCCTCTTATATTTTGCCTCACCCTTCCTTTTTTTCTTTTTTTATCTTGCCATTCTTTTTTAGTTTTGTATTTTTCTACCTAGCTTCTAAGTCACCACTTTCCATAATTTGTATGAATGGTTTTTTTTCTTTTAAAGTTTTTATTTTCTATTTTTTTTAAAATCTTACTATTATTTTTTTATTTCCTAATTAATTGTTTTATTTTTTTATTTCCTATTTTTAGCTTTCTAATTCCAAGATGATAATAATTAAATCAATTAAATTTTATCTTCCAAATGCCTTTAAATCATAGTTGTACTTCCATAGTGATTAACTATAATTATCCCACTAATTTTATTAATGCATTCAATCTTCTAATAAAAAATTGACTAAGAATTCCAAACCACGTATAGTTTTAGTTTATATGTTAGTCTATATACAGTAGTAACAACATAATTCATGCAAATTTACATTTCTAATAATATTAATAGTCATGAACACATTAACACGACATAAACATAATCACACAAGTTTAATTTCAAATAAGCATTAAACTATGCTTAGACACAACTAATCATGCATAAGCAATTATCTAAATGCAAACAACATAAAAAATGCACTAATGATAATCATTCAACTATGCATATAATGATTTTTATTTAACATGGTGTGTGCAAGGTTCTATCCATTCCTCTGTCATCCCCAAACAACTCCATCTACATCACCCTCTCTGAGGATGCTCTCCCTCCATCATGCTCTGAGGGATGAGTCTCTCATGTGTCAAACTCATGACAAGCAGGTAGTTAGTACAGAACATCATGACACACACACACACACACACACACACACACACACACACACACACACACACACACACACACACACACACACACACACACACACACACACATCATAAAATACTGTTGAAATAATAAATTAACATGAGCATAATGTAAAGGATATACAATACAGATAAACTCATAGAAATGAAATCATGAAACCAAACCAATATTAAATTGTCCCATAACAACATATGTCTTATAACTTAGTCAATAATAATCACTTAAAATTACTAACTAAAAATATCCATGAATAATCAAGTAAGTTTGTTTTGTGAGGAATTGGGATGTAACATCTTTCCCCCTAAAGTTGATCATCGTCCTGATGACACTTATTCAACATAAGTTATGAATTAATTTTTTTTATTAAATAGAAAATTAACATAGTATGAAGCAAAAAATCAAGCAAATAAATGTAGAATTTGCTTGTAGAACTCATCATAGACCTCTCACATAGCACTATCCTTAGAGTATTGGTCCCACAATACCTTGCACTATGACATCCTATTATGCAAACAAAATTTATGAGTGTCAATTACTATGATCAGTTCTACCATGACCACCCTGGGATCCAGAACCAACAAAGCATTCCAATTTAGCTCATGTAAAAAATCAACTATATAATTTTTAGGATAAGAATATCTAGAAGATATTATGTAATAGAGCTAGAGATAATGGTAATGCAAGCCTAAATGCTGCAAGATTGAACACTTTAACACCTCAAAGGGTCCCACATATTTTAGTGATAATTTCACTAACTTATTGACTTTAATCTTCAATCATAATCACATGAAATCATCGTAAAATCCAAAAATAAATGGCCACATAGAGTTCCACAAAGCCTCCTATCCCCTCTACACACCTCTCTAACCTAGAGATTGTTTTTCTCATTCTTGAGAAAGTATTTAGGGAACTTAGAAAGAATGATGTGTATAAGTCAATACCATCACTATTCTGCATAACTCTTGATAAGTATGACATGTAAATACTACCACTACACCACATAAAACCTGACAATTATGATGATGAATATGAACAAGAAATAATAAATTTTTAATGTATACAAAATTAAGGAATAAACATTCCTTAGTATACATGCATATAGCCATACAACTAAATTTGATAAGTCCCCCTTGCCAAATCTTAGATACGACAAGCTCCCCTTATCAGATCTAAAATTAGTAACTAATGAGTCAATGTGAGAATAACTAGGATCCACTCTCATCTCTTAATAATCACATTCTTAATTCATCACTTGTCCCTTACATCTCCATGATCTAATGATCTCCAAAATGTGCACATGGTTCAATGAATCACAAATCCATACTAATAGATCCTAGAGTGCAATGATATATGTTAAATAATTTAAGATGTATCATTATCCATCACATGGAAAAATAATACAACCATTCCATAATTTCATTAAGTTTCCATTAGCCAATAATAACTAGTATCAAATTTCATAGCTTAACCCATCTTTGTTATATTCATAGTTAGGAGGAATAATGTTAAAATTAACATAATAATCAAAGGCCAAGGATCACACCATAATTACAACCTTATGAAAGGAACAAGATAAACAATGCCTCCCTGCTTGCTCAACTAGTTACACAACAAGTTAAAAGCTTATCTCAACCCCTTAGACTAACAAGATATTCTACACATCTTATTCCATACTAGCTCTAGGAAAAAGATATGTAAATGACTCATAAAAATGACATGTTTTAAGCAAGATGATAATAATACCAATCTAATCAAGGGTTAATCATAATATAATGATTATAATCAACTTATAAATCTTATTTTAGAACCAATATAAATTCAAGGTTCACCACTCCACGTGGTCAAAATTCACAAATTAGATAAAGTAGCACTAGAAAGTGTGACTCTAAAAAAAATGCCACAAGTGGAAAAATAGTGAAATAACATCTAAAAAATAAAACTCTTAAATACCCTCACATAATATGAATAAAACATCACAACCCAAGTTTATAAAATCATTACACACTTACCAAACCTATAAGTGTAGTATCACAACCTATTTCCACCACTGGAAGGAAAAATATTAAGCACATAGATGCATCAATCCATTTTATTATTACAAAATATATCAAAAATAATTAGAAGACACTATACACATACTCTAGGAAATATTGTCAAAACAAAATTTTAGAAACAAGTTTCTGAGTAAAGGAACACTTAAACAACATCATGAAAATATGAATCCATTCAGTGGCTTATAATGATGTCAAAGGAGGGTGAGAGAGTAATAACTCACCTCTATGCTAGTTATGAGAGATGACACCTCTTTTCAATCCATATAAAAATATGGGGTGCCAATCCATGAGCAAACTCCTAACACTAGGAATCCTCAACAAAGATAACTACACTTTATTATAAGGAGAATTCCCACCAAAATAGGTGGTGCCAATCCATGAGCAGTATTTTAGGATTCCTAAACCTAGGATTAATGTACATAAGACAAAAAACTCTATCTAAAATTCACATATTCTTAAGTGAGAAGCATCCCATGTTTTTTGTACACTCACAAGTGGAAGATGTGACTTGATTACCTAGTAAGGATGTAATCATTCTTGAGGTGTTTGATCTAAATATTTAAAGAATCTCTTGTCCATGACTCATGAACTATGCTATGTATTAACCTACCCAAACATCATATAAAACCATAACCATTCTCATTTCTATTAACAAAAGGATATAAAAACTCTATTGGACTCATTAGGTCCTAGAGTTCGAGCCATAGCTTTGATACCACATGTAACATCCCTTCTAGGATTGACTTAGAATAACATGTTTTTTTAAAATTTAATCAACGTATTCTTTCATTAGAATTAACCATGAGAATCTAATTAGTGATCTAGTTAAAACACACTAAGTATCTTAACTAAAAATTATAGCATGTAACAACTACCTATTTGTGATCACTAACATCATATGAAACAAATCATATCTGAATATAAAAAAGTAATTACAAATGTCTAGCCATGGCTGGTACAAACATGCATCCACTATTGTCATGTTACAATAAGTAATAATTACATATCATCATAACAATGTCTCAATAATAATAATAATTATAATATAATGTACAAGATACAAGATACAAAGTTCCACAGAGCTTGAGTTCCCAAAACTTCCAAAGAAGTACTACTATGGGGAAGGAGAGCATCATTCAAACACTTTTACGCACTAACCACAGACCATCGATCCTCCACACAATCTCCCATTAGAGAAAGGCCCTCCCTTCTCAGATGAGTAGATAGTGATGATATATCAATCTATAAAGACAAGCTAGTACTCGTGTGCTGTATGATTTTTAAGAACATGTAGTGTACCATAAAAAAATCTATTCTAATATGATATTGCACAAACATGTAAATCATACACATGAAATGACAATATCTAACTAATATTACTTTGGCCAATGTTTTCAATAGTTATTAATTTTTAGGATCAGTCAATTTCATACACACCACTCGATCTGATTACCTTCATCTGACATTGATGATGCTATTAAGCTAGTGAAGTCCATCTAACTACTTAATTAGTACCAATAATGTGAGATTTTATTAACATATATAACTAATATATTCATATAAATTACTTTCTACTAGCAGGCATAAAACATGCTAAACATATGAATAATCACAATGCATACATCTAGTTTGTCAAATGTATGAATGAATCTCCACAAAATTATTTATCACATAAAAAATAAGCATACAAGTATAATTCATACCACCGAGGTATAATCTATATTTATACTATATATTCTAATTTTTGAAAGTAAATACAAATGCAATATATTCTATGACAAGCACTAATATCACAATCCATCATTTTCATGTACACACTACTCAATTTCATCAACCAATCATATTAAAGAAAGTCATAATGCTCATGAAAACATAATCTTTTGTTAAGTAACTTGTTATATTTTTAGGATGCTATATTCATGTAATATATTTATGACCCTTAGGATTCTATGGCTTATTTTTTTGTAGTTAATTATACTATAGATACAAGCACACCTCTATATGCTATATATAAGTACCTAAATCTTTATATTGATATTTTTCATATATATGAGCACCTGTACATTCATAACATGTACCATATATGATTACTCACAATATATGAATACTGTAAGTAAAATTCATCAATCATTTTATAATTCTATTAAGTGTATAGCCATGAGCTTCAATAGTTCAATAGTTTAGTCTAATGTGCCTTTAAATATCAATTAGGCATTCTATTTTCTTTACACAAATTTTCTTCCTTATGTTCAAGATCATTTTTAGTGACAAATAAATAGGTCATGTAAACATAGAGGGTTATATTAATCATCCACATCTTAGAAATTTGTGTGGTTATTTTGAAAATCATCCTTTACGATTGTGTTGGTTATACAGACTCAGAACTAAGGAGATCTCATTCTCAACGATGATAGTGATCTTCAATGAATCCTCTTCTTGATGTGTATTTATTTGTAGCCATCGAAAATTATCATAAAATAATGAATCTCATATCCCACCACCTCCTCCAAATAAAGTTGATGACATCAATGGGGAATGGGTCTTTTATAGTGACAACATTCAAAGTTCAAAAATAGAGAAAGATACATATCTATACAAACTCTTTCAAACTAATAGCCATGCGTGAACCCCATTTTCTCATGATCACTTATATAATGATATATGAACCCAACATCTATTCAATCTTGACTTATACTTCCTCAACACACTTAACACTCATATGATGTAATAGATGATAAACTTGTTATGCTTTTAGAGAAAATGAAATACAATGCACACACAAGTCCCTTCCAAATCCTTATAAATCCATAAAAAAACTTCCTAGTAATCCATACGGATTATACAAGCCCAAATATTTAGAACTAGATAATAATATTCAACAATGTTAATTATTTAATGGCCACCCTTTGTTTACATACTGACTTTTATAATCACTAGTTCCTCACACTTGATATTGACTCCAAAAAAACTTGTGTTTAGTCTCCTAACTAACCTTTATAATGTTGACCACAAATTATATAAATCATGGAGGGAACATTAAGTGTGCAAAGGTAGAAGCTTCCAAAATTGTTACTTAAAAAATTCCCTCCATATATCCCTATCATATGGGATCAATGTATTCTTTATCAATGCAATGACAATTTGTAAAAGATCTCACATTATTCTATTTGTCAATACAAAAAGACAATGTTTGACCATGCTTTGTCTTCTAAATACTCCTAATCTCCAAAATATGTTTAAAGGCTGATGGATGCACAACTGAGGTCATCATCATCAAAAGTCAAAGAATTTGATTATTGATTCATCACTAAAATCCTAGGTTTTAACATCTAAACAAACATTTTAGTTTTTTCATATTAATTAACATAGTGATATACTATGCACAATGATATACGGTGATACAAAGACAATAGATAATCTATGGCACATTGATATATAAATGAGGATTTTTAATTGTAGCATATATAATGACACAAATATATACACACTATGAATACATATTTTAAATATATATATAAATTAATTTGTGAATATAGTATAAAAAGCATATATGTATACATGATTAATATTATACACTATAGATTTTATTTGGTATTATATCATTGCATATCTAGAACTTATAAATACATCAATAATATAAAAGTGATTTCAGATGTAAATCACAGTAATATAATACATATGTTAGTATATACCTTGTACATAGTTTAAAGGTTCTATAGATTTAATCAGGCACTATAGATATAATCATAGTTATTAGTGGGTATGTAACATTATTAACATGTCTATTTTAAACACACATATGGATATAAGATAATATACATAATTCTAGATATAATGTTGCATGATATGTATATTTACGCATTTATAAATTATAGTCATAAATATTTGATTTCTTATGTTTAACTAATATCACTGTATTAGATCTTAAGGAAACTCAAAAAGATAAATGAATACATGAAGGCATAAATAATCATTGAAATATCGATTCATTTAGTGTCACTATCTTCAAGTATTTATAAGATCATTATGAAAGATTATTTATAAGTTGTATACACATAATATTTTCAAACTTTATTAATTACTAATGCTTTCTATCTTGTAGGAACCCATAGAGTCTCAATCTCTTTGAGTGCACACCCTAAGGGGTGTAATAGGAAAGGGGTGGGTAGACCATTGGTGCTTCATAGGATTGTTTTCCCTTATTTCCACTTGATATCTACACACTTGTCTTCTAAAAACCACTCCCTTAAGCTTTGCCTCCTATTTTACACCCTCCTCTAGTCATTTTTCACCTTCATTATCCTTTTCCCTATCCTAAACCCCTTTTTGATAGTTTACATGACTATGTCAGCCACATTGACCTTGTATTTCTATTTAAAAATCTTACTAAGAACTAGGTTGGCCATGGCCAACATAGTTCATTACCTAGTTAGTTTTTTGTCAATTTCAATACTAGGTGAACTGGGTTGACCTTGTCAGCCTAAATTTCCAAAAAGATTTAGGGTTAGATCTGTCTATATAAACACATTCATTTTATTATTTATAAGAGAAGAGAAGAAGTAAGATATATTGTGCATCTGCTTATCCACCATTCTACTTGAGGAATAAACTTAGGGTTTCATACTTTCTTTATAGATATTTATCTTGTCTTGTGGAGAAGTCTTTTGGATGAAATGATAGGTTATGTATCCTAGAGTTGATTTATCCTTATCATCCTTATATACCATAATAACCTCTTGTGAAACACCTTATCCAAGGGAGAGATTGAGGCTCGATGGTTTCATCTTCAAAGGTAAGTATTCATAACTTTTTTCCTATTTTGTAAGAGTAGATAGATATACATTTGCAATTCTTTTCCATGCATTAGGATTCCATATACACTGATGTGAGTATATATATTCTATGCATGTTTAATTTTAATGTTTATTACCCCCCACTTTGTGCCACAAGCTTTGGTGAGCACTAGATTAGATTTTCTTTACTTGTTATTAGTTTAGTGAATATGAAAACATAAGACCTAGTTAAGGTTATTGCATAGTTTTTCTTGACTAGAGGCTTTGGAACCATCCATAGTGATATTATTATGGTAAGAGACCCCTTGGATAGGTCTAGTAGATCCATATTAGTCATAACTCTGATTATCTAATGTATCCCTAATTATAAGTGTAACTAAGATCTATCTTTTCTGACCTAAGATTGATTTATATAATCTATTGCATTTTCCATTGCATACATTTTGGTGAAACCAACATGAAATCTAACCCTTGCAAGTTTTCTTTCACACTTTTATTTGTATCATTTTATTATTTTTCTATATTTGTGATGCTATGTCAAAAAAGATGGTATAATTATAGCTTTTGTGTACAAGTTTAACACAAATTTGTATCAAAATGACTCTATTATTTTTGTGTAGGTCTTCATTAGATACAGGTTATTGGATCATACATGTTGACACAATACTCTTCTTCAATACTAAATAACAAACTAAGTCAAAAATGTTAACTTAATCTTCTAGTCAGCATCCAAATCAACAAACTAAGTTGAACATGTCAAATTAGTCTTCCAATCAACATCTAGATCAACAAACTAAGTTAGACAGGTTGACTTAGTCTTCTAACTAACATCCAGATTAATAAATTAAGTTGGGCAAGTTGACTTAATCATCTTATCTTGATTTAGCACATAGAGTTTCATAGAACTAGGTTGAACCAATCGACTTAGTTTTTAGAAATTAAAAGCAACATTTAAGGCACTTCAACAAAAAATTTGCAATCCTAATAATCTTCCAACACACCAAGGTTCCTCACTTTCTCTCTCTGTCAATTTAGTACTTCATTAAAATTATGTTTTGTGCAAGTTCACAGTCTTTAAAATTAGAATCCTACAAAAAACTAAGTCAACTTGGTCGACTTAGTTCTATAGCCTACCTTCTATATAAAAGACTAAGTAAACCTAGTCAACTTTGTTCTTAAAGACTCTTGATTTCACAAAATAGATCAACCCAATCGACTCTATTTTCAATTGTTTACATACAATGTCATCTGAACTGACTCTGTGTCATTCTTAATTTGGCAATTAACAACTATTTTCTAGTAACTAATTCACACTTTCATTTTTAGCTATTTGCATGCTTAGAGTAGCTCACATAGTCTAATTAGGTGGTTTTAAAATTTCCATTTAGTTACACTATTTTTATCTTTTTGCACATACTACCAAAGCACACAATATTCAAAACACATTTAACATTTATCTTCCTAAGGCCTACCCTACTTAGATTTCATCACTAAGGGGGAAGTCAACTTGGTTTTTTGGCCAAGTATAAACACATGGTTAGTAGTATTTATTGGAAAATCACCGAACACCCTTATCACCATGGGAATGTGAAGTGAGGGGTAGGCCCCAATACCATCCAGTACTATAGCCAACACATATACCTTATAGCCTAAGCATCCTAAAACCATCCATAAATTGATTTTTAGTTCCCTATTTTTAGCCAACTTCCCTATCAAACTTAAAATAACACTTTATAATAATCTAAAAACACTCAGTATGACCACTTAGCATTTACTTTTTAGTTGACTGCTTACTTTCTAATCATTGTGTGTTGTATTACAAAAACTTGCATTGGCCAATGTTGGTGCAAGGTTTTGTGCTATGTGCCCCAATTGGATCATTCTTATTGATATAATTCTTTGTGTATTTTCTTCCATTTCTTGATTCACATTACATTGCAAATTTTTTTCCTATTTTTAGTACACTATCATTCTATTTGACATAGTCTCTTATAGACTATATGTTTCCATACTTATAGTACTAAGTCAACCTAGTTGACCCTATACTCTTTTATTAGTCAGGTTATAGTACTAAGTTTACTTGGTTGACCCTGTATCTTTATAAGACTATGTTTTTCCTTGTTTATAGTATTAAGTCACCCTAATCGACCCTATACTCTTTTCTACTAGTCATGTTATAGTATTAAGTCAACTTGGTCAACTTTATATCCTTCTTCACTCAATTTATTACCCTATTTTCAATACTTAATTGACCTGGTTGACCCTATACTCTTATCTATCTCTTGGATTGTAGAACACAGTTGACTTGGTCAAATTTATATCCTTCCTGCCTCTTTACTTTTGCATCAAATTCATCTTCCTTAATCTTTCTATTTCATCATGAACTTCCTATTTGAAGACAACACTAAGTAGATTATAATAGATATGATGAGTTTTACCAACCCCAATAGGTTCTCCCGTAAGCGGCTTGTAGATCCTACCCTAGATGAAAGTAATGTGCATATAGCCACTCACACTATAAACTATGGGACCCCTTCTCATTGCTATTCACTTTGAAATCCTCTCTTCTCATTTAAAGATCAACTTGAAATAGAGTATACCCCATAAATTCTCTTCTTCATCAATGAGTTTCTTCAACATCAAGGAAAAGAATCATTTACTATTTACCATCTCATGATAATTGGTCAATTTGAAGAGCCCTATTCACCTTCTCCTACATCCTCACATGGATTTGGAGACACTAGCTTCATTGCTTCTTAGCCTCTTCCCTATATTTTGACTCCTCATACCATGAAATCTTCCTCTTTGATTTCTTCCACCTCCATGCCTAGTATCTCTACTAACATGGCAAGTTCTACATCTAGTGGGCCTCTTTCAAGACCCACTCTTCTCAATTATTCCACTAGTGGATCATTTTCTACCCATGGTAATCATGCCTCTAGTGACATTTCTTCTCATCCCTATACTATTACATATTTTTACACATAATAAAATCATGCTACTAGTACCTCACTTACCAATAATTCTTCTCAATTTATTACTAACACCCATAATGGTACCCAAGCCACTAGTACCAATTACAATACTTCACACAATGCCCATAATATCACTGAAATCCATTAACTTATATTAAAAAATCTTCATTAAATGAATGTTTTCCAAGCTAAAAATGCAAATAAAATGATGCAAATACAAAATAATATTATCCATCTTCAAACCCACCCACAATAGGTTCCATGGGGAATGCATAACCAAAATGATCCCCCACCTCCTCTTTGGGATTCCCATGGTAATCTTATCCCTCAACCTCATCTTGTTAACAAAAAAATTTAATCACCTTCAAAATGAGCCTCTTACACCTCAAATTTCTAATATCGATATAGGAGGCATCACCCATACCATTACTTATAATGGGTCAACCGATCCTACTCTCCACTTACAAAATTTTATAAATCCATATAAAGACTAGGTCAAATTAAATACTTTTGCCGCTACCAAGCTATTAGAAAAAAATCTCAAAAGTAATGACATAGATTGGTACAACCAACTCAAATCTCATTCCATCACTAGTTTAGAATATTTAGTCAATGCTCTAGTCCAATAGTTCTAAAATAGTGATCTCCATGGAAATACCTTGGCCCATTTTATCAATTGTAAACAACTTGAGACCAAAACTATGAAATCTTTCATCAAATGATGGAAGACATTGTCTAAAATAAAGAACATAATATGGTAGATGATAACCTCTTTCATCTATTTACCAATGCACTTTTTCCCAAGTTGAAATATAGGGTTCAAAATCTCTCACCATGTACTTTAGAAGAAGCCATTAACCAAGAAAAGCATCAAGATTTCCTCATGCACCAATTTAAGCCATCCTAACCTTCTATGGTTACTCGCATGTTAATCAATAATAATAATTATCATGCTACAAATGATGGTGTCACTGACTCTTATGATACCATTCATACTATTCAAGCTATTATTCCCAAGCAAGCTCCGAAACAAGCTTCCCCTCCCAACCACATCACTAACCCTCATTTATCTTCTGTAAATAACATTAATGTTTATAAACCTTTATCCTTATCATAATTACAAAAATATCTACCAAGGCCTCTTTCATGAGAACTTAATCCCACTCATCCCATGAAATTTTAGTATGATCCTAATATATTTGATTGGTTTCATGCTAGTTGTAGTCATTCTCATGAGACTTATAGGCAACTTTATAATTTGGCTATGGATTTCCTTCTTGGTCCTAATTTTGACCATATCATTCATAAAATCCAACAAGCCTATGATATTGCTTTCAAATCCCATGAAACATAAAATAAATCTCAAGCTTTGAACCAAGATAATGCTCATTTGGCCATTTATAAAGATCCTCTTTTGAATCACCAAGACACCCTAGACAAACCTACCCCTTTTACCAATAATATTGATAGTCGTATTGACCCAAATCCTAAATATAATGTGGTAAATATGACTAATATGTGAAGGGTGTTTGATTTAATTGATCTTCATCCCACCCACACTCATCAATTGTATCACATTTTCATGTTATCTAAGACTCTTCTCCAACTCACTTAACAGAGTTGGGACAAGAAGACATTATATATTTTGATGAACCAATTCCAATGCCTCCCGTAGATAACACTTCTCATACCATTTATACCATTCCTCCAACCTCTTTACCCATCACCAATGATACTCAAACTTTTATCAACACTTATTCTCAAACCAAACCCACATCAACCACCCCATCTTCTCACAACAATCAACCAACTTGTCCTCTAATTAAACTTTCTACATCTTATCAACATAAATTCACATGCACTTCAGATCCTCCTTCTAAGGACCTCCAAAAACACTATGCACCTCTTTCCAATAGTCCTCTTATGGGTTATGATGACTGGGATCCTATTACAGAGCTTACTAATCTCCCATCTGAAATCCCATTTCTTGAACTTATACAAACCTCTCCATGTCATTATAATCCTCTTATGCAAATTTTATTCAAAATGAACATCCCTCATCCTCTCCTAATAGGATGTGAAGCCACCTTATTCAAATTAGAAGATATAATTTTACAATAGTACGAAGAGATGTCCATACACATTGATGAAACATGGACACTTCTCTTTCCCTCAAATTTCTCATTGCTTTTATGATCCCCGATGAGATTTTGCTTTATGTAAATGATCCTCATCTCTTTATTAGTGTCTAAATTGGTAATATCTAGGTCAAGCATGCTTTGATTGATGATGGTTTAGGTACTTATTTTACCTCTCTTAATTTTATCAAAACCCTTAGATATTCTAAATGTAATCTTAAGTATACATGCATCACATGTCAAGGCTATAACCGAAGGAAAATGCCTCCCTTAGGTTATGTGTGGCTCCATATCACCATCCCACTTGTCACCATTCATGTGAAGGTGATGATATTTAACTTTATTTGATCTTATAATATTTTGCTTGGAAGGCCATGGACTCATTGCATGAAAGTAGTTGCCTCTTCTGCTTACCAATGTATCAAATTTCCTCATAATGGATCAATCTATAAGATTTAAGGTGCTACTAACCCCTAAAATTTCAAATAATTCCAAGATCTTGGTGTATTCAAGAATCCCACCCTCGAGCCCTTTCCAAGTGTTCCATTTCATGAATATCAATGGTTTAACTTTCCCATCAATTCCACTTGAGGATATAATGGTCACCCTGAGCTCATCAAGAATATACCCTCTAACCTCCTAAATTATAATGATGATGAGTCTAATGAGATTAATCTCAAAATTAAAACCTCAGATCTCTCACCTCATCTCATTTCTTAGATTACCCCTTCTTTACAACCTCATTCCCATCAACCACTGAGTGATGACATACCCATTATCTTAAATAAGACTCAACATTCCATTCATCATACCATATCAGATGATAAGGTCATCCCTACCTATGCCATCGATCTTCATACACTTGATTATGATGATGGATATACCTTAGACAATCCATTCTTAGGAGCTCTTATCTAGGCTTGAGATGTTGAAAATATTTATTATCATTTCTATTTGCTTTAATCTTTCAACATTTCTTATAGCATTCCATCCTATATCATTCCTAATTTTATCATTTTTCCTCTTAATCATAGGGTAGAGATGTACATACCTCCAATTTTTGAAGAGCCTCATAGGAGCATGATTATAGATCATGCTATGACTGGTCCTTATCACTTTGCTAGATACTAGGACCCCTCTAACTGACTTATCCCTAAGATGCTTGAAACTATCCTTCAACCTTCTGTACATCCCACCCCTCTACTAGTAGAGCCCAGTTTAGATCCTATTACCATTCTCTCTATAGCTGAGTCTCTTCCTATTTTAGATCTTATTGCTCCTTCAGTTGAACCTTGCCTAGTCTCTCCACTAACCCCACCTTCCCTTGGTGATGGTTTTATCCCTTTACCGTAGCTTGTTCTTTTGTACACCAAATGGGACAATCAACCATATTATGATATTAATAAAGTTGATAGTCATTAGACTAGAGACTATTCATTATACCAACCTTCCTCAGCTTTTATTTCCACTCCTCTTATTAGTAAACCTATGAAGTCTACTAACAAGAGTATCTGTTACTTCCACATCATAGATGACCATTAATCCATACATTATCATAAGCTATATAAATATATTGACACCTTACATCTCACTATTAATCAACCCACAAACAAGGCTATACCTCCCATGAAAGTGTTACCTAAATATGTTCCTAAATATGTACAGGTATATTATCTTTAGAACCAATACACTACTCATCATACTGATAATTATTACATCCTTCAATAACATATAAAGGATCACCTCATGAATATTATTTAACCTACTACCTTTCCTCCCATAGGTCTCCCTCATACGAAGGCTCCCCCTTCTTCCCTCATGGCTCCACCACCTATGGTCCCTTTTTCACCTACCATTTCTCCACCCATGATTCCCTCACTTGTTGATACTCCCTCACCTATGGACCATTATCCATCGATAACCCATTCCTCTCTCGAAAATTCCAGTCCTATTATTTCTCTTGATCATTCCTTGCATGATATCCCTTAGCAACATGATCCTTCCAACATTCCTATATTCTCTATCAAGGAGATTTGAGGTGAAGTATTTTCTCAAATTTTCTTGAAGATCGTTGAGGCTTTGGATGCAGTCTGAGTTTAGATTCATAGAGACTTATTAGATGTTATGGATAATGTGTGTGGATAAATATATCAATATTTATGAATATAATCATGGTGTTCTTTCATTTCTTTCTTCATTTGGATTAGACATTGCTCCAAATTTACATTTATCTATTTTATATCATTTGACATTGTGTCAAATTCTTATCTATATTACATGGTGACCTTTGTTTTGTATTACATGTTGTTTATGATGTCATTATTATTCTTATGTTATCTTATGGATTTTTTTTAGAATTACATACTACTTTTTCATGAATTTATTTTCCATGGTTATCTTGTTATCTTTCATGATTGTTTACTATCTTATCTCTATAAACACAAATAATTATTATTGTGACTTGGTTATACAAACCTTGTTCCCTTTAGTCATTCCTTATTTACTATGTGATCAATTAGAAAATAATTCATCTAATTATAAGTTCATTTTACTAGTCCACCTTGAATATACCCTTATTCTCCTTTATTACCTTTGGTAAACTAATCATACACATGGTTGAGATTTGGAATAACATGCTAGTTCATAGTTAAGCCGAAGTATTCTAGTCAATCATATCTTTAGATACTTAGATTCCTTTAGCCTAAGCCTAAAGCTCATTCGTGTGTATCAATTTATCTCTCCTGATTGGTCATTCTAATTTCATATGGAGGAGGAATTTTAAAATCCATAAACATTCAAATCCAAATCATTTAACAAAAGGCAATGATCTAAAAGACAATATTTAAATTTTTAAAAAGTCTAATCACACTAAATGAGATTATTCTAATCACATCTCCTTTTTATCCTCAAATCTTAAAATCCATAGTTGGCCTCATGATAGATCCAAAGTCCATTCACATGAGGTAGGCCATTAGATTATAAAATGAGAATAAAAAGCTCTTTTAGTGTTACCTACTTTCTCACACAAGTACCCCATCTTCGTAGTAGACCAACGACTCTGTAAGGGGTCCTGAAGAATGGGAAACATGTCATGGGAAGGTAGGTACATTTTAATTTTCTTTTTGAAAACTACCAACAAGAGTTTATCTTATTACCACACTTATTTTCCTACATAACTTTGTGCCTATAAGTGAACAAGTATCCTTTGTATATTGATCATCACTAGTCATTTCATATCTTTTCATGTCTTTAGTGTGCCTCATGTCTCATAAGGTATTATCATAAGATGCCTACATTATGCTTCTTAAATTGCCTTCTTCACTCCCTAAAATCCTAATATTTCTCTTTCAGCAATATTTTTTTGTTCACTGATCACTCCCCTAAGGATTCCATTTGTGAGTTACAGTGTAAGACCTTGGAAAGGACAAGGACTTCCTCACAAATTACCAAATTTTCACATTATCATTCCATATATTCCCCTTTTACCATATTTTCACATTGTTTCCACCTTATTTATATTTCATTTGTGAGTTGTGGTGTAAGACCATGGATAGGGCCTGACCTTCCTCACATAATTTTCCAATACCCAAGTCACATTGAAATTACATGTGTCAAATATGAGATAAGATGTGATTGATTATGAGTTACACATAATTGACATGATTCCCATCTTTATTTAGTATGTTTTATGCTTAATTAATTAATATTTCACTTTTATCTACTTTTTTTCCAATTGAATGTAAGAATCCAACCATTTTTCTTAAGTTTTTCATACTTCCAAACTTGAATTAGTATGATTAATTTAAGACCATTTTGCCAATTTTGTTTCTCTTTTATACTTCCCAATGTGATTTAGTATGATTGATTGAATTAATTTATTTACCATTGGTATTTCAAATGCTTTCCATTTTATTACATTATTTTCATACTTCCCAACATGATTTATTGTGATTTTACTTATTTTAATTTGGTTCCAATCTTTTTCATGGTTTAAAAACATTTTGCCCTCTTGTTTACCACTTTTTGGTTTATTATACTTAGTCTTATTTTGTTATTACACATTTACCATCATGAAATAGTGTGTTGTGCATTTGTTTGTGATTACTTATACTTTTCTAAATATTTTTTCCTATTTCTTTTTAACCATGCATGTGTACTACATAATACTAGAAAAGAAAACACTCCACATATATTTCCTATATCATATACAACAAAAACAAAATACATGTGATAGAAAGAAATATATCCATGCATCAATAAATAAAACTAAAATATAACTCATGAGATCAACATCCAAATATCAAAACAATCTATCTCTATATATCATGTGTTTAATACAAAATATACAAAATACATCACTCTAGCTCTATGGCTGGGCTCCATCATGCCTATCTCATGACCTAGCCATGCTACCCATAGATGCCCCTAACCATCCCTTCTACATATTATGATGTAATGAGGTTGTCCAAAATATTAACCCTACTACCTATCCCTATAGCTTGGCCACCTGGGCTTATATCTATCCCAACTAGATCATGGTAGCCATGTGTGTAGCTCTCTCTTAAGCCAGGGCCTACCAAGTCTGTGCCTTTCCTACTCCCATCCCTACCATTGGATGCAATCCATATTTTCATGTTTGTATCTATCTCATAGCCTCCCCCACTAGTCTAAAATAAATTTCTTGAGATAGGGTAGACTATACCATAAGATCATCCAACATGGTAGGGTCGTATAAAAACAATACTCTGTCTAAAATGTCATGGACTACTGCCATGACTAAGGACCCCTATCTAGTCTCCTCTATTGTAGGGTTTTAAAAAACTAACACCTAGATAAATATTAGATCACATATATATCTCAAAATATATCTATCTACAATCATATACAACTAGTATCATATCTCAAAGATTACCAAATCCAATCTTTCTTACCTATCTCAGTGTCACCAACCACTATCTCCATGTCTATTGAACATGGTCTCTCCATCAGCCCATCCCTTGAGCACCTCATCTATGGGTAACCTCAAAATTAAATAAAATCCTAGAGTCACCACCCATACATTCCTCAGGCCTCTTACTAATGGTGCCTCTATCAAGAAACTCTACCTTAGGCCAACTATTGGGTCATCCCATGTGATAACTCTTATCTATGTTTGATCCTACCGATGGCATCTCCATTGCTAGTATGCCTAAGGTGGTCACTACCCCTCTTATTATGGTACCTACTATGGTACCTTTTTCATCCTTACATCTACATCCATACCCTCCCCTCTTTTGGATGTTGACTATCATGCTTGACCAGTCTATGCTCTCACATGCCATGGTATGATCTCTGATCTCTCAACTGGTGCTCCTCCTCCTTCTATCACCCTTGGCTCTCTCACATGTCATGCCAAAAATGTAGGAACTATTATAAGAGTTTTTAGGTGAAATAATCTAAATTGACCTAGCAAGTGTGCCATTAGTTGTGGCTCTACCCAATAGGTATAGTGGCTTGTGATCCACTCTAGAGCTAGCCCTAGTGCCATAGTCACCTAGCTCAACCAAATAGCAGTAATATGTACATAAGGATAAAACATGATCTCTCCTCATGTGATTTTATACAACATTGAAATGTGGGGTACATCCTAGACTACCTGGTCTTGTATCCATCTAACAACTTAAGATAACCTATCATCGACCACATGGGGAAACATAGTTAGTCGATACATTGAAAACCTCTTATATATCCATATTCTCAATAACACCACTAGTACCAGCATCTTCTACCCTATGGATAGAATCCCATACATATAATGAATGAAATAGACCTAGATGGTAGACCCAAAATCATAAAGTTCTTCTTGATCCAAAATGGACTAGCACAAGGCTATCACGTACAATGGTACCCTATCATCTGACTTATGACATAGCAATCATACTATCATAAGTCCTATCATGAACTTATAGATATCTAGAATTTATGAAATGTAAACATCAAATAAGTTCACCCTTAACTCTAGATAGATATTATCTAAGCTCATCACCCATTGATCTAGTGCTCATCTCTCCTTCGGATAATTTGGTGACCCTGTCATCACCAGTGTCTCTCTTATAGGTAGTCGAAGAAATGCATGGACATATTTTAGTGTGATAACTACCTCTATGGTATTCCCATCCACCACCCATAGAAAAGTGTTAGTCAATCATTCCCATGCTCTAAGAAACATGATAATGATATTAACACTTAGTAGGATACATCTCATCTCCATGATTCCTCCCAAGCCCAATGTTACCAATCTCGCTCTATCCACATCTATCAACTACTCCAAAAAATTAGGTAACCATGAGGCATCAATCAATGACCAAAATATCTGGTACCTCTATAACATATCAAAAAACAAAGGATGTATTAGACCTCCATGTCATTTATAATCAAAATACATTCTTATAAAATTCATAAAAATAAACTGGTTTGCTTCAATTTTTAACCACATTGGCCTTTTCAGTACCAAGTCAGCTTATATCTAGCTTAATAGTACTAATTCAGTCCCTTTTAGCCTCTATAAAACTAATTCAACCACTTAATACTAAGTCAACCCATTATTTTTTCACCTAACCAACTAAGTCAACCACTCACTACAAAGTTGACCCATTGGTTTTTCTTATCTTTTGCCCATTAAGTCGACATGGTTGACCTTGTTCTTTCATTTCCATGACTTTTTGCCTAAATTGCCATAAATTCCTTGGCCATTTATTGTTTTGATTCCTTTCAACCCAATACCCCATTTTACCCTTAGTACCCTTACAAATTTTTTAGGGTTCATTCTGATATCTAGATTTGGCCTAATCATCCAATTTTTATAAATTATTTAGTTTTAAATAAAAATACTAAAAAAATTGAATTTTTTAGTTGCTTACCTATTCTACACTCACTTTGGCTACTATGCATCCTCCCCATCTCAATTTTCATCTTCCCACCATCCTCACTCTCTAGGTATCTCACTCGATCTATCATATTTCTATTTTTCTCAAAATAGTAAATAATGAGAAATGAATTCTTTTTCACCCTATTTAAATTCACTATTTTAAAAACTATTTACCTTTCAAATATTTAACATTAGATTTCTTATTTTGATCATATATTTGTTTTTACTAACTCATTTTTCAAATCATAAAATGTTCTAGAATCCTGACATCGTAAATGATCTTTTCCACTATTATATGCCTATGTAGCAAAAATTTCAATTTTCACTCTTTTTTGCTAATCTCTACAGGTTCACCTAATGTTCTTCACATTGGACACCTTCACATTTTTCATAAATCCTTCTTTATCTAAAGCACTAAGGTAAGTAAAGATATGTGTTTTTAAATTCTATCCATTCTTTTATCTTATTTTCTCTTTACTACACTTTATTCAGCTTTAGCATTATGTGTCGCTACGTCTTTTTCCCGAAGCACCATCCCATGTTGCACCTACTTGACATGTGATGAGATTTGCATGGGGCATATGCCTATGAAATATTTTCAAACTTTATCAATTACTAATTCTTTCTATCATGTAGGAACCCATCGATTCTTAGTCTCTCTGAGTGCACATCCTAAAGGGTGCAATGGGAAAGGGGTGGGTAGACCATTGGTGCTTCGTAGGATTGTTATCCCTTATTTACACTTACTATCTACACACTTTTCTACTAAATTATGCAGAGGTGGGGTGATGTTATAAAGGTAATGAGATTTATACAAATATAAATAATAATCAACTACTATTATTTTACAGTGGGGATTGTATATTTTCATAGTTCATACAGACTCATGCTAAATTCCAACAATAATTTTAATTCTTCACCTACTTGGTAAAGAATTCAATGCTAAAATGGATTTATCCATCAAACTGCTTCCACTTCATGTTCCTTCTAATCTTATCCTACGATCTACTGTATCCCCCTTATGTTCTTCCTTCCTTCTCCTCTTATACTGAGCCTCACCCTGACTTTTTAAATTTTTTCTTTATCTTGCCATTCTTTTTTTATTTTGTATTTTTTCTATCCAACTTCTAAGTCACGACTTTCCATACTTTGTATGAATGTGTTTTTCTTATTCTTTTAAAGCTTGGCTTTTATCTTTTTTTAAAAGCTTACTATTATTATTTTTTATTTCCTAATTATTTGTTCTTATTTTTATTTTTCTAATTCCAAGATGATAATAATTAAATCAATTAATTTTTATCTTCCAAATGCCTTTAAAGCATAGGTGTACTTACGTAGTGATTAACAATAATTAGCCTAATAATTTTGTCAATGCATTCAATCTTATAATAATTAATCAACTAGGCATTCCAAACCATGTATAGGTTTAGTTCATATGTTAGTCTACATATGGTAGTAATAACACAATTCATGTAAACTTACATTTTCAAAAATATTAATAGTTATGATCACATTAGCATGACATAAACACAATGACACAAGGTTAATTCCACATAAACATTAAAATACACTAAAACATAACTAACCATGTGTAAAGAATTATCTAAATGCAAAAAACATTTAATACACACTAATGCTAATCATTCAACTATGCATATAATGAGTGTTATTTAACATGGTTTGTGCAAGGTTCTAGCCATTCATCTATCATCCACCTATAAATCCATATACATCACCCTCTCCAATGATGCTTTCCCTTCATCATGCTCTAAGGGATGAGTTTTTCCTACGTCAAACTCATGATAAGCATGTAGTTAGTCCATAACATCATGACACACACACACACACACACACACACACACACACACACACACACACACACACATCATAAAATAATGCTGAAATAACAAATTAACATGATCAAAATATAAGGGATATATAATATATCTAAACTCAAGGCAATGAAATCATGAAACCAAAGTAATATTTAACTATCCCATAATAACATGAATTATAGCTTAGTCAATAATAATCAATTCAAATTACCAACTAAAAATATCCAAAAATAATCAAGTAAGTTTGCTTATTGAGGAATCATGATGTAATAATTGGTAGGTTTGGCATATAGGATTTTAGTTCCTTAAAGGTTTTCTAATAATTAGTGGTCCATTAGAATGAAATACTTTTCTTCAAAAGATGACTGAAAGGATGACATAAATCAATCAACTGTGAGATCAATCAATGAATAGATTGGTTTTTGCCCTATAAACTATGGAGTTGTTTCAGATTGGAGGGAGGAGAAATTTACATAATGGCCTTCACTTTGGTAGGATCAATTTCAATGTCCCTAGGGAGATAATGAATCTAAGTAATTTACCTGATGTGATGCCAAACCCACACTTATTTGGATTTATGTGGACTTTATATTCATGAAATCTCTCAAAGATTCTTTGTATAAATTTAGGGTGTCTAACATGTGTACATGACTTTCCTAAAATATAATCCACATAGTCTTCAATAATTTCATGCATCATGTCATGAAAAATGCTAATCATCTCATATTGGTATGTTTCACTAGCATTATTTAATCTAGATGGCATCACTTGATAATAGTTTGACCTCCATAGAGTGACAAAGGTTATTTTGTGTTGGTCTTTGGGCACTATCTTTATTTGACTATATCATGATAAGCCATCCATGAGGGATAACATCTTGTACCCTACAATTAAATCCACTATCATGTCTATGTTTGATAGTGGTAAACTATCCTTTGGATATGCCTTGTTGATATCCCTAAAATCTATGCACAAGAGAATGCCAACTAGTTTCTTGATGATTGGAATAATATTTGAAATCCACATTGAGTAGTCAATTAGCATAATAAAACCTACACCCAATAATTTTTATTCCTCTTTCTTTACCAAGATAAAAATGTGTGGATTTAACTTCTATAGTTTCTATTTAATGGGTGTAACATCTAAGTGTATAAAAAGATGATGCAAAACCAAATATGGATTTAGACCTAACACATCCACATAAGACCATGAAAATATGTCCATGACATATTTTATAATGAAATTAATGATCTCACATTCCTCTATAGTGAGAGATGCACTAAATTTAATCATTTTATGATCATCATAAGTACCAATGTTAGTCTTAATGGTGTCCACCACAAGGAGTGTGGAACCATCTTCTAATATAGTTAGTACCAATGGGAATTATTCTTATGTATCTAAATGTGGGCCATCAGGCTCACCTATGTAATAAGAATTTAAATCCACCAATTCCGATAATGGCCAATAAAAAATGTTTTTGAGAAGTCTTGAACCAATTACTCAAAGACTTGTTATTCCGTTGAATTGATATTTGACCCAATGGTAATGTGTGGATTTATGTGACTCTAAGCTTCCTAAGGAGGAGAATAAACTTCCATATCTAATGGTGCCTAAAACAAGTTTTTACTAATGCACTCATCTTTTTCTTTACTTTTACCTTGATCCAAAACTGCCTCTTAGTGGTTTCACTTGTGGATCTTAATGTTTTATTTTATTTTTTACTAAAGAAGTTTGCTTGCTTTCTAAAGTAGGCAATAATGTATAATGTAAATTTAAATCCCTATTTATGTTCACCAATTGACAAACCATCTCTGAGACCCATGAATTTGGAAATCATCTCTTCATTTGGAACTCATCTAAATGTATAATGGATTTTTTTGGGTCCCAATCGATAAGTTTAGGATAATGGAGGGAAAGAGGAATGTGAGTGGTAATGGTAAAGATGAAATTAGTATTGAAGAGGTTAATGTTAGATAGGTCATTTTAGATTCTATAGTAGGACTCTGTGTCACTATTAGGAGAATCTTCATCAGTTGTAAAACTTGTATCACTTTCAAGATCTGAGAGGTCATCCCCATATAATGCATATCCAATACCATAATTTCCTTTATGTTTAGGTGTAGTGACAAGCTCAAGAGTACCCTACTTGGTTTCCCCTAATCCCTTAACTTTTTAAGCTTGGCTATCCATGATTCTATTATAAATGGGGTATTTAGTGTTTTGATAACAAGTGGAAAATTCATCACCATATAACAAGGACCTTTTATAACTTATAGGTCAGTCTTATTTTGATGAAATATATTTAACAAACAAGATCAACCATTTTTTATGAGAATTGATCTTCTTTTTCCATAACATGTTAGGCTTGCTAGGGGGTTTGCTAGCTTTGGGTATACCATGGGACTTAGGAGACCTGGGAAGTTTAATAATATTAAAAACATCATGGATGCTACATGTGGAAATGCCTTTATCTTCAATGATAAAATGAGAGGAAATTTAGGGAAGTGGAATAGAAGAAGTGGATGCAAGGTCATTTAGATCAAAAAAGTTAGATTTGGGAGATTAAAGGGCTATATGCTTTTCTTTTTTAGTTACAAACTCTATGTTAGAATAACAACTATAGTTCCCATACTCAACTTATAGGTTTTTACAATATTGGTATGATTGCAGATTGTAAAGACTAGTGACCTCCATTTTATAATGGGGGAATTTAAGGAATTAATATAATGTGGAAGGGACTGCACACACTTCATGAATCCAAGGGCAAGAAAGAAGTATGTTATAGGGTATTTCAATATCAATTATATGGAAGAGGGTATCATGGGTGACATGCTTAATAATGATAGGTAGAGGAATAGTACCTAATGAGTCTCTCTCTGCATTATCATAGTCTTGATAGTAATGGTGTCTAGATGCATATCTATTGAAGTATACCCCAAGTGGTTAACTAGTTTCAAAGAAGCAATATTTAAATGTGAACCATTATTTATGAGAACCCACTTAATTTTGTTATAGGAAATTATATCTTCAATATAGAGGGAATTTTTATGCATGGGATTGAGGGATGACATATCACTTTGATCAAATGTAAGTTGCTGGCCTAGGGCTAGATGCCCCACAAGTGCCTATAATTGAGTAGGATCAATGCCATTTGGTAATTTAGATTGTTGAAATCTAGTTTTGTGAACTTTTGATATATGTAAGAGATCTATAATATAAATTTGTGTAAGTGTCTTGTTTAAATGTTTACCAAGATCGTACTACTTCTCAATGAAACAAGGAGATGGTTTGCCTTTAGAAGGCATATAGACTTGAACTAGATTATTAATGGAAGAAAGTGAAGGGAATTGAAAGGTAACATATGGCATATAGTGGTGACAATGCAATTTTGATATAGGAGGGAGTTACATGAATTAGTAGGACTAGATGAAATACCAAGGATAGTAATCCATGAAGGTTAAGTTTCAATAATGCTATTTTGACTCTATGGAGGATTACTTGGATATAGAGGGGGTCTTAAAATATAAGGGATAACACTATGAGGAGTGTTATAAGGTGGATGAGGTGTGACCTTAATAGTAGAAACATAATTAATGGTCACATGACCCATAACAATATTGTAATCATATGGGACATTGCAATAAATTATTTGCTTTCCCTAGGAATCTTGACCTTGATTATGATTATTTTGGTTTTAACTCTAACCTTGATTTTTGATCTGATTGTTCTGAGAATGGTTATAATAATTTTGATTGTTTTTCTATTGTTGATTATTAGATTTGTGTCTTGGAAAGGGGTCTTAAAAGATACCCATATTTTGATTGGATTTGGAAACAACCTTCTCTCACTCAATTTAACCATTTTCAATCAAATTCTAGATGAAGTGTTTGAGTTTCACACATATATAAATTGCATGAAATTTGACATAATGGTACTCATAATACTTAGTTTCCCTATCCCATATAGGCTTTAGTTGGTCTACTAAAAATGGGTTTGGGATCAGCCAAATGATCATGTTAGCCATAACCAATTTTTAAAACATTGTCTCACTAGGTTCACCAAGGTTAATAAAAACTCTATTTTGATATTGACCCCTTCATGGGGGTGGTCTTTGTAATGTAAGGGGATGATTAGGTGGAGTGTCTTAGGTAGGTGGTCGTTATACCATTTGCACATGCATTGTTTTTATTACTCCATTACCATCCATGTTATTATTTTTATTAGAATCCTTTGGTTTCTCAATGATGCTTACATGAGTTTGCACTTGAGGTTGGGCTTGTGGTTGGGTTTATGTTTTATTTTGAGAGTATATCTTAACCAAGCCTTTGTCAATAAGAGACTTTTATTTATACCCATTTGTATGTGATTTATTAAATGTATTAGCATAATGAAGTCTTAGGTTAATAGATACTTCAACATTGAGATTTTGAGTAAAAATATTGGCTACCTGCTTATCTAGAAGATTATATGGGAACCTGATGGATAAATCTTTCCACCATCATAAAAATGCATAAAATCTTTCTCCACCCCATTTCTTAGCATTACATAAATCAACCACTGTTCGTTCATGTTTAATTAAAGTATGATAAATGTTTAACCATTTTTTTATATAAGTCATCAAAAGTGGTGACATAACCCTTTGGTAGATGAAAGAACCACTCCAAAGCTTTTCCACCTAGGATTTTTGGAAACAACCGAAGTAAATAAATTTTTTTATAGGCCACCTTTTGGCATGCTACAAATAATTCCTTTAAATTCTCTCGAGGGTAACCTTTCCCTTTATATTTTTCAAATTTAGGCATCTCAAAATGAGATAGAAAAGGCACTTTGAGGAAGCTCATATATAATGGGTAAGGGTATATCTCATCAAACTTAAATTTTCTACCCTGAGTACCTACTTAAAGGTCTAAAATAAATTCTTTTATCTTATTTCATTGTTAGAGATTAAGAGCACCTTGAGATTGAAGGAGTGTATTTTGCTAGGTTTTCAAGGGTTGATTGGCTTGGTTGAGATTTAAATACATGGAAATATGTCTCCTCTATGTGGATCTATTATGGATATTCACTCTGTAACCTTAGTTATTTTGTTGATAAGGAATTTGTTGTTGGATTATGCTGGGAAGTGAATTAGTAAGACATTGTTGGGTTGGTGAAAGTTGTTTTTGATATGGAGGAAGCTACTGTTAAGCAAGAGGGACTTGTTATGAATAAATAAGGACTTGTTGTGGGTTTAAAGGAGCATCTTATCATGAATTAGAATGACTATGTTATTGGTTTAAAGGAACATGTTGTTGAAAATTATAAAGAATTTTCCATTGGTTCAAATGAGCATATTACTATGAATTAGAAGGAACATGTTGTTGCAAATTAGAAGGAGTTTTCCATTGGTTAAAATGAACATATTGCTATGAATTAGAAGGAACATGTTATTAATAAGTGGGTAATGATTATTATTGATCACTCACAACTTATATTGGGGGGTCATTCACAACTATTGTAGATTAGTAGGAAATCACTAGTGATTAAAGAAGGTATATTGCATCTGCTCATAATTATCCAATGGATCCATACTAGAGGTAGGGTTGGCTAAAAGATCCACATTGGATGTAGGGTTAGTTAATGGATCTTGTGGTTGTTATAATGGTGTATTTTTCTCCATGGACCAATAATTAATGAATGAAGTAGAAATTAGAGAATTAGTTAAATCAACAAAAAATTTATTAGTGAAAAGTTGATTAGCTTGATGTACTTTAGAAGCAACAACTTGGCTGAGTTAGCTATATTGGGATGGGTCTGCAAGTTACCATATTCCTTTGCTAGATGATGTAAGAACTTGATTTGAGTTTTGTACAAGGACCTAAATTTGGATAGAAGTTACTTCTGGATGTATTTATTCTATCCAAACAAGGCTACGTAATTGGTTTACGATAAATTTAGGTGGGAGTTAGGCTCCAAAATTTGATAACCTTAGAAGAGATTCATATTTTCTCTCAATAAATTGGTTCTCATATTGGAGTTGACTAGATCATATGTTTGATGGCATGTCCTAAAACACATTTGGGTGTCCCTCCATGTCATCATTAGTTTTAATATTTTATAGATACCCAAGTAGATTGTAAAGGTGATCCTCATCAAATTAGGACCATAAGAAACCCTGCTATGAGTGTATTTAGACATGTCTAAATTAATAATCTTCATATTTGAATTAAGATAAGATGTTTGAATTGAATTTATATAAATGCATGTAAATATTTACTTATCAATTCAAAGTGGATTTTATCTTTGATAAGTATTCTAAAGTCTAACTAGACCTAGATTGTGTTGCTATAATACTTTGTGGTCAAAGTAAGAAGTTTTAAACTTATCAAAGATGTCTAAGTAAAATGATAATCGATTGGAATTGGATCATAAAGTTGTAATTCAGTGTTTGAATAGTCAAGAAAGATTATTAAACATTTTTTAATCAATTTTTTCATTGAAAAGCGCACTTTATTATATAAAAAAATTACAAAATAAAATACAACTAGTCATACCAAAAAAATGGGTGAAAAATGCATCGAGCTATGAAATCCTCAAGAAAGAAGAAACAACAACTAGAAGGTCATATCAGATAGAAATTATAACATGTATGCACTAATAACCAAAAAAAGATAAAGCACAAACAAACAAACAAGTTTTTAAGTAGTAGCAATGAATATGGTAGTAGGTGGCAGAGGTGAAGGGTCCTAAGGCTTCCCTCCCCACCCCCCATTAGTTGGGGGGTCCTCATATAAGGTAAGAGGCTCCCACCCATCATTTTATTTCTCTTGAGGAGTTTTTTGTGACTACTCAAAAATTCTATCGAGGTGAAGAAATGGTAAGCACCAGGTATGGAAACTTGTTCTATTTGGGAGCCACCCAACCTCTTCCACTACCACTATTATGATGAGATGGTCCACCTAGAAAATAAGTAGTCCCACACCTATGAGATGGCCAATGAGAGTGAGGAGAGGAGCTCCTCCAAATCTAGGACTGATGACTTTGAGATTGAGAAATCTTGACTCTACCACCATGGCCTTGAGGAGGAGTGTGTTCAGGAGATTCTTGATTGATAGCACAAGGGGCATTACCCCAGTGATCCAATAACTCCTATAAATGGTGAAGTTCTAATTGCACTTTCTCTATTTGGATCTAGATCTAAAGGGTAACAGTGGAGATCACATTAATTTTGTTATAAATTAAAAAACCAATGTCTATAGCTTTAAGATTAAAATAAGTTTTATTTCTAGACTTTCAGATTTGAAACAAAATATCAGTGCAAAAATTTACCAAAATATGTTGTATCTTGCAGGAAGTAAGGTTGAGTCCCCCAAGAGAGCCATTTTATAGGTGAACATTTTGGGTCTGAAGGGTTTAAAAAGAGAGTAAATTTATCTCTAGGTAGACTATGCATGGGGACAAAACCAAAAAAGGTGCTTAATGGTTTCTGGGTGGTGACAAACATGACATGTGGGATTAGGAACCCTCGTATGCTTGAGTTGGTTTCTAATAGGGATCCCATAATACATAATGCACCAAAAAAAGTGAGCTTTTTTAGGTTCCAAGAGATCCAACCATATATTATTAAATCTCCTCAACTAGACATAATGAAGAGAGTTAAGACTCCAACATCTATTGAGCACCTCAGTATCTATATGCTAGGGAGCAAGAAGATTATATCCCAACTTAGGGGCATAATGATAAAAAAGAGTGGCTATAGGCCAATTCTAATCCTTCCACCATGGGGTGAGAGATGGCACTCCAATTTTGTGTAGAAACTCACTAGGTATGACATTCTAAATTTCAAAAAGAGATTATTTATCTTCTTTGCTAAGCTAAAACCTAGCTTTCACAATATTCCAAGGTAGCCAATCCTGAGAGACCTTAAAAAAAGATATCCAATGTGTTTAATACCCTTTTTAAAAATACTAAGACTTTTTATCCAAGGAACCATGGCAAAGGGAAAATTGTGGAAATTGAGAATAGGGGACCACTAGAGAGATTGAGAATTAATAGAGAGACCATTCCTGAATCCATCTCGAACCCAGACTAGGTGAGACTTAAGCTTCTCCTAGGCCTTCCATATGATTTGTATGACAAAAGAGCCAGTGATTTTGATAGGCACAAGAGTGAGGAGGAGGGTATGAAAGGTTAAAAATTCTTGAATTTGACTTAAAATGTGCTCTTGACTCAAATTTGACTAGCAAAATTAACTCCATTAAAACGTTGACCTTAGTTAACTTTCAAATTTTTAAAAGTTTAACTTGAAGTGTTTTGAATTTTAAAATTTGAATTTGTTTGACTTTGAAATTTGAGATTCATTTGACTTTGAGAGTTTGAATTCATTCTAATTTGAGAGTTTAACATTGTTTGACTTTGAAAATTTGACTTTGTTTGACTTTTAGACTTGGAATTGAAATCATAATAAAAATTGACTTAAAATTAAAATTGACTTGAAATTAGAATTTACTCAAAATTAGAATTTATTCAAATTTGGAAATTAGTTTAAATTATAATTAATTTAGATTTGAATTGAAATGGGTAGCATAATGGTGTAAAAAAAACAAAGCTCTGTTTCATTTTTGCAATGTAACACTTAGAATGAGAGAAAGATGACTTGGAATTTTGATAGAATAACACCTTATTATGTGAGTCTAGAATGACAATGTTTTGGATTTAAGAGTTTTTCAAATTGTTTGACATGTAAGGCATGTCATAAAAAATTAATATAAGTTGACAATCAATCAATAACACATAATTTAGAATAAGCCCTATCTTTAGTGGAAGAACAGGTGTGTAATGCCATTTTAATCCACATGAATGCCTCACTTGAAGTGGTGACAAATTAGTTTAACCTAACCCTCACTTTGAGTGGTACATCATGAAATCTTGGGGGAGATTGGTTTCCCTCAAACTATAAAATGTTTATTGTTGAATGTCTTAATATAATTTTTTTACATGGCTTTATAAATGGTCCCTGATATACCTTTCAATATGTGGGGCTCAAAATCCATAAAATAATAATAAAGAGTGGGTAATTTACAAGAGTGTCTAGTCCTTTTGTGATCACTTCAGCCATAAAGGTCTCAGTGAAGTGGTATTAGCAATTCAAACTCTGAGGGTGAGTTCTAATAATGTAGTGTCAAGAATAAACCCTTTATTGTCACAAAACCCTTTATGGGGATTTTTTCTTTGTTATTAATGACAACTACCATAAATTTGTGTCCTTTATTAGATGTACAAGGTTGGTATGTGCACTGGGAGATGAAACCTCAGGCGTCATGCCCTATGAGCCTGTGAGAAGGTGATGAGGTCCACCCCATAGCTAAAATAAAATGAGAAAGAAGTGTTGCTTTTGATTCTTAGGAACCCATGGATGGGAAAGAGAAGAGCATACTCTAATGCTTTTTTGGATAAAACAAGAAGGAATATATGTGGTTCTTGATCACCCAAGCTCCCTAAAGGGGGTAAGGGGAGAGCATAGACATAAATAGATTACACAAGCAAGTAATAAAGAAAGCAAAAAAACACTTAAGCAAATGATGAGAAATTAAGTGTTTTAAAATACTAAATCAAAGTGTTAGTTCTTTGATTAAGCTTTAATTTGAAATGAGAGTTAAAAAAACATACTTTGTTTGGTAATAAATCCACTTATTTAACTAGCATAACCTATCAGAAACAACTTAGGATTTTGAAATATGGCCTTTATCCAATGAAGTAGGTCAAAAAGTTAAAGTTTTGATCCCACCGGGTATGCCAAATGTAAAATCACAATTATAAGAGAGGTTATTTTATGTTAGCATGCCGAATAAAAAATAAAACAATTGATAAGTATATAACCTCAATCATGATCCTTGGTCTGGGCAAGGTCTAAGAATTAAAGAACAAATAAAAAACACAATCAAAGTGATTATACCTTCCTCATGGACATTCCTTCCAAGCTAAATTAGTGTGTTGAGCCCAAGCTTGTAGCCTTGGAGTCTTTATTAGTGTCACACCCTCATGTAGGAAACATTTAGCCTAGGTTACATGTTATTTGGCTAAATTAATTAGAATAAATAGGTGAAGTTTTTCCTTGTATTTTGGTAGAGTAAGTTTGCACAAAAAAACTTGATTTTAATGCCAAATGACCCTTATATTTATAGATTTTTCAAACCATTTTTGACAGTCAATCTTAGATCAATATGTGTGGTTGAGGATAAGTCAAATTTGGTAGGAAATATACAATAAATGTTTGGGATAGAGTTCACATTAATTAGGCATGGGTTTAATTTCTACATTTATATTGATATTTTCTGATTTTTGTTTGCATTTATGTTGATAATTGTCCATTTTTTGCAAAACTTGACTTTTTGGCTCAATTTGAATCACTTTCCATATGATGTCATGATGAATATATTTGTTAATGATGCCATGATGATGTCATGGTGCATATATTTTTTGATGATTTCATGATGGTGTCATGATGTAGATATTTGATTCCACTTGCCATGTGAATGGATGAATAATTTAATTAATGAATTAAGAAAATAGGTAATTCAAAAAAATATGAAATTTACCATTAAAGGAATATTAGGTTAAATAAAGGTTAATTAAAATAATGCAAAGTGATATGGCTTTTGAAAGTCAAATAATAATTCTATCTAATTAATCTAAAATATTACTTGTAAAGTCATAATTTGACTCAAGGTAAATAAATGAAGTTGATGATGGTGTGCATCATATTTCCTCAATGAATGATGCATCGATATGTTTTAGAATATACACATCGGGTGTGTAGACTAATTTAGGCGTTTCAATGATTTATACATTATTACTAGAAATCATTTTAATTATAATTTCAACATGACAGTGATGAGAATTGAGTTTCTACAGAGCTAAGATGTGTAAAGGTGGAAACATGTGGGAAAAAGATCAAGATCCAATCATTGGATTATAAAAATATCATTTTTGAAGGCCTATACACTTACATCATCCTTAGGATATTTACATCAATGGATGTATCCAAATGTTGATGGACTTATCCAATAAATAATACTCACTATATTATGGAGCGACCACCTAGAGCTTTCTGGGTTTTATATCACCTTTCTACATAAATGTTTTAAATCACACGTATAGGATGTAAATGAATATTTATGGATAAAAACCTATATCTTCACCTTAGGTCTTTATATCTTTCCAAAAATGGGTTAGTGGGCTCATGAAGTTGAACTAACCTCATAGACCCATTTGTTAATGAGTGTTACCTACATAGCCAATACTCTGAAGAGGGCCTCAAACATATGTAGTTCTCCCCTAAATTTTGGATTATGTGTGTACAAGGGTAAAATATACTATATGCAATGGCATGAAATGATCTATCTTGTAACTTGACAAACACTTCTCATGGGCTGCTTTTTGAATGCTTCAGACCTATCATATGACTGCTTCTATGACCAATATAGAAATAAGGAAGAATAGGGCAATTTTGAATACTTGAAAGGTGATTTTATAGATGTGTTCTTGGTAAGATTTTGGATATGACTTAGTGATAAATGAATGGTTTTTGTTTTTTATTTAAACTACACCTTTTGAAAATATATCATGGAAGGGTTAAATAAAATAAATGGGATGACCCATAGGATTTAAAAGATTTTAAAATTATATAACTTTTTTAGTATGAAAAATAGATAAGAATTTGGACATTCATATATGCAATCAGAAATGCATCAAATCTCTAAATAAATTCTAGATTAGATAAGATAGATCCTACTTATACTTCTAATTGGGGATATATTAGATAATTAGGAACATGACCAATATGTGGATCCACTAGACCCAATTAGGGGATATCTTATCACAACAATATCACTAGGGAGGAAATCCTCCAGTCAAGCAAAATCATGTAATAAAATTAACTAAGTCCTTTGTTTTCATATTCACTAAACTAATAACAAGTAAAGCAAAGTCTAATCTAGTGCTCACCCAAGCTTATGGCATAAAGTGGGGGTAATAAATAATAAAAGTAAACATACATAGAAGACATATATTCACGTTAATGTATATGGAATTATAATGCATGGAATATAAGTAAAAATATATATCTATCTACTTTTACAAAGGAAAAACAAAGTTAGGAATACTTACCTTTGAAGATGAACCCGCTAAGCCTCAATATCTCCCTTGGCCAAGGTGCTTTGTAAGAGGTTGTTGTGGTATGTAAGGATGATAAGGATAAATCAGCTCTAGTCTATAAAACCTATAAATACATTTAAAATACTTATCCATAAGATAAGACCCATATCTCTAAATAAAGTATGAAACCCTAAACTTGCTCTTCAAGTAGAATGGTAAATAAGCATATGCACAATAACTCTTACTTATTCTATTCTTTAAATAATGGAAAAATAATCTTGTATATATAGGCAAATTTCACCCTAAGCCCTTCCAAAATTTTTAGCCAACAGGTTGACCTAGTCGATCGAGTATGATTATTGACAAAAACTCATTAGGTCATGGGCTAGGTCGGTTAAGAGTTGACCTAGAACCTAAATGAGTTTCACCAACAAGACCTAATCGACCTAGTACTGTAAACTATCAAAAGGGGTTTTAGGTTAGGAAAAGGGGTACAAAAGATGGTAAAATACTATCAGAGTATACAAGAGAGAATAACAATCTTAGGGCAATAGTTTTTAAGATACAAGTGTGTAGATAACAAGTGGTAAAAGGAAAAATAAATCTACAAAGCACTAATGGTCTGCCCACCCATTTCTCGATGCACCCCTTAAGGTGTGCACTTAGAGGGATTGAGACTTAATGGGATCCTACAAGATAAAGAGTTTTAGTCATTGATAAAAGTTTGAAAATATTATGTGTATACATATTCCCCATTTGAAGCTCATCACGTGTCATGTAAGTGCAATACGAGATGGTGCTTTGGGAATAGAACATGATGACACATAATGCTGATGCTAAGTAAAATGTAGTAAGGAAAAAATAAGATAAATGAAAGGATAGAATTAGAAAATACATACCTTTAATTACCTTAGTACTATAGATAAAAAAATAGATGTGAGAGATGTGAAGGCATCCAATATGAGGAAAATTACATGAACCTATAGAGATTAGTCCAAAAAAGAATGAAAAATCAATTTTTTTGAAATATAGGCATATAGTAGTGGAAAATATTCTCTATACATCATAATTCTAGAAATTTTTACGATTCAAAAAATGAGTTAGTAAAAACAAATATATGATAAAAATAAGGAATGTGATGGTAAATATTTGAAAGGTAAATAATTATGAATTATAACATTAAATAGGGTGAAAATAAAGTGATTTTTTATTATTTGAATATTCTAAGAGAAAAATAGAGCTTTGAGAGACCAAGAAAAAGACAAAAGAGCCAAGATGGTGAGGAGATGATAACTAAGACAAAGAGGATGCCTAATAGCCACAATAGGTGCAACATTGGTAGGCCACTGAGAATTTATAATTTGTTTTGAGTATTTTAATTCAACTTAAGTGTTTTATAGAAATTTTTAATTTAAACCAATTCTAAAAACCAAAATAAACCCCATAATTTTGTTAATGAAACTAGAGGCCAAACAGAGAAATGGGTTGAAAGGAATTGGAGTAATAAATGTCAAAGGCATTTCTTATAAAAGGGTCCAAGAGTCAAAAGTTTGAATGAACTAGGTCAACCTAGTCAACCTAGTAGGTTGAAATCAAGGTTTAGCATGGCTGACTTAGTAGGTATGGGTCAAATTAGTTGATTAAAGTAGAGGGATGACTTAGTACACTATTACCAACTTAGTTGATTAAACCAAATTGCCAACGTAGTACTAGGGGGGAAAATGAAAGGGTTAACTTAGTTTTTTAAGTCCAAATGGTCGACCTAGTACCATTAGGTCAACTTAGTATGTGACTAAGTAGCTGGTATAGTACTAAAATGTAGGAAATTGGTCAAGATAGTGTGTTTAAGGCCCAAGTTGATTGAGTGAGTATTGAAATGGCCAAGTAGGCTAAAAATAGGTAAAATTGGTAGAAAATGAATAGATTAAGACAAATTAGGTTTTTTTTTTTAAAATTTTAAAAGAATGTATTTTATTCTAAGTGACATGGAGGTCTAATACATATTTTATTATTTGATAGTTGAAAGAGACCTGAAGATTCTGGTGACCAGTGGATGCATCATGGCTACCAGATCTATTAGTGCACTTGATGGAGGTAGACCATGATAGATTGGTCACACTAGGTTTAAGAGGCATCATGGAGATGCGATGAGTTACACTAAGTATGGATCTAGTGGTCATTTTCCTAGGAGCTTGGGAGTGCTTGACTAATATCTCTAGGTGAGTGGTGGATGGGGATACCATTGAGGTAGGTATCACATTGGAGGATGTCCATGTTTTACCTGGATTTATTATAAGAAAGACATTTGTGATCATAGGGATATTGGATGGTTAGGATTAAAGATGAGCATTAGCTTGATGGGAAACTTGCTTGGATAGGATTTACCCAGAATTAAGGGTGAGTCTATTTGATATCTATATTTCTTAGATTATAGATATCTAGGAGGTGGTGATAGGACTTATCATGAGTGCTATATCACAAATTAGATGGCAAGGTACTGCTATATACGATAGCCTTATGCTAGTTGATATTAGAGTAGGGGCACTCTATGACTTGGGTTTTATCATCTGGGTTTAGCTCATGCATGATATGTATGGGATGCTATCTAGAGGGTATAAGACCATGGGGCTAGTGGTATTACTGAGTGATTAGATATATGAGAGGTTCTTGATGTACCAACCAACTAGGTTACCCCATGTGGTTTATTATTAGTTACCTTGGGTACTGAGATGGAGACAAGACTAGGTGGCATGGGCCATGCCCTTTGTGCCAATTTTATAGATGGTCACATGAGGAGAGACCGTGTGGAAAATTTGTGCACACATTGAGATAATTTGGCCAACTTAGAGGATGGTGGCACCATAGTTAGCATAAGAATAGATCACAAGCCATTATACTTGGTGGGTAGATATGCATCCAATAACATTCTTGCCAAGATAGTTCAAACTCCCTCACCCGATGGATTCTATAGTGGTGCCCACATTTTGTTCTAGGAATGCGAGAGATCTAAGGGGGAGAGGAGGTAGAAGACCACCATTCATGATATTAGAGATCATATTGTGGCATGAGAGACCATGGATAGGTCAAACATGAAGACTAATAACTAGATAATAAATGGACATGGATGGAGTGCTATAGGTTCCACAACTAGAACCATAGTAGGAGGAATTGTGACCAACTTAGTCACACCATTGATGGAGATTCCAGAATGAGAGAGAGAGCATAGAGAGTGGTCATCTAGGATGACCCATTAGTTAGCTTAGGGTAGAGATGGTCTATAGAGGCACCACTAAGGTGAGGCTTAAGGTAGACATGAGTAGTGACCCTAGGGTTTTCTTTGATTGGGAAGCATCTCATAGATGAGGTGATTATAGATAAGCTGATGGAGAGACTATGCTTTATGTATGAAAAGATGAGGAGATAGTGATATTTGACACCTAGATAAGTAATAAGTGGTTGAAATTCACTTGAGTTTTTTAAAAATAGAATATTATTTGTATAATATTTGATTGATAAATTGTAGATAGATAGCTTTTGATATATATCTATGATCTAATATCTATCTAGTTTGAATTTTTTAGATCATATGAATGAGGAGGAGACTATATGGGGATCCCTGATGAGGGTAGGACTTCATGATATCCTAGATGAGATGCTAATACCATACAACCCTACCACATTAGATGATCCCATAGTACCATCTACCTCAACATAAGTGAGCTAGTTTAGACTAGTAGGAGAGGATGCAAGGTGACTACAAACACATGGAGATGGGATACAACCACTGATAGGGGTGGGATTAAGAGAGGCATATGCATGGTAAGCCTTGGCTCAGAAGAGATCCATGATTTTAGATACCACTATTTAGCTAGGATAGGTATAGGCCTAGGTGGTCAACCTACAGGGATAGGTAGCAAGCTTGAGATCTTAGATATCCTTTTTACAACATACTATTCAAAGGGGACTATCTATGGAATCTATGGGTAGCATGGATATAATACAAGATATTTACAATAGAGCCCAAACTTAGAGCTATAATGATGTATTTTTGTATTTTGTATAAAAAACACATGATAAATATAGATATCTTATTTTGACAGTTAGATGTTGATCTTATGTTTTTGTATTATGGTTGTGGTTATGGATGCATGGATATAGTTATTTATAGCATAAGTATTTTTATTTTTTTGTAAATGCTATAGGAAATATATGTGTTGTGTTTTCTTTTTTAGCATTATGTAGGACACATGCATGTATAAAAATAAATAGGAAAAAAGACTTGGCAAAGTATAATTAATTAAAAACAAATGTACTACACATTATTTCATGTTGGTAAATGTGTAATAACAAAAAATGAATAAGTATAAGAAACTAAAGAGTGGTAAACAAGAGGGTAAAAATTTATTTTTAAACCATGAAAGAGAATGGCACCAAATTAAAACAAGTAAAATCACACTAAATCACGTTGGGAAGTATGAAAATAATGTAATAAAATAGAAAACACATGAAAGATAAAATGGGATAAATACAAATAAATTAAGTCAATCAATCATACTAAATCATGTTGGGAAGTATAAAATAGAAACAAAAATGGAAAAATTGGTCTTAAATTATTTACACTAATTCAAGTTGGGAAGTTTGAAAAACTTAAGAAAAGTGGTTGGATTCTTACATGCAATCAAAAAATAAGAAGATAAAAGTGAAAGATTAATGAATTAAGCATAAAACATACTAAATAAATATGGGAATCATTCCAATTACATGTAACTTATAATCAATCACATCTTATCTCATATTTGACACATGTAATTTTATTGTGACTTGGATGTTGGAAGATTTTATGAGGAAGGCCAGGTCCTATCCATGGTCTTACATTGAAAATCATAAAGGAAACACCAATGAGGTGGAAATAATGTGAAAATATGGTAAAATGGGATGTTTTGTATCATAAATGTGAAAATTTAGTAATTTGTAAGGAAGGCTAGGTCCTATCTATGGTCTTATAATGAAACTCACAAATAGAATCCATGAGGGAGTGATTAGTGAACAAAACAATATTTATCAAGTGGAAATATGAGGATTATAGGGAGTGAAGAAGGGAATGTAAGAAGAATAACATAGGCTTATAATGAGTAAACCTTAGGAGACATGAGAAACACTAAGGACATGAGAAGACACTAAGTGACTAGTGACCATCAATATACATAGGATACCTATTCTATATAGACATAAAGCTATGTAGGAAAATAAGTGTGATAATAAGATCAAATCATGTAGGTAGTTTTGAAAAAGAAATGTAAAATGAACCTACATTCCCATAATGTGTTCCCATTCCTTAGGACCCATTACAAATCCATCAATATATTGTGAATATTGGGTACTTACATAAGAAAGTAGGTAGTACTAAAAGATTTTTTTATTCTCCTTTTCTAATCTACTGGCCTACCACACCCCAATAAACCTCTAATTTTTAATGAGGCAAACTATGGAGTTTTATCTTTGAATAAAAAGAAGGAGATGTGCTTAGAATCATGTCTTTTAGTGTGATTTAACTTTTGAGAATTTTGAATGTTATCTTTTAGATTATTACCTTTTATTTAAATGATTTGGATTTTGAATGTTTTTATGGATTTAAGATTCCTCCTCCATACAAAATTTGAATGAAAAATCATGAGAGATAGAGTGATACACACAAATTATATTTAGGCTTAGGCTAAAGGAAGCTAAGTATCCAAATACAAGATGGACTAGAACACTCAAGATTAACTATGAACCAACATTTTATCTCAAGTCTCAATCATGTGTATGCTTAGTTTGTGAAAGGGAATAAAGGGGACTAAAAGGAGATCTAGAGTGGAATGATAAAAGGAGAATATAATTAGATGAATTATTTGCTAATTGATCACATGGTAAAGAAGGAATGACTAAAGGGAGCAAGCTTTTTATAACCAAGTCACAATAATTATTATCCATGTGTATAGAGATAAGAGAGAAAATAATTATGAAAAATAACAAAGGAATGATAATAAAATGAACTCAAGAAGAAAATATAATTCAATGAGGAAAATGAAATCCATAAGATAATATAATGACATCAAAATCAATATAAAGTGAGAAACCAAAGTCACCATGTAAGATAGATAAGAATTTGACACAATGTCAAATGATATAAAATAGATAAATGTAAAGTTGGAACACATGTCTAATCTAGATAAAAATGTAAAAACACCATCGATGTGTTCATAGTATTGATATATTTATCCACACACATTATCTATAACATTGGATAAGTATCTATGAAGTTGAATGCAAAATGTAGCTAATGTCTCATCGATCTTCAACGAAATTTGAGAAAATACTTCACATCAAATCTCCTCGATATAAAATGTAGGAATTATTAAAGGATTGTGTTAAGGAGGAATATTATGTATGGGATGCTTAGGAGAATGATGGGAGTGGTTTATATGGGAGATTAAGGGGTCACCAGTGAGGAAGGTGCCACATGTGAGGGAATCATAAGTGGAAGAATAGTAGGTGGAGAAGGGACCATAAGAGGAGATAGAACCATAGGAGGTGGAACCATTAGGGAAGAAGGATGAACCTTATTTTAAGATTAACCTATGGGATGAAGAGTAGAATGTACATGAATGGTTAGGAGGTGATCCTTAATATGCTACTAAAGGATGTGGCAATGATCAGTGTGATGTGTGCCATATTGGTACTAGAGATAATATACCTATCCATACTTAGGAAAAAACTCAGGTAATAATTTTAGGGGAGGTATATCCTCATTTGAGGGTTGAGGAGTGGTGTGATGTAAAGTTTTGATATATTGTCGTAGCTTATGATAATGCATGGATGAATGGTTATCTATGCCATGGAAGTGACAGATATGTATGTGAGTAGTATTGGTAAGTGTACTCATAGGAGGAAGTGTAATTTTTTTTGAAAGAGCTTAGTATAGGGAAAAATATCTATTCTAGTGATTGACAACTTTATGAATGTCATAATAAGGCTGATCGGCCCATTTGGTGGATGAATGAGCTAGTTGTGGTAAAGGGAAAAAACTATCACCAAGAGAAGGTGGGTTTGGTGGAGAGATTAGATGAGGCTTGATGGAAGGATTAATAGCATAAAAAATAGGAAGAGACTCAGATATAGAAAGAGTGGGAATGGGATCTAAATTGGGGTCTACTTAGGGAGGGGTAGGGTCTATAGAAGGTTGAAGGATAATCAAACACATCTCAAGGATAGGTAGGTTATAAGGATCATGGTATCTAGAAATGTGATAAGGACCAATCATAGCATGATCCATAAGCATACTCCTACGAGGATATTTATAAAATAGAGGTGTCCACACCATCTCTACCCTATGATAAAGAGGAAAAATACTAATATTAGGAAAAATATAAGATGAGATATGGAAATATATACTGAAAGACTAAAGCAAATAGGAATGATAATGAATAATATTAGCATCTCAAGCCTAAACTAGACCTCCTAAGAATGGATCATCTAAGGTATAACCATCATCATAATTAGGTGTATGAAGATCAATGGCATAGGTAGGAATGAACTTGTCATCTGATGTGGTGTGATGAATGGAATTCCTAGTCTTTGTTAAGATAATAGGGATGTCATCGTAAGGTGATTTATGGGAACAAGGTTGTAAAGAAGAAAGAAGATGAGAGATGAGATGAGGTGAGAGATCAGAAGTTTTAATATTAAGATTGATTTCATTAGGCTCATCATCATCATAATTTAAGAGGTTAGGGGGTATATTCCTAATGAGTTTGGGATAACCATTGTAACCTTAGGTGGAATTGACAAGGAAGTTAAATCATTAAGATTCATGAAATAGAACATTGGGTAATGGTTCAAGGGTAAGAATCTTGAATACACCATGGTCTTAGAATCATTTAAAACTCCAAGGGTTAGTGTCACTCTAAATCTGATAGATGGCTAGTTTATGAGGAAATTTGATGCATTGGCAAGTAGAAGAGGAAATTAATCTCATGTGATGAGTTCATGGCCTACCAATATAAATATTATAGGATAGAGGAAATTTGAATATCATCACCTTCACATGAAAGGTGATAGGTTGGAGGGGGGGTAATGGGGATCCACACACAACCTGAAGGAGGCATTTGCATTCTATCATATACTTAACATGTGTTATGTGTGGACTTTAGATTGCATTCAAAATATCCAAGTGTTTTGATAAAATCAAGAGAGGTCACACAAGTGCCAAAACCCTCATGAATCAAGGCACATTTAACTTGGATATCACCAATTTAAACACTGATAAATAAAGGAGGATCATCTGTATAAAGTAAAATATCATCGGGGATTATAGAAGCAATGGGGAATTTGAGGAAAAAAGAGGTGTCCATTATTTCATCAACATGTATGGACATCTCTTTGAATTATTGTAAAATGCTATCTTTTGATCTGGATAAGGTGGCTTCGTGTCTTGTTAGGGGAGGATGAGGGATGTTCATTTATAACAAAAGCTACATAAGAGAATTATGATGATGTAGAGAGGTTCTCATAAGTTTGAGAAATGGGATTTGAGATGGGATATTAGTGAGTTTTATGATAGGATCCCACTCATCATAACCCATAAGGAGATTATTAGAAATAGGTGCATAGTGTTGAAGGAGGTCCTCGAAAGGAGGAGCCAAAGTGCATGTGTAGTTATGTTAATAATAGGTATAAGTTTTAATTAGAAGATAAGTTTGTAGATTATGTTGAGAAGATGGAGCAGTTGATGTAGGTTTGATTTGAGGATTGTTATAATAAGTGTTGATATAAGTTTGAGTATCATTAGTGATAGGTAAAGAAGATGGAGGGATGATATAAATAGTATGAGAAGTGTTATCCAAGTGAGGTGTTGGAATTGGTTCCTCAAAAGATATAAGGTCATCTTACCCCAACTTGTTTAAGTGATTTGGAAAAGAATCTTAGATAACATGAAATGTGTGAGACAATGGAGGTTTGTAGATTGGTTGAGGATTAATAAAAACAACCACCCTTCATTTATTAGTCATATAACCACATTCTCTTTAGGAGTTGGGTCAAGAAGACTATCAAAATTATTAGTAGTAGGGGTGGGCTTGTCTTGGGTATATTAGTGATTTTGAAGAGGGTCTTTATAGATGGCCAAATGAACATTAACTTGATTCAAAACTTGAGATTTAGTATGTGTTTCATGGGATTTGAAGGAAGTGTCATAGGCTTGTTGGAATTTATGAATGATAAAATTATGATCAAAATTGGGACCAAAAATAAAATCCATAGCCAAATTATGAAGATGCCTACATGTATCAGGAGAATGACCCCAACTAGCATGAAACCAACAAAATTTATTGGGATAATACCAAGACTTGATAGGATGAGTAGGATCAAGTTCTCATGGGAGAGGCCTTGGTAGACGTTTTAGTAATTTCACTAAGGATAAAGGTTTGTGAACATTGATATTATTGGTTGAAGATAAATGAGGATTGGTGATGTGGTTAGGAGGGGAAGCTTATTCTAAAGGTTGATTGGGAACAATAGCTTGAATAGTATGAATAATACCATAAGATTCCATGATACCATCATTGGTAGCATGATGATTCTTGTTCTTAAGTAACATGTGAGTACCCGTAGAAGGTTGGGATGGTTAAAACTGATGCATAAGGAAATATTGATGTTTATCTTGGTTAATAGCCTCCTCTAAAGTATGTAGAGAGAGAGAGTCTAGACCTGATATTACAACTTGGGAAAAAGAGCATTGGAAAATAGATGAAAAAGCTTATCATTTGTCATATTATGTTCACATTTTTTATACAAGATCTTCCATAATTTAATGAAAGCTTATGTGGTTTTGGTCTCAAGTTTCTTACAAATTATAAAATGGGCCAAAGTATTATTAGGGAGATCACTAGTTTGGAACTCTTGAACTAGAGAATTAACTAAATCTTCAAAACTAGTAATAAAATGAGATTTAAGTTAGTTGTACACATATAAATCATCACCCATGAGAGTTTTTTCTAATAAATTGATAGTGGAAAAGGTATTTAATTTGACCTAGTCTTTATATATATTTCCAAATTATTTTAAATAAAAAGTAGGATCGGTTGACCCATTGTAAGAAATGGTAGGGGTGATACCTCCTATATAAATATTAGTAATTTGAGATGTAAGAGGTTAATTTTTAAGATGATTTATTGTATTATTGAAAAGAGGAGGTTGATGGATAAGATTACCATGAGAATCTCAGAGAGGAGGTGGGGGAACATTTTGATTATGCATGCCCTATGGCATTTGTTGAGGGTGGGTTTTAATATGGATAAGATGATTTTAAATTTGTATCATTTGATTTACTTTGTTATATTTAAAAACATTCATTTGATTAATATCTTGTAATAGGAATTTAAGGGTTTGAGTTGCATTATTAACATTGTTTGAAGTATTAGAATGGGTAGTAGTGGCTTAGGTACCATTATGGGTGTTGGTAGGATCTTGAGAAGAAATGTTAGTAAGTGAGGCACTAGTGGCATAATTTTCTTATGTGGTAAAACATGGAATAGTATAAGGATGAGAAAGAATAGAACTAGAGACATGATTACCATGGGTAGCAAAAAATGCACTAGTGGAAGAATTGAGATGGGTGGGTCTTGGAATAACACTAGTGGCATAATTTACTTGTGTGGTAAAAGATGGAATAATAGAGGGATGAGAAGGAATAACAATAGAGGAATGATTAACATGGGTATAACATAATGCATTAGTGGAATAATTTAAAATAATGGGTCTTGGAAGAGGCTCACTAGATGTAGAACCCACCATGTTATTAGAGATACTAGGCATGAAGGTAGAGGAAATCAAAGAAGAATAAGCCATGGTATGAGAAGGGGTGAAAATAGAGGGAATATGATAGGAAGAGAAGAATCTAGTATCCCCAAATATGTGTGAGAATGTGGGAAAAGTTGAATGAGGCTCCTCAACTTGACCACTTATCATGAGTTGGTAGATATTAGAAGGATCCTTTCTTCAATGTTGAGGAAACTAAGTGATGAAGAAGATCATTTCAAGTGTATACTCTAATTTAGATTGATATTAAAATGAGAAAAGAGGGTTTAGAAGTGAATAATAATGAGGAGGGGTACCATAGTTTGTTGTGTGAGTGGCTATATAAACCTTACTTTCATCCAGGATAAGAGCCACAAGATGCTTATGGGAGAACCTATTATGGTTGGTAAGACTCATGATATCCATTGAATTAAACTTAGTGTTATCTTAAAATAGGAAGTTTATGATGAAGGAGAGAGATTAGGTAAGGCAAATTTGATGCAAAAACAAGGAGATAAAAAGGAATGTATAAGAGTATATAGATGATTTGGTTGACCTAGTACTGGAAATAGGGTCTAAAAACTGAGTTAATAAGGATATAAAGTCTATAGGGTTGACCTAGTACTATAACTTGGGATAGAGAATAGATTGATAAGGTTAAAAATTTAATAGGGTTAATGTATTACTATAATTTGAGAGGTAGAAATGAATACTAGGTTGACCAGGTCAACATAGTACTACAAATAGGGAAAAAAATAGTCTGTAAGAGACTGTGTCGAATAAAATGATAGTGTATTGAAAATAGGGAAAATTTTTGTAATGTATTTTTAAGGCAATAAATGGAAGTAAAAACATACAATTGGGTCAATCAGAATTATCTAATTGAGGCATATAACACAAAACCTTGCACCAACATTGATCAATGAATTTTTTTGCAATACAACATATAATGAGCAAAGAGAAAGCAATCAATTGAAAAGTAAATGATAACTAAGTGGTCATCCTAACTATTTTTAGACTATAAAGTGTTATTTTAAGTTTGATAGGGAAGTTATCTAAAAATAGGGAACTAGAAAGCAATCTATGAATGGTTTCAGGATATTTAGGTTGAAAGGGATTTGTGTTGGTAATGGTACTAGCTTGGCATTGGGGCTTACCCCCTCACTTCATAATTTGATAGTGATAAGGGTGTCAGGTGATTTTATAATATACACCATTAACCATGTGTTTATACTTGGCTAGAAAACCAAGTTGGTTTCCCCCTTGGTGATAAAATACATGTAGATAGGCCTTGGGTAGATGAATGTTTAAATATGTTTTGAAATTATGTGATTTGGTAGTGTGTGCAAGAAAGAGAAAAATAGTGAAACTAAATGGTATATTGAAAAACCACCTTATTAAACTATGTGATCTATTCTAAACATGTAAACAATTGAAAGTGAAAGTGTGAAGTAATTACTAGCATATAGCTATTAATTCCTAATTTGAAACACAATATAGAGTTAGTTTAGATAATAGTGTACACAAACATTATAGAATAGAGTTAATAGTATCACTACTATATTGTATAAGAAAGGGTCTTTAAGAACTATGTCAACTAGGTAGACCTAGTCTTTTAATGTGAAGATAGAATATAGAACTAGGTTGACTAGGTTGACCTAGTTTGATGTGTGATAACAGTTTGAAAGACTGAAAACTTTGCAAAATAGAATTGTAAGGAAAAGCTGAAATGAAAGAGAGATTAAAAATGAACCTTGGTGGGTTGGAAGATGCTAAGAAATGTGAAATTTTGTTGAAATTCCTTCAATGTTACTTGTAAATTTTTCCAACTTTGTCGACCTAGTTATGTAATTCCCTATTTACTGAAGCTTGTTAAAATGATCATATCTTCCTGGTCAACCTAGTATGTTTTTTGAAAGATATCTAAAATACTATGTTGACCTATTTGACATAGTTTGTTGTATGGAAGTGAATAAGTTTACCTATTCAACCTAATAACCTATATTTGATGAAGACTTGCATAAAAAAGAGAGTTGTATTTTATGTTATTATGTGTTAAACTTGAGCACAAAAGTTAGAAATTATACTGACCCTATCGACCTAGTATTGAAAATATAAACAATAAATAAAATGATAGAAAATGAAAAATGTGAAAGAAAACTTGCAAGGGTTACATTCACATCAAGTTCACCAAAATATATGGAATTAGAAATGCATTAGATATATAAATCAATCCAAGCTCAGAGAAGATAGATCCTACTTATACTTCTAATTGGGGATACATTACATAATTGGGAACATGAACAATATGTGGATCTGTTATACTTAATTAGGGAATATATTATCACAAAAATATCACTAGGGAGGGTTCTAAAGCCTCTAATCAAGTAAAATCATGCAATAACCCTAAGTCATATGTTTTCATATTCACTAGACTAATAACAAGTAAAGCAAAGTCTAATCTAGTGCTCACCAAATCTTGTGGCATAAAGTGGGGGTAATTAAAAAAATTAAATATGTATAAAATACATATACTCACATTAATTCATATGGAATTCTAATACATGGAAGATAAGTATAAATGTATATCTATCTACTCTTATAAAAGAGGAATAAAGTTAGGAATACTTACCTTTAAAGTCAAACCCATCGAGCCTTAATCTCTCCCTTGGCCAAAGTGATTTACAAGATATTTTTGTGGTATGTAAATATGAAAAGGATAAATCATCTCTAGGATACACAAGCTATTAATGCATCCAAAATACTTCTCCATAAGATAAGATCTATATCTCTAAAGAAAGTATGAAACCCCAAGCTTGCTCCTCAAGTAGAATAGTGGATAAGCAGATGTGAAATAGCTCTTACTTCTTATTCTATTCTTTAAATAATGGAAAAATTATCTTGTATATATAGGTGGATTTAACCCTAATCTCTTCTAAATTTTTTGGCTGACAGGGTCAACCCAATTAAACTAGTATTATTATTGATAAAAAATCACTAAGTCATAGGCTAGGTCAGCCAAGGGCTAACCTAGATCCTAAATTAGTTTCACCAATATGAGTACAAGGTCAACCCAATAAACCTAGTAATGTAAACTATTGAAAGGGGTTTTAGGTTAGGAAAAGGGGTATGGAAGATGGTAAAATACTAGAATGCACAAGAGAGAAGAATAAGCTTAGGTAATGGTTTTCAGGAGACAAGTGTGTAGATAAAAAGTGGTAAAAGGGATAATAATCCTATGAAGCACCAATGGTCTACCCACCCCTTTCCCAGTGCAATCCTCAAGGTTTACACTCAAAGAGATTGAGACTTGATGAGTTCCTGCAAGATAAAGAGCACTAGTAATTGATATAATTTTGAAAATATTACGTGTATACAACTTACATCAACACAAGTGTCCCTATGTTGTACACAAGTGTTCATTAAGTTATAAAATTGTTAAGGATTTAAAAATGACTAAGGATATATATATATATATATATATATCAAGTTTTAAGTTTTTTTACTTTTTATGAGATTTGGGTCATCAAAAATAATAGGGTTAGGCCATAAGATATAGTTACTCATAATGAGATGGTGAATGTGACCCTTTTGACATCAAGAAGGTCTTAAATTGAAAGGTAGACCCCTAATAGGTATTTTTCAAGTATACAAGACTATGATACTATATAAATCAAATTTTAGTATCTAAATTTTCCCTCCTTTTAATTTATTAATGCATAAGGATGAAATTGATAGTTTAAAGGAAAGAAATATGTACATGGGTATGTGTAACATGCCTTGCCTTTGATTGAGCCCACTTTGAGTGTTCTTCTATTGTATGATCTATAACCAAGAACATGTTACAATATAAATCAGTGCATATAATCTAATATTTGACATAATTTAAATTATTGAAAAGAAAGAGAATAAGGAAGGAGTACACTTGTGTGTTGATGCAACCATGTTGCCCCTTGGTACTTTGACTTAGTAAATATGCTTCTTTATGAAACATTAGAGCTGAAAGAGGTTCAAAAATAAACTTTGGAGATTTGAAGAGGGAGATTGGAAGGTAATTATTCCCCTAATTCAGTATAAGGGTGAGTTATGACACAATAATAGAGATCATCGAATCTCAACCACACAACTCAAATGACAATATAATAAAATACAAGTTAAGTGGTATAACCAACTCAAATTGTAAAATATAAGTAGTGTCAGGTCATTGAATCTCAATCAAATTAATAAAAGGAGCCAACTGTTATAAAGAGAAAAGGCTCAAAATGGTGCTTCATGGTAAAGTATCAGTGCTTTTTGATAAATAAGTTTGAAGATGTATTTGTAATTTTTGGTGTACTTACATGGCATATGCACCTCTAATGTATCTCAATCTAAAGTATCTATCAAAATTCAACCTCTTATTTTTAACTATGTAATATTTGTCAAAGATCTAAAAAACTCTATCCTAAATCTATAAAAATTGGTGTAATGTGTATAGGATTCTTACCTAAGTATATATGTGAATCATGTAAACTGTAATTTTTTTATCAACTATGTAACTATGTATGTGTAGAGTCATGTCTCTATGACATGCCACCCCATTGCCTCCCCCCCCCCCCATTTTGAGGTGAGGGAATGGAATATGGTAGTTAAATTACCTCAAAATGATATGATAACTATATAATCTATGTATGAATCATGTAACATATATGAGTAGGATGTCTAAGTAGATATATGAATGAAGCTCATAGTATGTGATCACAAAAAACCCTAATATGCATGATATGGATCATGGTAATGCTTAGAAAGTAATAATACAATATTAGTAAAAAATTAATCATACACACACAAGATCACTCAATGTCACACAAAATGGGTCTAAGGAGACTGAAAACAAGGGGCATATTCAAATTTTGCACACTCAAATGAATGACATATGTAAATTTACATATATCAAAATAAAGTAGCATACAATGGAATAGGGGTCAACAAGTAAGGAACATATTTAAATGTTCTACAAGCAAGACAATATCAAGTAAGAAAAATACACTAAATGAAGTGATAATGTGAAAAAATGAAGTACAAGCAACCAACATAAACATATCATACTAGTCCCTGCATATATGTGTTAGTAAAAAATGTCATGTAACATAGTAAATCAAGTACACTATGAAAGATGTAACCATGAGTATTAACATGTGTAAGCATCAATATATAATATTAACATAATAATGTAAAGGTAATGATAAAATAATATAACTTATATCAATCTTGATCAAGGAAGTAGATGCCCTGAATCTATTGTGTCATGTGAGAAAAGGAAAGGTCCAACATCTATATGTGTATGTATCATGTATCTGGTGTATGCCTATATCATACTCAAGTATGTTTGAAACATACGTATATATAGAAAATAAATTATATGATATCCACTAACATAAAGTAAACAACATAGATGCTAAGGAGTTAGTAAACATGTTTCTACTAAATATTTTTATATTTTTAAATTATTTGAATGTTTTTATATTTTTTAGAATAATTATTTTTTTCTTTCATATTTTTAGAAATTTTATTCTTTATTATATTTTTTGGAATATTTGAAAATAAAAAACTAACATATGATCCCATCTAAGGGATGCTCATAGGTAGCTCTGAACTTACAATATGCTACATTAAATTGGTAATATTACCAAGGAACATGTATATATGTCATATCTATAACTATATAATTTTTGGTAATCTATGTATGTCTTATAAGACTTTGTGGTCGTGAAGAGGTACTAGGAGTTAGGGTGTGTGGAACCCATTGTTTAGTGATCAGTGGTTTCCATGGTGCAACTATAATTGGAATATGTTTATGTGCTATTAGTAGCTATGCAGACCGTGCAGGTGTAGACGAGGATTCTATAGAATCCACTGTGTATCTTTGGTGTAATAGTCTCTCAAATATGGGTTGCCTAAGAAAGGGGATTTCATGTTGCTTACCCTTTTTTAGATGATTAAACTTATCGGTTTATATAATTAATTATGTGGGAATAACCTTTTCTTGTTCAAGTGGATGTTCATATGAAATTCTAAAAACTATAATTACCATATTGGAATGAATGTATTTAGTATACTCATGCATTTTGGAAAGTACTATGTGGATATTATGTATCCAAGGTCATCCCAATAACATATTAAATACTCCCATGTATGGTGTACTTGAAAAGGTAGTAACCACATGTGCTGGATCAACTTGTAAAGGTAAATCAATGTCATTAATAACATTTTGTGATGTCCCATTGAATGATCCAAACATTTTGGTTGAAGGGTATAAATTATCATGTGTATATCCTAAATTTTTAAGTAACATAATTGTACATATTTTCTAATTGGCACTATTATTGATCATAACACTATGTATAGGTTGATGATCAAGTTATGCTTGAATAAATAAATAATGAAGATCTGAGTCATTATCTAGAATTTCACTGTCATCAAATGTAATAGAATGTATTTGAACCATAGGAAGTATTTTAGGTGTATAAGTGCACATAATACGATATAATGGGTTCCCATAATTTGATGGAGGAGGATGTACAATATATGGCATTTGCACTTCTGTATCTTTCTTAGAATGATCTTGAAAAAGATTGTTAAATATCTTCTAATTTTGATGGTCTCCAAGTTGTGACCCTGAATCCTTTAGAGGATAATCAAAGGTAAGTTGTTGGTTATGAGGAAGATCTTGGATCTTATTTTTCAAGGTATAATAACATATGTTTTTAGAATTCCCATGGCATTGGTGATAGTCACAATATGAATTAACAACATATCTTTTTGGTAGAGGTCGACCCATATCAACCTCTATAGGAGGAGGGAGAGATATGGTATGACACTTCACAAGCTTCTTTAGTAAAAAATCTAAATACTAAGGTAATCATGTAAATTGTGTCTTAGGTGTATTGGATGAGATGAGCTAATTAGGTTGATGTGATACTACATTAACCATTTTAGTTTCTTCATTTTTTAGGTTTTGTAGGTTTTGTCTTATAGCTTGGTTTGATATGAAACTTGGTAGTAGATGTAGTCAGTGTGTTTTCTACATTCTTAATCTTGTTCAAGGAAATAAGTTTCATTTTGATCTCAAAAAACATGACGTAAATCATCAAAATCTTTGAACTTCTTGAAAATAATGGACTCATGTAATGGGTTGAGTAAAATTTTCTTAAAGATGTATTTAAGCTCTTTATATATAATTGGATTGTCATTTTGGATAACATTATTTTATACCTCAAAAACATATTCATTAATAGGTTCATTTTTTCCTTATTTTATGTTATAAATTTATGCATATGACATCTTTTTAGTGATGTTGATAAATAAATGTGCTAGAAATTGATCCGCTAGAGGTTTGAATGCTTTCATTGATTGGATTGATAAGTCATGGAACCATTGTAAAAGATGGTCCTTTAAGCTCCTTGGAAATAATATGGTCAAAATTTTATCATTTGAGGCATAATCAAGACATGACACATATAAAGATCATAGATGTTGTTTAGGATCATCCTTGCCATCATAAAATGTGAACTTGGTACATTAAAACTAGTTGGAAAAGGGTGATAATATATTTTAGGTGAAAGAGGATTATGTAATGCATATTTTGAATCAATAGTATGAGTTAATTCATAGAGTTTTTTTAATGTTAGTGACCTTAGCTTACAAATCTTGAATAACATGGAAATGAGTTTGTGCAGTAGACCCATTGGGATTCAAATTTGAGATTTGAGAACCCACCAAAGGGGAAGAAAACACCACCTATGTTGATGTGGGAATTTATATTGGTAATTTAGTTAAAGTATTAATTATTCCAATTGATGATGTGGAAATAGTTTTTTGACCTTCGGGGAACAATGCCCCACTAGATGCAGTAGGAAATGTTGTGCTCAAGGAGAGGGGGATTGGAATAAATTTGTGATAGGCATATCTAGTAGCCCCAATATTTGTATTATTAGAGAACAATGATTATTCACTAACACATTGTAATTTTTTAGTTTCTAATACAATATTAAGGATCTTGTGGAGATCTTCAAGATTTTCATGAATGCACTCTTGAAATAATGTAATAGATTTAATTTTTTCTTTATCTACTTATTCATGCTCATTATTTTCATTTATTTCATTATCCTCATGAGAAGATTCATCTTCTATAATATTTTTTTCATTATTTTGCTCATTATCATTATTGGTACTCTCATTATTAGTAAAATTTTACATGGTATTAGCTTGAGACATTTTAGGTGGACTAAGGGGTAGCTCAAGATGTTCAATAGGAATACCACCTAATATAAGACTACACCTAGGTTATATATAAATGATAGAATAAATGTGAATAAATACAACAAAGATAAACCTTATAAGGCTAAAAATCATAGGGCAAGCTAGTATTTACATGAGAAGACACAAAGGTCGGGTTCACCAAATGTTTAACCCTTTTTAAAATATTGGAATGAGGATTAAAGGGTAAAATAAATTATACACAAGGATGAATAAAACTATTCTAAAATAGGCCAATCAATTGAAACTTAGATAAAATAATAGTATGAATTAAATATTGTGTTATGTTAAATGAATAAAATACATTTAAAACAATAATTTGATTGCATAAATACTAGGAAGAGATAATAGCTAGATCATCTACAAATGCATAGGTAGATTTGAGATGTGTAGAGGTGAAAATAAGTAGGAACAACATTAAGATACATTCATCAAATTATGAAAATATTATTTTTTGAGTCTTAGACATTTGAATCAACCTTGGGACACTTGCATCAATGTAAGAGTCTTGATGTCAATTGATTTGTCTAGTACAAAATAGTCATTATATTTTAGAGTGACCACTTGGAGATTTCTAAGTTTTATGTCATATTTCTATTGATATATTTTATATGCATGCACATACTGTAGATAACCATTTAAGGATCAAACCCTATCTCTTCACCTTAGGTTTTTTTACTTTACCAAAAATGGGTTAGTGGGCTCAAGAAGTCAAGATAACTTCAAGGACCCCTTTTTCAATGAACATTACCTACATAGACAATAATTTGAAGAGGGAATTATACATGTATAGTTCTACCCTAAGTGTTGGATTATGTGTGTATAAGGGTGCACTATGTTATATGCAAGGACATGCAATAATCTAGCTTATAACTTGAAAAATATTGGTCATGGGATGGTCTTTGAATGCTTCAAACTTGTCATATCACTACTACTATGACTGATATAAAAATAGGGAAGAATATGGTATTTTTGAATAATCGAAAGGTTTTTTTATAGATATGTGCTTGGTAATATTTTTGGATATGATTTGGTGATAAGTTAATGGTCTTTATTTTATATTTATACCACACCTTTTGAAAATATCTCACAAAAAGGGTAAATATGGGCTGACCCATAGGATTTAAAATATTTTCAAGTTATATGAATTTTAAGGTACAAAAACTAGATAAGAATTTAGACACTTGTGTTGATGTAAGTGTCCCTATGTAAGACACAAGTATCCAACATGCTAAAAAGATGTCAAGGATATAAAATTCACAATGAAGGATATATATCAAGTTTTAAGCTTATTATATTATGCATGAGATTTAGGTTATCAAAAATGATAGGGTTAGACCATAAGATAAATAATTAGGCACAATGAGATGGTGAATGCGAGACTTTCAATAGTAGGAAGGTGTAGATCTGAAGGGTAGAGCCCTGATAGGTATTTGTCAAGTATACAAGACTGAGATGCTATATAAATTAGATTTTATTATCTAAAAATATCCAAAACATTATTCACAATGATAAAAGTGTTCTACCCATGTTTTGTTCTATGTTAAAATATCATCAAAGAAATGCAAGACAAGTTTCCATATAAATGATTGGAAAAAAAGTTCATCAAACTCTAAAATGTAGATGGTGCATTATTGAGGCCAAAAGTCATCACCAAAAAATCATAGTGGTCCTCATGGGTTATGAAATTTGTATTGTAGATGTACTTATCTCTAATTATGATTTGATGATACCCAAAACAAATATCAAGATATGTAAAATAAAAAACACCATGAAATTCATCTAGTGAATCATCTATTACAGGAATAGGGAACTTATCTTTGATGGTGTAGTTGATGATCTAACTATATTTAGGACATAACACTAGGTGTCATCCTTCTTACACACCATCACCACTAGAGAGGAATAAATTTTATAATTATGAAAAATAATACTTGTTTCCAATATCTCCTATACCAACTTATAAATCTCACTCTTCTAGAAATATGGGTACTCATAAGACATGATGTTGGGTGGTTAGCACATTGGCATTAGTTGAATGGCATGATCATGATCTATTTTAAGAGAGGAAATAATTTTGGAATATCACCAAAAATTACTAAATGATTTTCCACAATAGCTTTTATATTTGGTGGTGTATATTCATTTGGTTAGATTACTCTATTGAAAACAATAGAGCCACAAACCTATCCACTCCCTTTCTTATAATCTTTTTCATCTGATGAGAACTCACCAACTTTGGGGACTGTACACATAACCTATGTAATTTATTTTTCTTACCCTCATAATGGAAATACATGAATATCTCTTGGTAATTCATCTCAATCATGCCCAAGGTAGTTAGTCATTTTACTTCCAACATAATGTATACTCTACCCATATGAATGGAAAACATAGGGATATATAGTCAATATTCTCCCATGGAGAGTTTATACTATGGAGTTTCTTGGAAAAACTAATTGTGTCACCATCCAATATCATGACTTGAAACTTTAGAGATGGATAGACAAAATAATTTAAGTGCATAATCAATTTATTATTGATGAAGTTATGACTATCACCTGGGTCAATCAATATTATCACCTTTTTTTAATCAAAATACCCACTACCTTGAGGGTTTGTGGAGTGCTAATATTATAAATTGCATGGAATGAAATAATTAGCTGGGTTTCTTCTAATTCCCCCCTTGGTTCATTATTAACCTCCCATGTTACTTATTCATCCTCTTATTTTTCATTGGTAACTTCAATGTAGAATAATTTATTTTATTCACACTTATGTCCTCAACTGTACTTACTATCATAGTTAATATGTAACCCCTTTTCCCTCTTATCTTTAATTTATTGATGAGTCTATCTGGTAGGTTGAGGGAATGACTATCTTAAAGTACTCCTATTTATTATATTTGTGAATGGTTTCCTCTTGGTGACTAGTGCCCTCTAATTTGATCTATGTGCCATGACAATAACCTCTAAGATATAACTTAGATTAAACATGTGCACCTTGTGTTGGATGTGATCATTAATCACACTAAGAAACAAGTCATTAAAATTTTGATCTATGATTATCTCCACCCAAAAGGATATATTTTAAAATTTATAATCCCTAATAGATCATGCTTGTCATAACTTTTCTAACTGACTAAGTAATTCTTTATTACATTATTGTGATATTAGAACTATAATTTATTTGTAAAAATTGACTAATTAACATCGAGACCCTTCTTAATTTGAATAAAAATCCATAAATACCAAATTAATTTCTTAGGTTCCAAATATAAAAATGCCATTTCTACCTTCTATCTACATGGGATCTGATGTATCTCAAAAAAATTATCCATTTGGTTGATCTAGGTGGTTGGATCCTTCCTATCAAAATTATGCATTTCCAATTTTGGTATAATGTTTAGTGACACCTAATGGAAACCAAATGATGGTAAAGGTTGAGTTGTATTATAATTTTCATTGGGTTGACCTAAATATCCACACTAGTTGGTCTAAGTAGTAATGAATTTTGACTGATTTTATGGATTCATTTAAAAATTAAATTTTTTATTAATCCTCTATTCAAGCTCATCCAAAAGGTGATTTATGTTGGCCATTTAAAATTGTATGTGTTAAAAACTACAATCAAGTTAGATCACTTTGTGATCTATAAAATAAACCCTTGAAAAAAAATATCCACTAATTCCTATTTCAAAATCCATCTTGTCTTTTTTAGAAATTTTACCTAGAGTTTCATAACGCTTGACTTAGCTCCTAGTTTTTGGACATGCCATATCTAGCCTTGACAATGCAAAATTTTATTTTCACCTTTGACCAAGAGGTTTCATACATATTTCAACCTCCAATTAAAAGAATTCAAAGAAAAAACCTCCACTAGATTTTTTCAAGCTTGTCGAAAATTTAAATAAATAAATAAAAATCCTTAAAATGTGAAATATTGAGTGCGATTATGAAAAACATTGATACCATAATTTTTTTTAAAAAATGATCACCAAATATAAATTATTTTACTATAGCATCCTTGTAGTATTTTATAACTCTAATAAAAAAATGTATAAAAATTCATAATGCATTACAAGATATAATTAACTCTAAAAAATTAGGGGGTTGCTCATAGTTTTACCCAAATTGAAACTCTGATACCACTTGTAATGAAATTACTTACCAAATAGATTATAATCATTGTATTAGACCATAATATTATTGAAATACAACACAATATATGAATAAATGATGAGCCATTTTGAGGGGAAAACCTCCACAACCATATAATATGAACATAATTTTCAATATGATGATAAAATACTAACCACTACCTCCTATATATACCCTAATTATGTTATGTAAACAACCTAGGCCAACCCTAATACTAATATAAAGCTATAAAAATTATCATATTACTTAATTAAAGGTTATGATAGTCACAAGTTGGCTAAAAATATCCTAATACATGTTTTAGGCTAAGGTCATAGTACTCAAACCACACATATTTCTCCCTCCTATGTGTATGTGTGCTAAATAATGTTCTAATATATTTCAATTTAACTCTTTAGCATTCAACGCTTGAAAACATGAAACTTATACCTTGTATTAGTGATCAAACATGGATTTTAGGAATGTTCCTTTTATGGGTTTTTATATTTGGATGCTTTTGGATAGTGCCTCGAGGATGTACAAATGTATTTCTCAAGATTTACCAAGATAAGAGATAGATTATTTCTAGATAAGAGTGGCATCAAAATTTATGTGTATTTATAGATGAATATTTGTGTAATTTCCCCCATGAAAACATGTGAAACATGTGGGCTAACCCAAGAGAGAGATTGTAATTTTAGAAATACTTGTTAGAGGATCTTGGGACATTTCTTGTGAAGTTTGATGATGGAAACAACCATCAACATATGACTATTATTAACACTATATAGTTAGGGGGAAATATTGATTTTGAATGAGATGATAATCTACATAGGAATATAGAGCATTTTACCATTGTCTATGGAGGCCTTGAATATGAAAGACCAAAAATTGGGTTGGTCAAGTCCATAGATAGATAACAAATAGGAAAGAATGTGAGCAAGAATAAAATGTGTATGAACAAGTCATGTATGTCAAAGACATGTTAAAAATGATGAATTTAGGTGTCAAATTCCCATATTTTGTTCTAGAATTGAAAATTCTAGACTAAAAAGATAAAAGAAATAAATTTGGTACCTATGTATAATCACACTTGATATTTATAGGTTCCCCAAATATGTAGTTTGATCCATGAAAAACCTACAAGGAAACATGTATAAATCAATGTCCATCCATGATATAAAATCTAAATTAATCTAGATCATTGAACTATTTAAAATTGAAAAAAAGGAATGAATAAATGTGTTGGTATTTAAACCTAGATGCCCTCTGAAGTCATTATAGAATTCCATTGGGTGATTATCCCCCAAGGATATGCCATTACTAAAAACATGGGTTGAGAATATAAATGCATCAACCCTTATTTGAGACTAAGAAGTGCCAACTACACCGCTCATATTTTTTGGTAAAAAATTCATACTAAGTTCATATGTAAAAGGGTATAACCTCATAACATACTCATATGTAAATGGTGGAGCCCTATACTAGGCTCACATGTAAATTTGAAACTCTAAATCAACCGTTAAAGACATATTTTAGATTCAAAATGTTTATGTAGTATCATAATTACCTAACATAAAAATTAAAAAGTGTATGCATGATCAAAATTTATGCCCCAAATTTGATCCATTTGTACCTCAATGTGATATATAATTTCATACTTTGTATGTTAATATGCTCAATTTGAACAATATGACACCCTGATTAATATAGTCTATACAACTTATCTCATCATGTCATATAATATATGTGAACCTATCATCTTGTCATAAAAATTATCACATATTTCTCATATACATTACATATGCCTCAATTTTTCAACTATGGCCTAATCTTAATCATGTATTATAACCCAAAATCTGAACCATCTATTTGTCATTGCTTGAATCTCTATGAAAATTCCACTATATTACCCCCTTTTGAGATGAGGGATGAAGCCTGCAAATCACTCATCTCAAAACAAAAGAGTTATACTCATTATGCTATATAGAAAATATGAAAGCTTGTAAAATATGTGGGCTAACATAATAATATATGTCATCATATAAACATTTTATCATTCATACACATATGAAACATGTAACCCAAGGCACACAAGAGTCATCTCAAGTAGATATAGAAATAAGGCATGCAATAATAACCACTTAGTAATGAGACACATAAAAGTTAAATGATATCAATCATGGCATCACACATAATATAATAATGTGTGATAATGATCATGACACCACAAGCTCAATTTTTTTATAAAGGCACACATATACACACATTACTATGATAACTACACAACACTAAATATATGACTCGATTCTAGCTTGACATGGATCATGTGGCCATAACATGGACTACAAGATCCTTGACATAAGTGATGTATCACATGATGACACACAATCAATACACTCATAAAAAACACATAAAATACCATTCAATGTAATAAACATCAATGGTCACACATAAAACATGCAATGTAACATGTAAAAATCATCACCTAATGCAAAACATGATCAATGATCATACCATGTAATAATGATCAACATAAAACATGCATATAACAAATAAATCTATTCTACATAATCAATCCATGTCATAACCTACCATAGCCAAGTACAATATCCATATAAAATAACACCCTAAATAATATATTAAAGAACAAGTCAAGTATAAGTAGTTTAAGTAGCTCAATATGATCAATGGAATGGTCATAGAAAGATGTAATCTATAAAAGTGTACCAAGATGCCCTAGTTTAAGCATGTGCCTAATTTAGAAAGGTAGCCCTTGGTGTAAGGAGTGTTTAACATGTAAATATCCATGTACCTATTTTACCCTAATTTTGATTATGATGATGAACTTAATCTAATTAAGATAAAACTTTGAAATGTAATTAATAAATTAAGATATTGCATTCAAGCATACATATGAATGTAAAATAATTAGATTGATTCTTCTAATTTGATAAGTGGCATATGCTAAATCTATAAATTACTAAGGATGTCAAGATACTTAGATTTTTAGGTTGACTGTCTGACTATGACTATATTCAATAAGTGAAAATCAAGATAAAGTAGGCTTGTGGTTCATTAAATCTTGAAATTGATTCATTGTCTAAATTGGGTTGGTTCCATAATATCAATTTAGTATCATTTATTTATACTAACCTAATAGTTGGTAATAAACTACACAAAATTAGAGCACAATGATTATATGGTCACCTACGAGTGTCTTTTTTTACTCTATGTTTACAATCTTGAACCTTGATGATGTGCACTGTACCAAAAATTATTATCTTTTACCTTAAAACCTTGGGTGTGTTTGTGAGGTATATGAGCATAAAAAATAGGGGAAAATGTAATGGGTTGAGATGATCTTAATCACCTCTATTTGATGATTGACTACTACCTACATATCCAATACTATGAGGAGGGACGTTAAGCCACACATATTTCTCCCACATAGTGTAATTATGTTTCTTAGCTATATGTATGTGGTTAATGATGTGGCTTTGATACTTGACAACATTTTATTTAACTTGGGTTTAGAGTGCTTCAAAATTGGCTTGTGATTGCTCATAGTGATAGGTTTATAATTTATGAAGAATAGGGGAGATTTGCTCATTGTGTAATAGTGTATAGATGTATATCAAATAATTTAAAATGGAAGGTTTGACTCATAAGACAACATGAAAATGTGATAAAATGACATTTTAGTACCTTGTTTGAGTGCTTAACTTATGTGTGGTAAACATGTGTCAAGCTCATCATTGTCAAGTACCAAAGACCATATATTAGTATTTATAAATGCCCCATTTTTATTCTAATAAATAAATTTTAAGAGTAAAAAGATAAAATATACCCAAGAGTGTAAAACACACTTTGTCCTTTGTATGAAGCTCTAATTTTACATGTCACTTAATAGCAAAACTTGCAATCATGTGTAGTCAATGTCCATAGATTGATTATTTTAGTTCGGAATTGATTTGTTGAAATTTTGAAAGAACAAGGGTTAGAGTATACTTGTGTGTTGGTGAAAACCATGTTGCCCTTGCAACTTGTTAGAGATGATGATTCCTTAAATAATTGGAGAAACTTGTGCTTCCTTGTTGAAGCACATGAAGATTTGGGGTGACTGTGCGACAAATTGGTGTAATGATGTAGGATTTTGTGTTGGGAAGGTAACATGCCCCAACTATCATGAATGTATGGAAAAGGATGAAATGTACTAACCCAAATAAATACACATGTAAAAGAGAGAACCATCAGTTCAAGTTCATTCAAATAAATAATTACTTAGGTAAAGAGAGAGTTATCCAATCAAGTTAACTCAAAGAAAAAATATCAATTATTGTGGATGGCTTATAGTTTTTATTGGAATGTTTTTCTCAAATTCACTCCATTTATAAATAAAATGCATGATTGAAAGGGAATAAACAATGTTCATTCCCCCATTATGAATGCATGTTTGATTGTGTAGTTTTTCTCAATGTAGAATAAAATTCATGATCGAAAGAGAATGGACAATATCCATTCCCCCATCATAAACGTAGATCTGATAAGTATGAAGTGGAATGACAACCATTTACCATTAAATTTTAAATTATGTTATTGTGTATGTGCATGAACTAATATCATGCCTTCTGAATTTGAAGTGTGTATATGTGTGCATGAAAAAGTATCACATCCCCTAAATATGTAATTTTTATATGGAGAACTATAATTCATGTTCCCATAAACTGATGTGCATATACCCATGCATATACACTTAAGTGTGTATGAATATGTGTTCAATTATATATAAAGTGAGTTAATATACATGAAATAAGACCCTATAATATATATCTATGTGTCAATATATGTCATGTATCTTAACCATTATGAATCTCTAAAATTTATAATCTGATATGATTTTCTATTCATGGAGGTTTTTATTTATGACAAGCCCATTGTAAAGCACCCCTCTTGAGATGAGGGATGTATTTTTTAAGTCACTCATATCAAAAGAAGAGTTAATTGTATCATGTCATGTATAAATATAGTATCATGTAATATAATTGAACATGTGGAGAATGTGTCATCATAGTAGTGCATATATCAATCGAGGCATGTATGTAACATATGTAATGTACGGAATGCAAGTTTCATGTCTAGATAAATATGTCAATAAAGCATTCATTATAAGTGTAAATGAAAGATAATATGTATAAAAAAGTTCATGATATAGATCATGACACCACTCAATGTTAGTAAGATCAACAAGTGCAAGTGTTAGTGTCACACATAAGGCCAAGGGCTACATAAAAAGGACATAAAATGTCGCAACAAACAAGGCCAAGGGCCACACACAAGGAGACATAAAAATGTCACAAATAAGGGACATAAACAATGTTACATAAATAAAGGCCAAGTTACAAACATAATATTCAAGCATAAATTAGACAATCATGTAAGAAAATAACATCAATGGAACATAAAATAAGGGAGCTAGTCTACACATCCATATGTATCAATGTCACATTGTAGTGTAGTAGCATATTTATGTATCACTATGTAATATTTGAGTAAATAGCATGACATGTGTAAAGAATATAGGTATCTAAATGTGGTATAAAGGTCATAGAGAGATATAACCTATAATAATGAAACATAAGAAACTGGATGCCCTCAATATTGGCATGGCTATTATGTGGAGGAAATTCTAAAATTTGTATGTCCATGTATAACCTATATGTCCTACATAACACTCATATATTATGAAATTCATATTTTTATGTAAATAATATGAAATCTACCAAACATGTGATAAATAACATATGTAAAATAGTTTAATCTAGCAATCATGTCATGCTCATGTCTTGATTTTGTATTTTTTTAAAGATTTTGAATATTTTTGTATTTTTGATTATTATTTTTTTTTTTGTATTTTTAGAATATTTGAAAATATGGATCATAAATATATAATTAGGTCATCCTCATAGGGATTAAAGTTGAAATATCTTTGATTATCCTTGATATTATGTAATCACATTGTTTCTTCATCTTCTAGGTTTGATATTTAAATTATGTACTTTTTTTCATATCTAAATATTTTATTTTTTGATGATAGACATCACCATCATGTCAAATCATGATCATTATTTCTACATGTGAGAAATCAAGATATTGAATGGTTGAATTCACTATATCTTGAATTTTTCTATCCATTATTATTTCAATGTAAATGAAACTTGATAAATATAAGGCATGACCCATATATGTGTCTCGACCACTTTTGGCTCACAATCCATTGGTAAAATGATATATCTAAGGGATATTATCCATTATGTGCTAAGCTATAATTTTGCAATGTCATGTCCCAATTGTTTTAAGCCTCAGACACTACTATGGCATGTTTGTTACCATTGCTATTCCCAAAATCCATCACTTGAGTTTGTGGACAACATGCTGATCATTTTGGTCCTTCAAGCCAAAATGGTCTCTTTCTTTCTTTTAAAATGTTCTAAGTAGTTAAGTTTTTCAAATATTCAAGCCTTTTTAGCTAAGGAAGTTGTAGGTTCAATAGGCAATATTTTTTTAAAGGAAGTTCAAAACACTTAAGGCTTTTCCTTAGTGTTTTGAGGATGGTTCAATGCCCATGTTAAATCAAAAGACTTAACGGTGGGCTTCAAACAAATAGGAATGAACCATTGAAATCTTAAACCATTTAACCCCACCTCCCAAAGGTTCAAAGGTTTAATGAATTTGGTGGACTTAAATAAAAGAAGGCTTTGAAGAGTTAACATTGAATCGTTGAACCATTGAACCTTGAACTTCTAAAGGTTCAAAAGTTCAAAGGTTCAACGGGTTCAACAAAGATCAGAAAACTTAGAGAATAAAAGGCTTCAAAGAGTGAAGAATGAACCATTGAGACGTTAAACCTTGAACCAAAAGAGTTCAAAGGTTCAACAAGTTTAAAGAGTTTGACGGACTTAGAAAAGTTAAAGATCCAGAAAGTTCAAAGCTTTAAAAGATTCAAAGAAATAGAATGAACCATTGAACTGTTGAACCTTGAACCAAAATGGTTCCAAAGGTTCAAAGGTTCAAAGGGTTCAAAGGTTCAAATTTTGAGTGAAATCTTTGATCAAATAAAAGAATCAGAAGATTACAAAAAGAAGTTCAAATAAATGGCTCAATCGAAGAAGAAAAAGAGAGTGAACACAACCCTTTACAAAACATTGAACCTTTGAAACATTGAACCTTTGAACCAAAAGAGTTTAAGGTTAAAGGTTCAAAGAGGTTCAAGTGACCGGTGACATCCTTGTGGATTTCAAATTTAGGGTGATGGAATAACCATTGGTTTTCAAAAGACATGAGAACAAGCTCATCGACCAACCCAGAAAGGAGCCGAAGGAGCCAACATAAAGTGAGAAGATAGCCTCAAGAGCTTAGATCGCTAGGAAGAGACAAAACATGGAAAGGAAAGAGAGAATAACTATAAGAAATCTAGAAATATCTATAGGAGAGTTATTTCTAATAGGTGAAACATTCTACTAGGTAGACATCAGAGAACATAAGCATTCAAAGGCATGGCCTATTTTTTTGCATAACATAAAGCTGAATAGACAGCCGTGTAAGCGTCATAAAGAAGACCAGATAACCCATGTTTAGGAGGAGATATTTGAGATGATTTAGAATGCCAAAGTTAAGGATGATAACCTATTCTAGCATGGCCCTTTCACAGATATTAAATGCATTTAATTCAGCATGGGCCATCTTCATGAAAACAAGCACCCAAGTTTTTCTTGTGAGGCTATATATATTATAATCTCTCATTTTGTATAAGAGAGATCTCTCTGTTATTAGAAGTGAAGCTCTGCCCAAATTGAAAGGCATTCCTAACACTTTGATCTCATATTTTTAATCATATTTTGTTGAATGAATGAGAAAGCAAGCAACCTTTCAGACTTTGTGTTGGAATAAGCTTATGCCATTTAGGAAATTGTTCTTATGTCTATTTTCTAAATATAGTCTTGTCCATTTAATCAAATAAGCAGAATAAGTAAAAATAAGTTAGAAGATGTATTGAAGCCAACTGTGGGAGAGTTTATGCTACCATAATTGTCTTCAGTCTATGTTTTGTGTAAAGGATACTGGAGAGACTTTGAGCTCCCCTTATCCTTTGTAATCTTTTACTCTATTATAGTTGAAGTGGAGACATTGGGCTACACTTCAAACTATTGTGTTCCTTTGTCCTAATTAGTAGGAAAGATAATGCAAGACTTTATGCTTTCATTGGTTTCTTTTGGTTTATTTTACTACCCAGGAAGAATCTTGCTATTGGCTGAATATCAATTCTAAAAGAAGAGAAGTGATTTCAACAATTACCTAGGAATTCTCCCCTATTTTTTGAACATCATTTTTGAAAAAAGAGAGATGGATGGTATGATTTCACCCTTGTGTGTATTTTTAGCATATATATAGTATACTATAGTTTATAAGGAACCTCCCCTTGCTAAGAGGAGAGATTTGTCTCAATCTGGTTGTGGCCACTACATCCATTTTGTCGCATAAATCTCCTTATGCTGTGGTTGATGTAACCATTTTGTCATCAATCAGTTGGTGATAAAATATTCACTCAATAATTTTTGGAGACTTTACTAGGGAAGAACAAGTAGCTTGAATCCTCAAGATTCAAATTAAAGTAGTTCCAGTTCTTTTCCATTTTCATTTTACACTCTGGTAGATCCACCATACATGTTAAGCCAGAGAGCTCAAGGTATTGTTGACCCTGTATTTGAGTTGGTGTAGATAAGTAATTTTTATCTTTTTCCTCCACCATCTCACCTTCAACGAACCAAGAGTTTTCCTCTTACAAACATCAAGTCCCTAATACCAGGTAAAGTTGCTCTTTGCTCTGCTAGCAGAGCTTTGTCCATACATATCCCACAGAGATTTATTATCCCTCCTTTCAAAAGCCATATCATGGTAATCCAAGGCCCCTAGGGTAATACTTTTGGTCCCCTGAATCTAACCCCACCTCTACATGAGCTACCCCATAGCTCAAGGAAAAATTTCCCCAAGTTCTATGGTGATGGGAAGGTTCATCCTGATGAACATATTGTAGCCTTTTGCATAGCCTATGGTGTAATAGGCATTGCATATGAAGACATTACAATCAAAATATTTGTGGAGACATTGAAAGGAGTAGCTACAGACTAGTTTTATCATCTGCAATCACAAATAGTGATTGACTAAAACACTCTCAAAGCCAAATTTGAGGCCAGGTTCAAACCTATAGAAGATGCACATGCCCTGTTAGCCCAACTTACACAAATGAATAAGGAGCCTCATGAACCCATGAGATACTTCATTTCTAAATTTGAAAAGCTGAGGAACATGATTCCCATAATTGCTCAGTCAACACTTGAGAATCTCAAATGATTCTTCATCAATTCTCAGCTTCTTGAAGTGAGTTTCTTATTGAGGTAGGCTGGCCACATAGATCTTGTTGTAGTTTAGATTTTGGCCACTAAGGTTGAATATGATCTTATCTTGGTAGGAAAGATAAAAAGAGATCATAATAGAGGTAAATCTTCTTCATCTTTTGAATACTCTTTTATAGGCACCACTGATCCTATGGTGTAAAAGCTAGCAAATGAATTGCTAGCTCTAAAAAAACAAATGGCACAAGGGATGTCTGCTCCTCCTTCTTATCAGGATATACCAAGGAGGACATTTCCCAACCAATCATATCAGGGCAATACTACAAAAAATAAAGGGCAATCAAATCACCTTCCTCCCCCACCAGGGAAACTTGCCATTAAAGCAGCACCAGCTAACTCAACAGTTGGTTATCATGAAACTAAATCTGATTTTTCTTTTTAACCTAAGTTGAACCAAGAAGATGACGCTGATCTATTTATAGAAGGCCAAGAAGAATCAACTGGCAACTCAAATATTAGTTTTTTGAATTACCAAGATGAACCTAGAAGTAAAGTGAAGCATTTGATGGATCATACACTATATTTACCAGGTCCCATAACTAGTCAACTCAACAAGCTGATAAGGTAAAAATAAGGAAAGAATCTCAACCAATAATTTCAATTACTAAACGAGGGGATTCTCTGCCTTTCCAATCAAAGGACCTGGTGAGCAATAAGAAAGTAAGTACCTCAACTATTCCTTCACCTTCTGATTCAAATTCACAGACGAATCCTACACCCAATAAAGCCTAGATTAATGGACTAATTTTCTTTGATTTGAATTCATTTCAGTCATTTGATATAATTGACCATGCTAAGAAGACCAAAATTCAAATGTCTGAGTTTGAATTCTTTCAATCCAACCCTGAATAGTTGGATAGGTTTGTTCAATGTGTCAAAAATAAAACTATCCCTACAGGACAAGAAATTTCAAAATTAACTTTTGGTCCCCCAAAGAACACACCTACACAAAATATGATTACTCCTCTAGCTGATCCTAGGAAGATAGAATCATTTTATGTCTCCCTACTGATAAACAGTCATTAGCTGAATAATTACATAATTGATTCTGGTGCATCTGACAATGTCATGCCTAGAAAGGTGGTAGAATCTCTTGGTCACACACTAACTAAGACCTTTGGGAGATGTTTCTCCATGGAAAAAAAATAAGTGCCTCTATTGGGACAAATCAAACTTGCTCAATTTGCATTTGTGGCCTTCCTAGATAAAAAAATTAAAATGACAGTCTTGGTGGTCGACATCCTAGCCTCCTACGACATTCTTCTTGGGAATTTTTTTTGCAAGGATGTTGGTGGAGAATTGAGCATGGACTTGTCTGAATTGAGGATCCCCATCAAGAGCTTCATGTAGAGGTTGCTTCCTGAGAATGAAGAAAATTATATTGTCACCCAAATGTCAGCCCCTGAAGCTCAAATCCTATTTGAGTCTTCAAGAATAGGTAACTACTTTTTATCTACTGAGGATGTTCCTATTTCAGCAGATGAAAGCTTACTGAGTGACAATCCAAAAAAATTAGATAAGACATCAAAAGAATTAGTAGGGTGCAATACAAATTAAAAAGGTTCTTCTCTTCCTGATGAAGAGAAATATGAAAGAAGATCAAATTCTAATGATATTTGGATTCTAGAATTTGATGGCAGAAATTCTTCTATCAGTTCTAGAGCTGGAGTTGTTTTAAAATATCCTTAAGGAGATATCTTCCCCTATGCATATAAGTTGTAGTTTAGCAACACTAACAACACTGTTGAGTATAAATCTCTACTGCTCGGCTTAAAGGCTGCTCAATATAAAGGTGTTAAGCTCCTTCATGCCAACAGAGATGTTGAGTTGGTGGTTTGTCAGGTGAGGAACCTGTATTAAACCAAGAATGAAAGATTGCAACATTATCAAAATCTGGTGTGGGACTACATTGAAAGCTTTGATGCTTTCATTATTTCTACCATGCCTAAAGAATTCAATAGCCATACAGATTCATTGGCTATCTCTGCAACTCTCTTGGTCCCTCACCAAGATTTCAAAGAAGATAAGTACACTATCGAGTTGGTATTTTGACCGAGTGTACCTGATAATGTCAACCATTAGCAGGTGTTCAATGGTGACAACCAAATAATTGCTTTTTTGGAACAAATAGATAGCTTTGAAAAGTTTCATTTTGAAGGTAGTCAATCTCCACTGTGGGAATTAGCTCTTGAAACAAATTCAAAAGTGGATGAAGAGTTCCTTCAGCTCAAAGGGAATAAAATTCCCAAAGGATTAGTTTCTCTTGAGAAATTTTTTGACAAGCATGATAGGTTTATCAAGAAACAAAAAATATATTCTAAATCCTCTAAGGATTTTGTTTAAATAAATTTGAGTATAGAAGACAATCCAAAAATAGTCAACATTGGGAATTGTTGTACCCATGATTAAAAACTCAAATTTATCACTTTACTTCACCATTACATTGATATTTTGGCATATTCATATGATGATCTAAAATGTCTCAAACCTGAAGAAACCAATTACAAAATACTTCTCAAGATTGGGTCATTGCCTCACAAGCAAAAGCAAAGACAGTACAACCCCAAGATATCAGGCATGATTTTGTCTGAGATACAAAAAATGTTGAATGCAAGAATTATTTTCCCAATCCATCTTTCCACTTAGGTTGTGAATATAGCTCCTGTAAGAAATAAAAATGGAGAAATCTGCCTGTGTGTTGATTTTAGAAATCTGAATTAGTCATCTTTAAAGGACAACTATCCACTACCCATCATAGATAAGATACTACAGACAGTGACTAGCACTGAGATGTTATCAATGTTAGATGGCTTTTTAGGATATAATCAAGTGAAAGTTGGTGAAGCAGACCAACATAAGACCACCTTCACAACACCTTGGGGCACCATTGCATATCATATAATACCTTTTGGCTTGATCAATGATGGCACCACCTTCCAAAGAGCAATGGATCTTGCTTTTAGAAATGAAATGGGTAAGTTCATTGTGGTATACCTTGACAACTTGAAAGTCTTTTCTAAGCATCATCCTGATCATGTGCATCATCTACAACAAGTGTTGGAGCGATGTAGGAAGAATGATATTTCTCTTAATCCTAATAAGTCAATTTTTGGGGTTACAGAAGGTAAACTTCTTGGTCACACTATGTCCTGAGAAGGCATAAATATTGACCCAAAAAGGGTCAAATCCATTCAAGAGCTTTCTCTTTCTACTAGTAAGACTGCAGTTCACTCTTTCTTTGGAAAGATAAATTTTCTATGAAGGTTCATTCCTGAATTCGTAGAGAAGACTCACCATATTGTCAATATGATGAAAGGCAAAGCCACTTTCAACTAGACTGAAGAAGGCAAGTTAGCATTTCAAGACATCAAGGAAGCTATCACCCATGCCCCAATTCGAGTTTGTCCTAATTATACCAAAGACTTCATGATGTACAACTATGCTTTTAAACATACGCTTTTAGCCATCTTGATTTAGTAGAACAAAGAAGGTATGGAATCTCTCATCTCCTTTATGAGTTGTCCACTTAAAGCTCATGAGTTAAAGTATTCAAATATGGATAAGCATGCTTATGCTGTGGTAAAGGTGGTAAAGCACTTTCATTTTTACATCATGAACTCACACACTGTTGCTCTAGTTCCTGACACACCAATTAAGTCCATACTAACTTAACAAGAATTTGGGACCAAAAGGGGTAATTAGATTGCCAAAATCCAAGAGTTTGATCTTATTATCAAACTAACAAATCTTGTGCAGGGAAGGGACCTCTGCAAATTAATTGTTGATAACATACCAGAAGAAACAAGAGTTGAAGACATGCCAACAGTTCTCTTTTTCACCACTACGAATGAGTGGTATTCAATATTGCTCATTTGCTTACCTATGGTGAGTGTCTTGCTCACCTATCTCATAAAAAAAAGAGGAATGTTAAGTTGAAAGCTGCCAACTTTGTCCTATGGGACAATAGTCTATATAAGAGGAACCTTGATGGGGTATTCCTTCGCTACGTGGATAAAATGCAGTAGAATAAACTTTTGGATTCCTTCCATAATTTGGCTTATGGAGGACATTTTTTTGCACTTTTAACTACCCATAAGATTCTATGAGCTAGGTACTATTGGCCTACTCTATTTTTAGATTCATATGCTTAGGTGCGTAGATGTGAGCTGTGTCAATACTTTGTTGGCAAACCTAAGTTGGATGTGTTACCTCTCAAGCCTGTGGTGATAGAAAAGCCATTTTAGCAATAGGGAATTGATTTCATTGGTGCTATAAATCCATCTTCAAGTGATGGACATGATTATGTCCTTACAACCACTGAATACTTTACCAAGTGGGTGGAAGCCATTCCAGTCAAGCATGCCACTTCAGAGGTGGTATGTAATTTCCTCAAGGAAAACATCATTTCTAGGTTTGGGGTCCCAACCAAGATTGTAACAGATAATGTAGCCTATTTATATTCTCATGAGATTACCCAATTCTACTATTATTATGGGATTATCTTCTCCCACTCTTCTAAATATTATCCATATGGAAATGGTCAAGTAGAATCAAGCAACAAGAACCTGGTGACCATTATTAGGAAGCTGGTAGATGATAATCATAGAACCTGGCATAAAGTATTGCTTGATGCTTTATGGGTAGACAAAATTACACCCAAGAGGGTGATAGGTATGTCTCCATTCCAAATTCTATATGGTCTCAATGTAGAGATACCAATCACCTTGGAATTACCCGCATTAAAGTTAGCAAAGGTAGTAGAAGATTCAACTTTTGAAAGTTCCATCGACAAGAGGATCATGTGCTTGACTAAACTTAATGAGATAAAAACTATGGTGGTGGAAAAAATTGCTATGCATCAAAGTCTAGTAAAGAGACTCTTTGACTAGAAAGCAAGGATCCATGACTTTTAGATTGGAGATCAAGTCTTATTGTGGGATAAGAGGAGAGAACTAAAAGGAATGCATGGAAAATTTGATTCCTTATGGAGAGGCCCATTTACCATTCATTGTTTAAATAGTGAAAATAGTTTCTTGTTAAAATATCAAGATGGAACATCATTTAATCTGCCTCATAATGGGCAGCATCTAAAGCACTTCAATTCTTGAAGTATTAGATAAGTCCAGTTGTACATGTGTATACATTTATATAGTCTTTCTTTGTTTTGTGTTTTTTTTTGCTTTTGGCACCATTGGTTTTTGGTACCTTTCTTTTTGGGTAAGCATGACTCTGTAGCCCAATGGAATAGATGAAGGCACTGATATTTTGGTTTCTACTCCCTTCAATTTCTTCAATTTTTAATCAATGGAAGTTCCCCAATTGGAGCCAACTGTTATTCCTAAAATCTGTCACTTGTTTTTGTGGACAACATGCTGATCATTTTGGTCCTGTAGGCCAAAATGGTCTCTTTCTTTCTTTCAAAATGTTCTGAGCAGTTAAGTTTTTCAAATATTCAATCCTTTTTAGTTAAGGAAGCCACATGTTCAATAGGTGGGCTTTCTTCAAAGGAAGTTTAAAACACTTAAGGATTTTCCTTAGTGTTTTGAGGATGGTTCAATGCCCAGGTTTAATCAAAAGACTTAACGACAGGATTCAAACAAATAGGAATGAACCATTGAATCATTAAAACATTTAACCCCACCTCCCAAAGGTTCAAAGGTTCAATGAGTTCAAAGGTTCAATGACTTAGGTAGACTTAAAGAAAAGAAGGCTTTGAAAAGTTAACATTGAATCGTTGAACCATTAAACCTTGAAAGTCTAAAGGTTCAAAAGTTCAAAGGTTCAATAGGTTCAACAAAGATCAAAATACTTAGAGAATAAAAGGCTTCAAAGAGTGAATAATGAACCATTGAACCTTGAACCAAAAGAGTTCAAAGGTTTAAAAAGTTCAAAGAGTTTGATGGACTTAGAAAAGCAAAGGATCCAAAAAGTTTGAAGCTTCAAAAGATTCAAAGAAATAGAATGAACCATTGAACCATTAAAAATCGGACCAAAATGGTTCAAAAGGTTCAAAGGTTCAAATGGTTCAAAGGTTCAAAGTTAGAGTGGAAGCTTTGATTGAATAAAGAAAGCAAAAGATTTTAGAAAGAAGTTCAAAGAAATGGTTCAATCGAAGAAGAAAAAGAGAGTGAACGCAGCCCTTTATAAAACATTGAACCATTGAACCTTTGAACCAAAAGAGTTCAAGGTTCAAGGTTCAAAGACGTTAAAGCAACTGGTGATGTCCCTGTAGACATCAAATTTAGGGTGATGGAATAACCATTAGTTTTCAAAAGACTTGAGAACAAGCTCAATGACCAGCCCAGAAAGGAGCTAAAGGAGCCAACATAAAGTGAGAAGATATCCCTGAGAGCTTAGATCGCAAGAGACAAAAAATGGGAAGGAAAGAGAGAAAAATTATAGGAAATCTAAAAATATCTGTAGGAGAGTTATTTCCAGTAGGTATAATAATCCACTAGGTGGACATCAAAGAACATAAGCATTCAAAGGCATGACCTATTTTTCTGCATTAAGTAAAGGTGAATAGACAGCTGTGTAAGCATCATAAAGAAGACTAGACAACCCATGCTTAGAAGGAGACATTTGAGATGATTTAGAATGCCAAAGTCAAGGTTGATGACCTATTCTAGCATGGCCCTTTCACAGATATTCAATGCATTCAATTCAGCATGGGCCATTTTCATGAAAACAAGCACCTAAGTCTTTCTTATGAGGCTATTTATTGTAATCTCTCATTTTGTTTAAGAGAGATCTCTCTATTATCAGAAGTGAAGCTTTGACCAAATTGAAAGGCATTCCTAAGACTTTGAGCTCAGATTGTTAATCATATTTTGTTGAATGAATGAGAAACCAAGCGACCTTTCAGACTTTGTGTTAGAATAAGCTTGTGTCATTTAAAAAATTATTCTTATGTCTGTTTCCTAAATACAGTCTTACCTATTTAATCAAACAATTAGAACAAGTGGAAATAAGTTAGAAGATGTCCTAAAGCCAACTATGGGAGACTTTATGCTACCATAATTGTCTTCAGTCTGTGTTTTGTGTAAAGGATACTGGAGAGACTTTGAACTCCCCTTATCCTTCATAATCTTTTACTCTGTTGTAGTTGAAGTGGAGACTTTGGGCTACACTTCAAACTATTATGCTCCTTTATCCTAATCAATAGGAGAGACAATGAAATACTTTGTGATTTCATTGGTTTCTTGTGGTTTCTATTACTACCCAAGAAGAATCCTATTGTTGGCTGAATATCACTTCTAAAAGAAGAGAAGTGCTTTCAACAATTACCCAGGAATTCCCCTATTCTGTGAACATCTTCTATAAAAAAAGAGAGATGGATGGTATGATTTCACCCCTATGTGTGTTTTCAGCATATATATAGTATACTATAGTTTATAGGGAACCTCCCCTTGCTGAGAGGAGAGATTTGTCTCAATCTGGCTATGGGCACCATATCCATTTTGCTGCATAAATCTCCTTATGCTGTGGTTGATGTAACCATTTTGCCATTAGTCAGCTGGTGATAAAATATTCACCCAACAACCATCAATCTAAATGTTTTTGTAATAGGCACCTTCCATGTAAATGGTAATGGTTAATTCTTATTGAGGATAGTTTTTGGTCATTGTCTTTGTGATGGCACTTTTATGGGGTTTAATGTTAATTATTCCTATTGTTTTTGTAGTAACTTTATAATGCCTTCATTCTTGTATTTTTGAATCTTCTTTTGTAAAGCTTCACAATGATTTGTGTCATGCCCTATAATTCTATGATAACCACAATATGCCTTGCCTTCTTGATTTAAAAGATGTCCCATGGTTTGATGTTAATTAAATTGTAATGTTATGAGATTATGATCATGTAATATTTGCAATATTTTTCTTTGTGTATCTTGAATATTTTTTAGTTACAATGGTGTTGGAGTCTCAATATTTGTTATCTCCACATTATTTACTAAAATATATGATTGATTATTTGTCTAAATTGTATTTAACTATGCTTGGTGTGAGATAATATTGTAATTAGTGTTTGAATTTAGGATGTACTCATGATATATCAATGTTGCCTCTCCTTTTCCCCTAAAACATTGTGTTTGAATAAGATTTTTTGATTCTTCCCTATTTTTTGTATATGAATCATCTCGATATGTTCCAACTCTAACATGTGTGAATAGAGTGTGAGATAAGTATTATTTTTAAGGATTGAAGTTTAACTTACATATTTGATAATTTATCATGTCTACCATGTTTGTACCTTCATCATAATTTTCATAATAATCTATAACTATGCCATATTGATATTCTAATTGCACTAGTAGAGGAAGAACATGAATAGGTTATGGTTATTTTGTATTGTCTCATGACTCATGATGTACAATATATTTGTGTGTTATGATTGGTTCCTTAATATTTTCTATACTTGATTCACCCACCTCATATGTATGTATCTAAGAAATTGGAATTGGTTGCCATGAAGAAACAATAGTATGATCTTCCAACTATGACTATGATTGGTCTTAATTAGTAGATTGGGTCATTTTGTAAAATATAAAAGGGCCATTAGATATAGTTCAAAATAAGAATAGCCTTAATGTATATATTTGATACATATGTGTAATTTCTATGGTACTGATTACATAATATGTATGCATGGTTGTCCCAAAAGTAAGTTAAAATGTAATTGATTAAGCATAACATGGAAATAATAGGTATAATTTTGGGACGTAGTTTCATGCATAATGACATGGTTCCAATTATCTCATGTGGAGTGTTGTTATTTAATAATTTTATGATTTTATTTGATTTTTGAATGATATCCACATTGATCCCTAATAATTGCAAAAAAGTAATGTATACACATAATATTTTCAAACTTTTATTAATTACTGACACTTTATATCTTGTAGAAACCTTTTGAGTCTTAATCTCTCTGAGTGTATGCCTTAAGGGATGCACTGGGAAAGGGGTGGGTAGACCATCGGTAATTCATAAGATTGTTGTTCTTTTTTCCAGTTGTTATCTACACACTAGCTCCCTAAAACCATGAACCCTAATCTTATTTCTCTCTTTCCTATCCATTCTAGTCATTATCATGCTTTATTCCTTCATTTCTTACCTTATTAACCTTTTTACTTGTTTAGTACACTAGGTCTACCTGATCAACCTAGTGTATTCTGGGGACATATTTGATATTTTAACTTGTTTACATCCTAACCAACCTAGCATAGACTTTAGGCATTAGCTCAAGAATGTACTAGGTCGACCCAATTGACCTAGTACAACCAACATGTCTAAATAGTTTTTAGGAAAGTTAATACTATATATACAAGGCCATTTACCACCATTTCATAAGAGTCAAAAGAGAATGAAGAATTAAGTGAATAAGTGCTAAAAAACATCTGAATATTAACCATTCTACTTGAGGAATAAAGATTTAGGGTTCAATATTTTCTTTGGAGCTCTGATATTGTCTAATGGAGAATTATTTTGGATGCTTAGGTAGGTTGTGTAGCATAGAGCTAACTTATCTTAGTTATACTTACAAGCCACAACAATCTCTTGTAAAGCACCTTTGCCAAGGGAGAGGTTGAGACTTGTTAGGTTCATCTTCAAAGGTAAGTATTCCTAACTTTATTTATCCTTTGTAAGAGTAGATAAATAATACGTATTCTTCTCTTCCATATATTAGGATTTCATATACATTGATGTGAGTATATGTATCCTATGCATGTTTAATTTAGTTGTTGTTTATTTGTTTTGTTCTAACACCCACTTTGTGCCAAAAGCTTTGGTGAGCACTAGATTAGTTTACTTTTCTTGTTATTAGAATATTTTACTTTATTATTTATTACATAAGTGAACATAAAATCATAGGAATATTTTAGGGTTGTTGTGTGATTATGTTAGACTGTAGGCTTTGGAACCCTTCCTAGCATGATGTGTTATGAAAAATGATACAAGTGATCTCTTAATTGATTCTAGCAGATCCCCATATTGGTCATGCTCTTGCTTAACAAGTGTATACCCAATTATAATTGTAGGTGTGCTCTATCTTATCTGATCTAGGATTAATTCATTGTACATCATGTAATTCTAATTGCATACATTCTAGTGAACTTGACGTGAATCAAATTCTTGTTAGACTTGTTCACTTTTATTTCATTATTTTATCATAATTTCTATCATATATTTTGACATATTGGTTTGATTCTATTGACCTATTTTTATTTTTCTTTATGCATAAGAATAGGTAATTAAATTGACCAACTCAACTCAATACAAGTTTTTAGCACTTTTTACTAGTTTAGTCTACTAAGTCGACCCAATTAACCTAGTGTATTTGTAGTAGGCTCTATACAGCCTGATCGATCAGCTCAATCTAGTAAAAATTCCATTTTCCATACTTTTAGATCATCCTACTAGGTTGACTAGCTTGACCTAGTACATTTATAGACTTCCAGTCCAACCAACTAGGTTGACCAGGTTAACCTAGTGCATTTTGAGCACTTTTTCAGTAGATTTATGTATTGCTTGATCAACTAGCTCGACCTAATTTGTAGGTTTTGGATCAACAAATTCTATCTCTGAACATCAAAGTGAGTTTATATTCTTCTATATCTCTCTATTTTTATACTTTCCTTTCATGTTTGTAGCCTTCAAAACTAACTCTACACAACCAACTAGATCGACTTGGTTGATCTAGTTTCGTATCCTATTTACTGTCTAAAAAAAATAGGTTGACCTGCTCGACCTAGTAGGTTTTCTAGACCCTATTTTTAATAGTGATAGCTCAACACTCTCGACCTAGTTCTATTTTTTGTGCATATAGTATTTTCACTATACCTTGTTTCAAGTTGGAATTCATCTTATATGCTAATCACATCTTTTATTTTAGCTATTTTCATGTTCAGAATAGTTCACATAGTCTAATTAGGAGGTTTTTAATTAACCATTTGATTGCACTATTTTTATTGTATGCACACATGGCCAAACCACTTAACATCAAAAGCATTATAACATTTGACTACCTAGGCCAACCTAATTGGATTTTATCACCAAGGGGGATGTCAACTTGATACTCTGGTCAAGTATAAAGCATGGTTAATGGTATATTTTGGCTAAGCACCTGACACTCTTATTGATATAGTGTGTGAAGTGAGGGGGTAGGCCCTAATACCAAGCCTATATCATTTCCACTAGAGGCCCTATCATCCTAAACTCACCTAAAACCATCCATAGATTTATATTTATTACCTTATTTTATAGCCAACTTTATATCATTTAAAATCATTCTTAATAATCTAAGATTCTAGGTTGACCAATTAGTTAGATTTACTTTCCAAGTTGTTTGCTTGTTCTTTGCTTAATTATGTGCACAAGAACTTGCACTATCTCATATTGGTGTAATATTTTTGCTTTGGGTGCATCAATTAGATTGACTAACATTAATTTAATTGATTATTTGCTTACTTTCAACATTTACTTTCTTAGATTAACTATAAATTATCTTGCTTTATTTTCACAAATTGATTATCAGCTCTTTCTTTTTCCTGTTTACTGTACTAGGTCGACCTAGAATATTTTCCAGCCCTTGTACACTGCATTAGGTCAGCCTTGTCAACCTAGTACTATTTTCAAACTTTTTCCCTTTTTCTTCCAATCTTTGTTCTCTGTACTAGGTCGATCTTGTGGACCTAGTTCAGTTTCACAGACCTAATTTTTGCACTAGGTCGACTAGGTCAACCTAGTTCAATTACAATCACTTTTTTATTCCTTGTTTATCTCATCTTACCTTTCCTCCTTTCATCATGGACTATCTATTTGGTGATAAAAATTAAAATCAATCATCAAGTATGATGGAATTCACCAATCCTAATAGGGTCTCCCATAGACAAAATAGGGTTCCTTTTGAGAATACTAGTATTATCTATATTACAACTCATATAATGAATTATGGGAATCTTCATAATACCTCTTTATATCATAATCCTTTCTTCTTAAAATATTAATATTAGTTATAATATACTCCCAAAATGCTTTTTTTAATCATGAAATTCCCTCAACATAGAGGGAAAGACCCTTCTACCATCTATAATCTCGTGATTAGCCATCAAGTTGAAGAACCTCATTCTCTTACTTCCACTTTCTCAACTAAATTTGGGGGCACTGATTTCTTTTCTTCTCAACCTTTCCCTTCAATCTTGAATCCTTATGCTATGATATCTTCTTCTTTAACTTCTTCTACCTCCATGCCTAATACCTCAACTAACATGGTTAGTTATACATATAGTGGGCCTCTCATAAGATATACTATCCTTAATCCATCCACTAGTTCATTGTTTACTACCCAAGGTAATCATGCTTCTAGTGCTTCTTCCTCAAAACCATTTACTAGTCCATTTTTTGCTTCACAAGAAAATTTTGTGACTAGTGTTTCAAACTCTCATAGCTCTTCTCAAGATGATATCAACATTAGTAGTGGTACCCATGCCATTAATACTAACTCAAACATCAACACTACTTCTAATAACACTAATCAAACTCATCAACTATTATTACAAACTCTCAAACAAATAAGCACATTTCAAGTTCATAATATGAATCAAATAATGAGAATGTAAAACCACCTTCTTAAACTTCAAACCCAACTGCAACCAATGGCTTGGGGCACACATAACCAAAGTGTTTCTCCTCCCCCTCTTCGATATTCTCAATGTAATCTTATTCCTTAACCTCTATTAGTCAACAAAGTTATCAAGCATTTACAAAATGAACCTCTTACTACTCAAATTGCTAACATTGATATCAAAGGTATAATACCTATCATCTCTTATAATGGATCAACTGATCCTACCCTTCATCTTAAAACATTTGGAAATATTTATAAGGATTGTCAAATTAAACACCTTTGCCACTACCAAAATCCTTGCCAAAACCCTCATAGGTGATGCCTTGGATTGGTATAATCAACTTAGATCTCATTCCATCACTAGTTTCAAGGATTTAGTGAATGCTTTAGTATAATAATTCCAAACTAGTGATCTTCATGAGAACACTTTGGCCCACTTCATCAATTGCAAACAAAATGAAAATGAAACCACTCAAGTCTTTGTTAAAAGATGAAAAACCTTTTCAAACAAGTGTGAACATAATATTCTAGATGATAATCTCTTTCATCTCTTTACAAATGCTTTATTTTATAAATTATAATATCGAGTCTATACCCTTTCTCCATGTACCTTGGAAGAGGCCATTGATCAAGCCAAATATAAGATTTCCTCATGCATCAATTCAAGCTGCTCTAACCTTCCACAGGTCCTCATCAGCTGGGGTCACTCTCATGAGACCTATAGAAAACTTCATAATTTAGCCATGGATTTTCTTATTAGTCCTAATTTTGATCATGATTCTATCACTTGTAAGCATCAACAAGCTTATGAATTTTATTTCAAGGATTATAAAACTCATGATAAAACCCAAGCCTTAAATCAAGTAAATACTCATTTAGATATTTATAAATATCCTTTACCTAATCATCGACCTATTCAAGAAAACCAAGACAAGCCCACCTCCTCCACCAATAATGTATAAAGTTTTGTTGAACACACTTTCAAATAAAATGTGATTAGCATGACTAATATGTGAGGGGTGGTGGTATTCATGGATTCTCGACCTATCTACACCCTACCTCCTTCCAAGACATTTTGTGTTATCTAAGATTGTTATCCAACTCATTTGAATGAGTTAGGGAAAGAAGATATTATAAACTTTGATGATGATCCAATTTATGATTTTCCTTTGGATAACACATCTCATTCTATTTCTACTATTCTTCCATCCTCTTCTAGTAACAATGATAATCAATCTTCCAATGATAATCAAACTTCTAATAACATGTATTATACTTCTCAAGATCAATCTAAACTAACTACTTCTTCATCACCAAATGATTTAAAACCTTCTTATAAACGTTCTCATTCTTATCAACACAAATTTCAATGCTCTTTAGTTCCTCCTTTCAAATACCTCCTTAAGCATTATGCACCTATATCTAACAATCTTCTCATGGGTTATGATGAGTGGGATCCCATTGTGGAACTCAATAATCTCCCATATCAAATTCCATTTCTTGAGCTTATGAGGACATTTCCCCATCATCAGAACTATCTTATGCATCTATTATTTGAGATGAATGTCCCTCATCCTCCATTAGTAGGATGGGAGGTAGCCTTATCTAGTTCTGAGGATAGTATCTTACAACAATGTGAAGAGATGTACATAAATGTTGATGAAACTCTTGAAACTTCTCTTTCTTTAAAATTTCCTATCTCATATATGATTCTCAATGAGATTATACTTCATGAAGATGATCTTCCCTTATTTATTATCATCCAAATAGGTGATATCCAAGTCAAACACACATTGATTGATGAGGGTTTGAGCACTTGTGTTGCTTCTCTTGATTTCATTAAAACTCTTAGATATTTAGAATTCAATCTTAAGTCTACATGTAGCACATACCAAGGATATGATAAAAGGCAAATGCCTCCTCTTGGGTGTGTGGGGCTTACCATTACTATCCCACCTATTACCATTCATGTCAAGGTGATGATCTTTACTTTCCCTCTTTCTTATAACATCTTTCTTGGTAGGCTGTGGTCTCATTGTATGTGAGCTATCACTTCTTCCACCTACCAATATGTTAAATTCCCTTATAATGGAGTCATTTATAGGATTCAAGGAGATACTAACCCTTAGAATTTTGAGCAATTTTAGGATCATGGTGCTTTTAAGATTCCTACTCTTGAGCCTTTACCTGGTATTCCATTCCATGAATATTAGCTTTTTAACTTTCCTATCAACTCAACCAGAGGTTAAAATGGGAATCTTAAGCTCATTCGTAACATTCCTCCTAACATTTTAGACTCTAATGATGATGAGCATGATGAGATTAACTTAAAGATCAAAACTTCTGATCTCATGCCTCATCTCATCTCATAACTTCTAGCCTTATTACAACCTCATTCTCATAAACCACCTTGTGATGAAATTCTCATAATCTTATCTAATAGTGACCTTTTCATGCATCTTATCATGTTCTCACATTTATATTTCTTGATTGTTTCATTTTTCCTCTATCATAGAGTGGATATGGCACCAACACTTCTAGTTTCTAAGGGGCCCCATAAGATTATGCTCATGGATCATGCTATGAATGAACCTTACCATTTTTCTATGTTCTCTAACTCCCATCATTGGTTCACCCCCGAGGTTAGTGTAACCCTCCTTATACCTTCTATTGATCCTACTCCTCCCACAGTGAAATCCATGTCAAAACCAATTATTATTGCTTCTTCTACTGTTGATGAGCCTAATTTTACTTCTTCCATTAGTATTCCTTCTATTTAGCCTACTTTCATTCCTTCTCCCTCACCATCTTCTCTTAGTTATGGCTTGATTTATTTGCCAAAGATGGATACTTTTCCCACCAAATGCTCTGATGATCCATCTCCTTCTTCATCCATGCCTATCGCACCTTCTCCCATGAATGTTTCTCCTAAGAATACTCACAAGCATATCTGTTGCTTCCATGGGATAGATAATCACTCTTATACCCATTATCATAAGTTATGATAATATATTGATACCTTACATCCTTCTTCCCCATTAATAGACACTACCATACCTCCTCAGAAGATTCTTCTTGAGCATATAACTAATAATGGTGAGAGGTATTGTCTATTACACCAATATGGCACACATCACACTAAACATTGCTATATACTTCAACAACATCTTAAGGATCACCTTATAGATATTCCTAGACCTTCTACTATTACTCACATAGGTCATTCTCACAAGAAGGTTACTCTTTATTCTCCCATATATACACCTCTTGTGGTCCATTTACCACCTTTTGTGCCTCCACCTATGGTTCCTTCTCCACTCATGGACCCTCCTTCACCCATGGATTTTTATCCACTGGTGATTATTGCATCTCCCATAGATCCCATTCCCACAAATTATCTTGACCATCCTTCACCTAGTTCCCCTCCTTAGCATGATCCAATGAGTATTCCTACTTTTTTAGTTGAGAATATTAGAAAAGAAGTATTTTCACACTATTCAACAAAGATTGATGAGACATTAGAAATAGTTCATATCTAGCTTCATAGAGATTTATCCAGTGTCTTGGATAATGTGTGTGGATAGATTTTACTAGTATTTATGAGCCCATGTATGGTGCTTTATCATTTACATTTGGATTGGACATGTGCTTCAATATTATTTTTATATATTTTTGATTTTATCATTTGACATTATGTCAAATTATTTCTTATTTTATATCATGTTTTCCCTTCTTGTTGTACTATAGTTAGTTTTGATTATTTATCTTTCACATTGCCTTATCTTTTCCTTATCATTTTTATTTTTCAATTATCATTATTTACTTTCCCCTCTAGAGTGTTTCTCAAAATTATTCCATAATATCTTCACGATTGTTTGTTTTCTTATCTTTATTTTTCATAGATAGTTGTCATGGTGACTTAGTTATATATACCCTATTCCCTTTGGTTATTATCTCCTTTTACCATGTGATCATTTAAAAAATAATATTTCTTATTACTATTTCCCTTCACCGGTCCTCCTTTGTATCTCCTTTTTCCTTTTTCCTTTTCCACAAACTAAGCATATGCACAGTTGATACTTGAGATCACATACTTATTCATTGTCAAGCCTAAGTGTCCTAGTCAGTCTTTTGTCTTGGGTTACTTAGCTTCCTTTAGCCTACAACTCATTCGTGTGTATCACTATCTCTCTCATGATTGGTCATTATAAATCCATATGGAGGAGGAATATTAAAAATCCTTAAAAATAAAGTTAAAATCAAAATCATTTAAATAAAATAAAATGATATCAAAAAGGCAAAAATATTCTCAAAAGTCTAATCACACTAAAAGACATGATTTAAAGCACATCTCCTTCTTCTAATCAAATCTAAATCTCTATAGTTGGCCTCATGATAGATCTGAGGTCCTTTGGGGTGTGGTAGGCTAGTAGATTAAAAGAGGAGAATTAAAAAAAAATCTTAGTGTTACCTACTTTCTCATGCTAGTACATAATCTTCACAGTAGATTGATGGATCTGTAAGAGGTCTTAAGGAGTGGGGAACATGTCATGGGGAGGTAGGTACATTTTACTTTTATTTATACCAATCTACCTTCATGAGTTGATCTTATTAGCACACTTATCTACCTATAAAGCTTTGTGTCTATAGGGAATAGGTTTCCTTTATACATAAATGACCACTAGTCACTTAGTGTCATCTCATGTCCTTCATATGCCTCTTGCCTCCTAAGGTATTCTCATAAGATACCTAAGTCTTTGATTTTTACATTCCCTTTTTGATTTTCTTTCCTCATATTTCCTCTTGGGAAATATTGTTTAGTATTTTGATCACTCCCCATGGGATTTAATTTGTGAGTTGCTTTGTAAGACCATGAATATGACCTAACATCCATCACAAATTACCACCTTTTCCATCCTATTAGCCACATATTTTATTTATCAGTCCTAATCCTTCTGCTTACCAATGCTATTTTGTTACCCCTTAGGCTTTATTTTGTGAGTTTTAGTGTAAGACTGTGGATAGGACCCGATCCTCGTCACAATTTTTTTTCTTCTAATAAACAAGTTACCATCCAAATTATATGTGTCAAGTAAGAGATAAGATTCAATTGATTATGAGGTTACATGTCATTTGACATACTTCCCATCTTTATATTTAGTATGTTTTATGCTTAATTCATTTTTCTTTTTCCTTTTCTTTTCTTATTTTCTGAGTGCATGTAAGATTACAACCATTTCTTGAATTTATCATACTTCCTAGCTTGAATTAGTATGATAAATTCAAGGCCAAATTTTTAAAATTTTTGTTTCTCTTTTATACTTCCCATCATGAAAATAGTATAATTGATTGACTTAATTTTGATTTGTTTTTATTACTATTCATGGCCTTTTTATCCCTTCCATTTTATTACTTTGTTTGTCGTACTTACCAACATGATAATTAGTATGATTTTGCTTGTTTTAATTTGGTACTAAAATATTTCACATTGGTTTAAAAACAAATCCCCCTTTTACCATCTTATTTTCCATTCTCTTGGTTCTTTATACTTAGTCATTTTTCATGTTATTACACATTTCCCAGCTTGAATTAGTGTGTAGTACATTTTTTATATATATTTTTCAAGTCTTTTCACCTATTTATTTTTAACCATGCACATGTTTTTCATAATGATAGAAAAGAAACCACATCACATATATTTCTTATAGCATATATAATAAAGATAAATACATGTGATAGAAAGAAATATATCCAAAGCATCCACAACCTCAACCATAATGAATAAATACAACCATCATAAAGACAACATACACAACTAAAAACTATATTCTAAAATGATACATCATATATATCTAAAGAGTTTGATATAACATATATAATTATATATAAAGCCTCAACACTAGGGCTGAGCTCTATCATGTCTATCTCGTGGCCTAGCCATGTTGCTTGCTAAGGCCTCAATCTGACTCCTTTGAATAATATGTTGTAAAAAGGTAGTTCAAGATCTCAATACCTATACCTATCATTACAAATGTTATATCTACACCTATGCCTATACCAACTCAATCTAGGTCATTGCATGTGCTTGCATCAAATGGATCTACATTATCATAATGCCTACATCATTTATGTCATTATATCTTGATGTGTAGTTCTCTCATTGCATAGGGCCTTCTAGGCCTACCTCTCCCCTGTACCCATATTTTATAGTGGTTGTTCCCTCTCTCTCTACATCTATATCCACCTCACAACCTCTCTTACTAGTTTGAACCAACTCACCTGAGCTAGGTGTAGTTGCTAGTTTTATACACCCTTGTGTATTAACTTGATGCATCATAAAATTATTATGTTATTCATAACACAATGGCCCCCATTTTTAATTATTTAAAATAATTACATTCACCTCACCCATTTCAATTTTACCACATAGGTTAATTAAACTTAATTACCATGATTAAATAGTAATTAACCCTATTTCTACCATCCTTAATCATAAAAATTCCAAAAACAAATAAAAACTGAAATTTGACTAACCTCTTAACCATCCTCTTAACCACCTAGCCTCATAAAAAACTTGTGCAACAAATTAGTGTTTCATTCACTTTGTTTAGCACATGGTTTAAAATATCCCTAGCCAACTTTTTACCAAATTTGGCTAATCAACATCAATCCTCTGTGATCGACACTGATTCTATTAGATTGACATCGATCCATAAATATACAAAAAACCTCAATTGCTTAGGAAGAATGAATGTGAAAGGAAGGAATCCATTTTTAATTATGAAATTCTATCCAAACTAGTCTCAAATATGCGTATCGACATTACCAACACCTTGCCACTTTGAAGAACACTTGATTGGGGACATTATTAGATGATTTTTGAAGGCCATCTAACTTGTTTTGGCATCTCTTTATCTACACATCTTCAAATATCCAAGGCAAGTATTATTTTCTTATTTAAGTTTTATTTATCTTCTATATCTCTATTTTTATTTACACTCAGTTTTGATTATTTTATCAATTTTCTAGGCCATCATTATAATATATTTTATAGGTCAACACCTTTACACAGAATCAACATCGATTCATCTAAATCAAAATTGATACTATAGGATCATCATTGATCCTTGTTAAACTATAAAAATATCCTTAAATATTCTATTTGTGCATCTTTAATATCTATTAAATCTACATTCTGGTTTGCTAAAATTCTATCTTTTCATGTAGATGACCCTGCTTGGATTAGTACATGATTTTGTTAGCATCTTTTATCTTCCCATAGTCCCTAAACCTCTATTTACCAATTAGAGTGACATTACATTTGAGCTACAACTTTGTATTATGGAATTTATATATAATTTTGAATACATTAGTGAATAATTGGCTATAATCCAAGAGGATGTTGATGTAGTTATAGAGTTCTGGGATGCTTACTTTAATCACATAAATCATGTTATTGATTAATTATCTTTGGCATTGTCTATTTATATCTAATCCATATATATATTTATAATTTATTATTTATTTATAAACTTGAATGTTAAATGTGGTTTGACATCCATCTAAGGAAGTGTGTCACTTTTTGGGACTGGTTTCTTACCAGACAACCCACTTATTTTTCTATTAATCCATTTTTTTGTGAGTTAATGTGATTTTAGGTCATTCCTCCCCAATAAAAGAAGAGTTATCAAAAACTTGGTCCATGGTGCACAACCAACCATCCATATCTCTAGGTAATCTTAAAAACCCTGCTTATACTTTATTTTTAGTAGCTAATTATATCACATCAAAAAAATATTAAAACATTCTGGCATGCCTGGTGGGACCATAGGTCTCATTTTTCTTTGTTAAATTCAAAATCATTGAATTTTCTCTCTTTCCATTTCTTTGTGTGCATTCATCTAGAGATAACATTAGGACTGCATTTTATTTCCTTTTCTTAAAAGTTAAAATAAATTGCATTCATCTTTTCTGTTTATATTATTTCACATAGAATAATATAGGTAGAAATCTATCGTAGTCATCACTTTATCCACACATGAACCAAATCAAAATATCAATTAACACATCTAAACATCTGATATAAGGAAACCAACAAGGATTTTATCACCTTATGGCAACCTTTTTCCTACAATCTTACTCAAATTTCACCACCAAAGGGAGGACCAACTTAGTTCTCTAGCTGAGTATAATCTCTGGACCATTGGTATATTTTGGCTAAACACCTGCACTAGTTATGGGATTATGACGTGAGGGGATTACGCCCCAAATATCAAGCCATGTACTGATAATAATATAGATTTCCTTTGAGTACCAAAATAAAAATACCTGAAACCATCCTTAGATTACCATTTCTTAGGACCTTCATTATCCTTTCTTTTTCTATATTTCCTTCCACATCTTAAAGTTAAAAGAGAATTTTTTTTGGAGCAACTTTAGTATGTGTGTCTTTCATCCATAATTAAAATGAGATAATTCAAATTTTTTTTTTTCAATTTGTTTATTTTATTTTTGTTTTCATTTTCTATCTCATGGTTTTCACTAGAAAACAATCAAAAAAGGAAGTCGAAGAAGGTGTTACATCTTCTCTAATGGAACATACACCTAGTCCCACCTCTTCCCCTGAGACCTTTGAGAATCCTATGTTCCCATAATATTATCCTCAAGGAGATCCTTCCTTTATGGAAATACTAGATAATAATCCCATTTCTCTCAATTATTACCTTCATAATCGAGTGATTTATATTTATCCTTCCCCCCATACCCAAGGCTCTCCACATGTGTATGGGATGCCTTTCGAGGGAAATGAGAAAATTGGAGAATTTAACACAACCATGGTAAACTTTTCCATTGAATCTCTTCCATTTGGCTCTAATGCTCATATAAAACCTTTAGAGAACTAACCATTCATAGTATCTACTAGTTCTCCAACTCTCATTACTTAGATTCCAAATACTACTTAGCCTGTATCCACTATACCTCCCCAAATGTTAGTGGTGTTAATTCCTAAAAGTCTCCCACTCATTAAAATGACTTTAGCATATAGTTCACAACAAATCCCTCACACACAAAAAATCTCTCACATGTATAAAATCCCTCATGCACAACAAATCCCTCACACACAACAAATCCCTCACATATAATAAATCCCTTATACCCAACCTTTCTGACAGTATGTCTCCTCAACCACCCAATATGTGGCTTTGTCACAACCAGTGATAACCACTTACTTATAGTCCTTCCCAAAATAAAATATTCTACAACAAGTCCCATAATATGTAGTGGTATCTTAGCCTATTATGTCTACTAAAGCAGGATACCTTCCCTCACAGTCTATGTCTACCTCTTTACCAAGTTATCAACCCCTTCAGTAAAATGTCTTAGGAAGTTTACCTCAGAATAATACTTAGATAGACCTCATAAACATCCTTATGAATAGGATGGCTAGTTTGGAAGCCTCCACCTCTAGACATAATACAATGCTTACATATGAGCAAATTTTTAATGAGCCAATCCATCCCTCTATCCTTGTCTGACCATATTCCTCACAATGAGAGATTCCTAAGTTTACTAAATTCTAAAACAAAGAAGATCCCCATCAAAACCTTAGAGAATTTTGACATGCATGTTATCTTATAACACATGATGATGCCCTCCTAATTAGAATATTTCCCATATCATTAACAAGATCTGCATAGGATTGGTATAATTCCATTCCCCATCATTCTCTCTTTTCTTTTAGGCAGTTGGCCCAAATTTTCTTGGAACACTTCTTGATCAATATTTCTCAAAAAGTGACTATCATGGATCTTTATGCTATTAGAAAGTTTGATGATGAATCTATATCAGACTTTATGGATCGATGGCATAACTTAATCAACTAACTAACCTTTTCCTTGCCACAAACAAAATTAATTGAATTGTTTTCACATTCTTGTGCAAAACATATATCATCCATGTTACAAATTCAAGCTTTTAAGACTTTTGATGAAGCCTTTACCATGGCCCATATGCTTGAAGTCTAATGGCATTGAAGAGGGAAAAGTTAAGTTGCATAATAAAACTTCAAATATGACCCCTCCAAAATAAATAGAAATAATGTTAAACCAAAAGGGCCAAAAAATGTAGTTACTATAAAAAATTCTTCCCTTCCAACATCCAACCAATTAGGGTCTTCTACTTTTCAATCATAGCAACCTAGGGGCCTTACTCATTTTCACCCTAAGAAATATAACCCTATAAGAGAGCCTTATACTTTGGTATTAGATAATCTCCTACAAGCAAATGTTATTGAACTCCCTTTAATTAGACCAATTGATGATACACATCCTAAACCCACTTAGTATAAAGAGGATGAGTTTTGTGCTTATCAAAGGGTAATAAGACATGACATAGAATTATTTCAATCCTTTAAACAACTAGTACAAAACCTCATTAACAAGGGGGACCTCAGTTGGACAATCTAAATGTTCCTCCTAACCAATATTTAGATATTTTCAAATAGCCATTTCTAAACCATCCATCAACATCGAACACAGTCAAAGCTAACCCTAGAGAAATGCAAAATCTAGTCACTCACATGATCAATACAATCTATGACCTATTATTACCTAAAGAAGTTCAAAAAAAACCTTCGATCTTGGATCTCCTTATGAGAGATGATTTTGATATGAGTCAACCTAAAGTCGTTAAAACTAGTCCTAAAATCCACATAGAACTCCCTAATCTCATTACATGAGATTGTTCCCATGAACTATCTCCCTCATCTTCTCACACTAAATCTCCTAAGTGGAAAATGAAACTACTCAAGATGTCATAGATAAAAATCTTGATACTTTTAGAGTTGGACATTCCACCCCTTTGATCCCTGGTGAACCTCTTCATGGTAAGCCTATATTGAGATCTTATCCTTTTGCCCAAAATCATGACCCTTGAAAACCATATTCTACCATGGAACCTCCTTACCCCAAAAATATTAAAGGAAAGGGTAAATATCCTATCATCAATAGCTAGGACAATTGTCTTGGTATTCCACCAAAGAAAGCCTTAGCTCATCCTCAAGTAAGAGTTGATCTTTCTCAAACATCAAATGATAAAAACCTTAGTCTAAAGACCCCCTTTTTTCTCAACACATAGAAAAACAAAGGGCCTACATCTTTTATATTGTCTCCATCATCTATTTATAATCCTCATCCATATTCTAGAGTAACTACCCCTATCATAGGTGCTTATACTAAAAAACATGGGAAAATACAAAATTCCCATCCATTGTTAAGTACACCTCAATCTCAATATCCACCCTCCTCCGTTAAGGGACCATTAGATAAATCTAAAGGAAAAGAGATTAAATTTATCCCTCCTATAAAGGCTAAGTGATATAACCAAATGAGTAATACTTTGCCAAAAGAGCTTGTTATTAAAACCCTTATAAACCACAATATGACCCTTTGAAAGGATCTTATGTTGCAATATTGAAACAATTATTGGATACATCCCTCATTATGCTACCACCTGTAAGGCCTATTAACCCTCATCCTCAAAGAGTTGCCTGGTATAAAAATTGGGAAATATGTGCATATCATAGAGTACCTAGACATGATACAAGAAATTATAAAGCCCTTAAGGCCGTAATCCAATAGTTAGTTCAGGATGATGACCTCTTAATTGACAATATAAATGATCAAACTCCTAAGCAAAAGGTCACTATTCCATCCATTGCACCCATCCATAATCCTACTAGTCCCATAAGTGATAAAGAGTCAGTAGCCTTTTCAGATCCACCTTTTTTACATATTGATGTCATCCATGTAACCACCTATTCTCAAAACAAAAATCCAAATAAAGCTAAGGTTTCAATTATGGGAGCCTCTACACCTTATATACCTAAACCTTCTAAATAAAATCCTAAAGTTTCTATTATAGGAACTAACTTGACTAAAAATAAATAGTTTGTACAAATATCCATATTAAAACAACTCCACTAAATGCATGACAAAATGTCATTATATGAGCTTATCAAAAAATTATCCACAACATCGACATATAATGATAGAATCTCTCCAAGTTATTGAGGTCTAGCTAGACAAACCTTAACCTTTTTTAGATTCTATAAGAGCCCTTCAAATGGTCTCAACTACTAGTTTTACTGATTTTGAGGTCACTCCTTTATCACCCAAAGATCAAGATCCCTCACTTTTCATCATAACTCAAATAAATCAAGCATGAATTAAAAGAGTTATGATTGATAATGGGGCCAATATTAATATTATTTCTTCACACGCTTTCCAATAGTTACATCTACCAAAAACTATTATTTCCCAATCCTCAATAATTCTCCATGCATTAAATGACATAGTAGCACCCATAGTAGGAACAATAATCCTTCCTATTTGTGTAGGTTCTCATACTCTCCATGAGCTCTTTTATGTTATAGAAGGAACATTCCAATATAACATTTTATTATGAGTCTGTGGATTTTATGTGTTGTGATGTGTACCCTTCATATTCCATTGATGCCTTAAATATGAACTTGAAGGCTAGGTACACATCATCCATACTGATCCTCATCCCTTTTAATCATGAAACTTCACCTTTTGGCCAAGCGACATCATAATACCCTCACTTGATATAATTCCATCTTCATCTTCTAATTAAGCCTCGACTAGCATGACTATCCCTACATCAAAACTACATACTATGAATTTCATTGACTCCCTAATGCAATAAATTTTGACGGGGAGAATACCAATTATTAACCTTTAAAAACTTTACTCACTCCTAAAGAATATGGTCATCTTGATAAGCAACCCATGTATTCACACAACCTAGGTGAGCTCATTCATTTTAGATCACCTTTCTTACATACTCACTTAATATATGGTGGGATCAATCAAGCTACCTCAAAACTTGATGATAGTACTTATGCTAAACTATTTACATATAATTTTTACTTTCTTAGCAATCCCCAATTCATGCAAACCTATCTTTATCACTGTGCCTAGAAAGGTTTTGGCATGGGTAAATGTGAGTAGGGTCCCCATGATGTCACATTAGGAGATTTCATACAACCACACAAAAATCATGGCTTAGGTTTTAAGAAAGATTATAAATCTACCCCCAAACCTATTCTTCTACCATATTTGGAAGAAGAAGAACTGTCTTCCTCATCTGACATCTCTTCCTTGACTATCAATACCGTATCCATCCCTTCTGACTTTTTTTTAGTCAATTCTATTTCCATAGATCCCCTTATTTTTCACCATGGTGGTGAGGTTTGAACCATCCATTTATCATATCCTAACTTAATAGGGCATGATACACCAACCATTCTTATTTTTTAGTGTCAAGATGATGAGTTAATCTTGACTCATTTGGGCACTAAAAAATCTTATCTATGCAATTCCTTCCATCTAAAAACTTTAGCTTATTAAATGAAGCCACTATTGATATTAATATCAAGTCTCAAGAAACCCCAAGGATTATTAAAATTATTAAAGCCTTAGATCCATAATAAAACTAGGATTTTACCACTTTTCTATTAGACCATAGTAAGGTTTTTGCCTAGTCTTATGGTGATATGCTTGATATTGACCCCATAATAGTTATTCATAATATTGTCACCTTTCCTGATGCTAAACTGGTGAAGCAAAAACTCTATAAAATGCATCCTTGTATCACACTCTTGGTAAAAGAGGAACTATAATTCCTTTTATCTACTAACTTTATTCAACCCATTGATTATCCTTAGTGGATGTCCAACATTATTCTAGTCACTAAGCCTACAGGGGGACTTCACATTTATACTGACTTTCATGACTTAAATCTCGCTTGTTTGAAAGATGATTTCCCTCTCCCTAACATAGACTAGTTGGTAGACCTGATAGCTGGCCATGAAATGTTATCCCTTATAAATGGTTTCTTTGGTTACAATAAAATACTTATTTCACTATAATATCAACATAAAACTACATTTATTACTCCTTGGGGGACCTTCTGCTATCGTGTTATGCTTTTTGGCCTAAAGAATGTAGGAGCCACCTATTAACGGGCCATGAATTATATATTTCATGACATAATACATAAAATTGTTGAAGAATATGTAGATGACCTCTTTAGGAAGTCAAAACTCCACAAAGACAACTATCTATAGTTAAGATTATTTTTGATCATCTACTCTAGTATCGTGTGCATCTAAATCCAAAAAAGTGCATTTTTGGCATCTTAATCGGTAAACTCCTAGGTTTAATTATTCATATTTATGGAATACAAGTGGATCTTGCTAAAATTAAGGCTATTTTAGAGATGCCTCCTCCATCCAACCTTAAGCATCTTCATAGTTTAAAAGGAAAGATCCAGTCTATTTGTCATTTTATTTCCTAGCTCTCCAATTAATGTCAACCTTTCTACCATCTATTAAAGAAGAATAACCACTTTATATGGGATTATAATTGTCAAGAAGACTTTAATGCACTAAAATACTATCTTTTATTACCTCATGTCCTCATTCCACCTAAGGAAGGGTAACCTTTCTTCCTTTATATCTTAGTTACATATCATGCTCTAGGTGCTATGCTTGCCCATCGAGAAGAACAACACAAAGATCATTCTATTTATTATACAAGTCATACCCTCATATAATATGAAACACACTATCAACATATGAAAAAACTATGCCTATCATTAGTCCTTGTAGCTTTTAAACTTCATCATTACCTACTTAACCATAAGACGTACGTAATTAAAAGTACTGATTCCCTTAAGTTCATGCATTCTAAGCCTTACTACAATCAACGAATGGCCAGATGGATTATAATTCTAGTTGAATTTGATCTATAATTTCTCCACCAAAAATTTGTTAAAGAGTAGATTATTGCTGATCAATTGGTTGAAGCACCTCTTAGTGATAATCAACCAATCAATTATGAATTTCATGATGAATCTATCACATCCACTTCCTAATTAGTCCTAGAATATCAAATGACTCTATTCTTTATGGGTCTAAATGTGAGTGAGGAGGTGGTGTAGGAGTTATGTTGATTCCCACTCATGGTATTCCCATGCCTTTATCTTTTAAGTTAGACTTTAATTGCACCAATAATATGGCTGAGTATGAAGCATTGATTATAGGGCTCCAAACTACCCTTGTATTAGGAGTCAGGTCCATTAATATCTATGGTGATTTTTAGCTAGTGGTGAATCAAATAAATGGTATATATCAATGCAAGAATGATATTATCCAATGATATAAGACATTAGATGATCAACTCTTATCTTCCTTCAAATGTTATGTCATCTAAGCTACCCCTAGATCAATGAATAAGTTCACTGAGACTATGGCATCTCTTGCCCCTTTTATCCCATCCTCATCTCAGGAGTCCAAGATATTTGTCCTTATCCATTTAGTCAAATAACCTTTGTATATAAGAACTGATCTTCCATTTATTAGTAATATCAAGGAAAACCAAGAAGAGCCATGGTGTACACAAATATTTACTTATTTGTCTACATGATTATCTCCTCCCCATATATCCAAAGGTGATAGGTGTCTCTTCCAATAGAAAGCTACTTAATATACTATACTAGGGGGTGTTCTCTATAAGCATGGATTCAATGGTATTATTCTTCATTATCTCCAAAATCACGAAGCTACCCTATCCATTCATAAGTTCATGATAGGTCATGTGGTGGACATTTTAATGGCCACATAATCACTAAGAATATATTACGTCTAGGTCACTATTGGCCCACCCTAAATCAAGATTATTATGCCAATGTTAAGAGGTGCATAAAATGTTAACATCATGAAAAATTATCTCATATCCCTAATAAAGCTTGGCAGGTAGTAAGGGACTTTTGGCCATTCTCCTAGTGGGGGCTCAATCTTATAGGGCAAATCAATCCTAAGTCCTCTCAATGTCACAGTTTCATAATTACCACCACAAAATACTTCACCAAGAGGGTGGAGTTGTGCTACTTATCTCAACTAAGGCATAAAATATTGTGGAGTTTATCCACCAACACATTATTTGTCATTTTGGAGTTCCATATAAAATAATAATAGATAATGGAAAATCTTTTAAGAATAAGAAAGTCTAGGCACTATGTGATTCATTTAAAATCAAATTGAGTTTTTCCTTGCCTTATTATACTTAGGTTAATGGTCAAGTAGAAGTGTCTAATAAAACTCTAGTCAAAATCCTAACTAAAGTTGTTAATGAAGTTGGCAAGGATTGGCATCTTTATATCCCTTTCACCTTATGGGTATATCAAAATAGTTTTTGAACCCCTACAGGTGCTATTCCATTTTATTTAAACTATGGTTTAGAAGTTGTACTTCCATTAGAAGTCTAAATCCTTTCCTTTAGCATCTCCCTCAAAGACATCATTTTTTATGAGGATTTCCATCAAGATCATTTATCCCAACTCAAACTCTTAGATGAGCATTGTGCGGTAGCCCTTGATCACTTGCATATATATATAAAGAATGACTAAAATGTGCATATAATCAACATGTAATAGAATGAGAATTTAACATTAGGGACCTTGTACTTACAGAAAATCAACATATCACTAATAAGTAATGAAGTAAAAGAGGTAAATTTGCTCCTAATTGGCTTGGACCATACATCATAACCCATAAATATGGATCTGAGGCATATCATTTGGCCTCTCTTAATGGTAAACCAAAGTGTGAACCTCTTAATGCATTGCATCTACATCCTTTATATAGTTAATAGATCTTGACTCATCTTGGTTAGCTTATCTCAAACTACTATCATCTCCCTTATCCTAAATACCAAATAATGATATGAGAATTATGTGGTTATCCAGTAGTCATTATAACCCCAATCTTGAATATGAATACCCTGACTCTCTTCATAGCATTTTCTCATGGATAAGTTTCACCTGTTATAGGAGAAAACCTAGATCATTATTTCCCTTATTCCTTCAAAGTCTTTAATTTTCCAAGATAAAACCATCACCCCATGTCTTGAATTCATGGAAAATATCCTAAGGTATCTAGTTATGTCAACTCACATTATTATTTTTGGGATCCAAAATCAATTAAGTAATGAAAAGCAAAAGTATCAAAATGGGCTAAATAAATGGATTGATCCCTTGAAGGATAGTTGTAGTCAAATATATAAAGGCAAAATAATAGAATGATACCTTGAAGGATAGCTTTGAAAAGACATAAAAAATGTAGACCACTCCCTTGAAGGATGGATACCAAGCAGAAAACTTCACACATTGATCAATTTTCAAATTATGCCATTTTAAAGCCCTAAAAAAAAGCAACAAAGCAATAAAATAAATTGTCAAAAATAGTATCCCAAGAAAGCTTCTCAAATCGATCAGCTTTCCAATTGTAGGCTTCCCATATTGATCACTCTACTTGTTATCATAAAATTGATCCCTAAAAGATAAATTCTGATTTTGAAAGATGGTGTAGAGAATGTTATCTCTAAAATCAATACATTCCCCCTTATCCCATCAACAAGAATAACAATCCTAGTATGAAAAAACCAAGGCCAAAGCTCTAAGCGACCTAAGGTTGTGTTAGTATCTCTTATCATCTAGATAAGGATATATATGCCATGTGTATGAATTATTCTCTTTTTAGTTATGGTCTAAGTCAATGTCGAGCAAGTCCATAAATTGTAATCACTAAAATCCATAACTTCACAACAATAAATCACTAAAATCTATAATCCATAATTATTATTTGGCATAATTCAAAGTCATAATACATTAATAAGAAACCATCTCATGATATACATAACATCTACATCAATCCATAAACATCCACAACATATATAATCACTAATCAAAATTAAAAAATATAACATCTAACTATAATCCATCACATTCATCATCTAAAATCCATCCATAGCATACATTGTAATAATAATCAAAATTAAGAACACATAACATATAAATCTATAAACCATCACATCCATGAATCCATAAAAGCATAACATATCTATAACTATCAATAAATCCATAAATGAATACACATGATCCATCCATAAACATAAAATGTCTATATATATATATATATCAAAGGTCTGTGCAAATGTCATAATATGAATATAACATGAGCTCTTGGCTCATACAATATTATCTACTCAGTGAACTCAATCTTACTAAGGTGAGTGATTTCACCTCCCTCATCATCTCCTCCTCAACCTTCTATACTCCCTAAACTAATAGTACCCCCAGGAGTCCTCTATGATCTGTGGTAGCCAACCATGTATGAAGTAAACTAAGGAACATCAGGCAACCACCTCTATACTATCCTCTCATAATATGACATCTCTGCAAGTAAATCCTTATACTGCCAGAGTGGTATCATATCTATAGAAGATGCCATGTTAGATCCTACAATGTATGGAGCTAGTCTCTCTACTGAAGTAGAACTCATCTACTCTAGCTCTTTCTTGTATATATCTCACTCTTATATAGCTTGGTCATGTTTCCCCCTCATGTTATCTATATCACTCTATAATATAGCAATCTAATCTTGTAGTGTAACATGGGCTACCTATGCCTCTTATAGCTCAATCCTCAGACTATCCCTCTCGATAATAACTAAAGCTATATCTATATGATCATATGCTAGGGCATCTTGTAAAGGTCCCTCCCCTATGTGTGTATTTAGGGCATATTATAATGGTGCCTCCTCCATGTGTATATCTAGAGCCTCTTGCTCTACCTCTCCTCTCCCCTCATCCTCCCTAACCTTCTCAATAACCACCCCATGTCATGGTATAAATACTCTCTCATATCTCTTTACCATCTCATATGAAAACTAAACTACATAATCATCTATATACCTGACATCATCTAGGTCACTTGTTACAGGCTCCTCCTGTGGAACCATTAAAATAATGGTAGTATTAGGTGCTGGCCAGTCCAAATCTATATCCTTCCACTTATATAAGTGTGGGGCTAAGGGAACATCCTATAATAACCTAAACTATCAACAAATCCTATGAAAGTAAAATAGCTCAAGGTGCTCTAGCCATCATCCATGTACCTATATCTCTCAGGCCACATCTCCTATCTCCACCACTAACCTAAGTAACATTGGGAAGACTACATAAGGATTTTAGATCACATCCCCTATCTGTAAGCCATTGAACACATGTTTATAGTGTGCTAGATCCCACACCACTCTATCTACATGTGGAACAATTAGATCTTCCTTCTATCAAAGGAAACCTATGCTTTACACCATCTCCCCAAATTTGGTTTATGGGGTCCCTATAGGGTGAATCACACATATGTGCTCATACACCTAGAAATGTAATATCAATCCTTGAGTGGTGCCCAGTATGCTAGATCCATAACTCCCTATATATCTTCCCCAATAGTGTGGGTGCCCAAGCAAAAACCATCTAGAACTCCACCATGTCTACTATAACACTAGTGACACTCCATGGTAGTCATCCTCCCCTAAAATATGGTAGTACATAACAAGTCAATGCCAACATCAACATCATTAACACAAGTCTCTCCATAAGATCTTGGTCATATAATGGTTGGAAGGAGAACTCCAAACAGAGAATATGATATCTACTATATCCTCATCATATAAATGCACCAACACTACTAGTCATCTAGCCTCATCTATAGTATATATGATCACCTAGAAGTGGTACTCAGAGAATGTGGTGGATGTCCTCTATATTGATCATCATCTCACTCATTGATAACCAAAATGTGTTGGTGGTATAATCCCACCACTCTAGTAATGCCATTATCATGTCAATATCCTGATGGAAATGGTGATAATGATGAATCCCTCCAAATCCAACTACCTTGAGATGTGCCCAATCCTCATCACTCATAAAATCCCATAACTATGCCAATAGTGGAGGGACCCTATCTCTCATTTTTAGTAGCTCTTGTGCCTATCAAAAACATCCTTTTAGTTAATCAAATGCCTAAGTTTTCTATTTTCTATCAATCTTCTAAGGATCAATGTCAATTTAATACTGTTCGATAATGATCCTATAGATCATGGTCGATCCTTTTATAATCAACAATGATCCTACATATCATGGTCATTCCTTTTACAATTGTTGTTGATCCTCTAGGATCAATGATGAGTTTCTCAACCCAAATTGTTTTCCCTAGGTCATATGTTCCTAAAATAAAAAGCATATACTTATATCTCCCCTTTTTCCCCACAATTTTCATATCAAACTAAATTTATAATAAATACTTCAAAACAAAACAAAATATAAATAAATTACTAAATTTAACCAAAAAAAAATGCCTACCTCATATTGTAGTCATCATCATCATCGTCTACTCCCGCTCACCTCCATTATCTCTCACATCCACTTGTAAGGTTAATACACGTCAAATTTTGCTTTCAAATTATTTTTCACATCGATAGCCAAATGAGCCTTATGCCATGTTGGATGCCTATATATATCCTTTCTCATGATTGATGTTGATCACTATTATCGATGTTGATTCTCTTAATCGATGTTGATCCCTTTTTGATTGATGTTGATTGCTTTGGCTTCTTAATTTTTTGCATTCTTGGACTGTTTCACATGATTTTAGTATGGTTATAAAGCATTGTATTATTTCCTTTGCTATATCTATCCCATTTTTATGTCCTATTACCCTTTAGATTTAGGAATTTTGACCCTTGTCAGTTCCCTAATCTCTTTAAAGCATACCCTTATTTTTGGTATCTTACCCCTTGTAAGATCTTAAGGGTGTATTTTTGTCTTGAGAACATTTGTATATAGGTAACACATACACCATACATACACCAAATGCTTTAGTTCTCTATTCTTATCTTTTGTTCTCCTGATAGCCTTTTTCATAAGCTTACCTATTTTAGCTCTAACACTTCATTATTTGATATGGTCTTTTAGGCATTGCTAGCTGCATTACTTTTTATTCCATTAAGTGCAAACTTGGAATTCCATTATAGACATCTGCATTTTTTGTGTGTCCTTACCTATCTTTCCCTTGCCCATTTCACCTCACCCACATTTGTTATCCATTCCATCTTATTCAAACCCATCATCCATTCCATTTCAATTTTTGATGCCCAGTTTGAGGGGGGATACCTCCTCAAAATAAACTTATAGCATTAGACACCTTATAGTTTTTGTCTCGTGACCTACTATTACATGCCACTCCACAAAAAGGGGCAAATGTAGATGCTAGTTTTATACACCCTTATGTATTAACTTGATGCATCATCAAATTATTATGTTATTCCTAACATAATGGACCCCATTTATAATTATTTAAAATAATTACATTCATCTCACCCCTTTCACTTTTACCACATAGGTTAATTAAACTTAATTTCCATGATTAAATAGTAATTAACCCTATTTCTACCATTCTTAACCATAAAAATCCTAAAGACAAAAAAAAAAAAAATTTCCCAACCTCCTAACCATCCTCTTAACCACCTATCCTCATCAAAAACTCGTGAAACAACTTAATGTTTTATTCACTTTGTTTGGCACATTGGTTAAAACAACCCTAGCTAACTTTTTACCAAATCAGGCTAATAGACATCGATCCTCCATGATCGATGCCAATTATCTTAGATCGACATCGATCCATAAATATATAGCAAACTGCCATTGCTTAGGAGGAATGCATGTGAAATAAAGGAAGCCATTTTTGATCATGAAATTATGTCCAAACTAGTCTCAACTCTACGTATAGATATTACTAATACCTTGCCACTTTGAAGAACACTTGATTGGGGACATTATTAGGTGATTTTTGAAGGCCATATACCTTGTTTTCACATCTCTTTATCTACACATCTTCAACCATCCAAGGTTAGTATTCTTTTCATATTCAAGTTTTATTTATCTTCTACATCTCTATGTTTTTATTTACATTCAGTTTTGATTCTTTTATTAGTTTTCTAGGTCATCATTATAGTCTATTTTATAGTTTAACACCTTTACATAGAATTGACATCAATCTTGTAGAATCACCATTAATCCCTATTAAACTATAGAAATAGCCTTAAATAGTCTATTTATGCATCTTTAGTATCTGTTAAATCTACATTCTGGGTTGCTAAAAATCTATCTTTTCATGTAAATGACCCTATCAAGATTAGTACATGATTTTGTTAGCATATTTGATCTTCCCATAGTCCCTTAACCTCTATTTTCCAATCAGAGTAACATTATATTTGATTTAGGACTTTGTATTGTGGCTTTTATATGTAATTTTGAATACATTAATGAATAATTGGTTGTAATCCAAGATGATGTTGATGTAGCTACAAAATTATTGGATGCTTAATTTAATCACATAAATCCTATTATTTATTAGTTATCTTTGGCATTGTCTATTTATAACTTGTCCATATATATCTTTGTAATTTTATGTTTATTTATAAACTTGAATGTCAAACATGGGCTGACATCCATCTAAGCAAGTGTATCACTTCTTGGGACTAGTTTTTTTACTAGGCAACTCACTTATTTTTTTGTTAATCCATTTTTTGTGAGTTAATGTGATTTTGAGGTCATTCCTCCCCAACCAAAGAAGATTTCTTGCAAGCTTGGTCAATGGTGTGAAACCAACCATCCATATCTCTAGGTAATCTTAAAAACCTTGCTTATACTTTATTTTTAGTAGCTAATTAGATCACATCAAAAAAGCAAAAAAATACTAAAATACTAGGGTAGATGGTACACTCAAATCCTCCAGTGTCATGGGGTTATATGGTTATAGATTCTCATGTAGGATGTCATGGAGTGCTACCCTAACCAAGGACCCCCATCTTTCCTCCTCATCCTCAGGTTTGCCTATAACATTGCACCAGATGGATATTAGATCACTATCATATCTCATAATATCTATTTATCTACCAAATGACAACTTAAGCAATAAATTAATCATACTTTTTATTACCTATTTGTGTCTTGGCTCTTATTATCTCACCATCCATATGACTACCTAACATAGTCTCCCCACCTATATAACCTCTTAGTACCTCCTCTGTAGGTCACCTCCTCAACTCAAACTTGGCTGTCATGGCATGCATCCATCTTAGCCTCCATATGAGTGGTCTCCCTATCCTCTCCTTTGGATACTCTACTAAATCACTAAGGACGATGATGGTCTCCACTCTCTCCTATTACCTCAATCATTACCATGTCCTTGGTGGCCATTACTCATCTCTATATCAAGTTGGTGGTGGTATATCTAGTATCTTTGCCCCTACCTCTACCTATTCCTATTCTACCCCTCATCACACCTAACCAATCCATGGTCGCTCTTAACATGGCTTCAATGTTAGTCTCATTATCAATGGTCTAAGTCCCTTCTTCCCTCATGTCTCTCTCACATATCAAGTTCAATACTTAGGCATGAGTATTGGTGTCATTATATGAGGTAGACGCATCTACCCTGGCACTCATGCCACTAGATGTAGCTCTCTCTACCATGTATAGTGACCTATCACCTATATCCTTTATACCACTAGTCTAACTATGTACTGGCTCTCTTAGGTAATCACTAGCTACTCATATGGTTGCCACATTATGTTAGTGCATCTCACCATCTATAGTGCTAGCATGTGGGGCATGGCCTATGCTACTTAGTCCTCCCTCCATTTCCTCACCTGAGGTGACGTATTATTAACTGTATGGGGCAACCTAGCCAACATATATGTAGGAAATCTCTCATATATTTATGCTGTTAGTAGTATGATTGGTCATATGGTCTTATGTCCTTTGACCCACATCTCAAATATATCATGGAAAAGATGGACCTAGATGATAGAACCTAGATCATATATCACTCCCTCCTCTAGCATCATCCTACTCAAGTCTATAATGTATAGTGGTACCTTACCATTTGACTTGTGACAAAGCACTCACTATATCACAAGGCCTATCACCACCTTCTATATATCTAGAATTTATGATATATACACATCATCCATACTCACTCTCCACCCTAGTAATATCATCTTTGAGCTTATAGCCCACATATCTAAGGCTCCCCTCTCCTCTATGCTATTTGGTATCCCTACGGTCACTAGTGATCCTACTATGGGTAGTTCGAAGATGGCATGGACATCCTCTAGTGTGATAAACACCTCTATCACATCCCCGTCTGAAGGTGTTAGTTAGCTATTCCCAAAAACAAAGGAACATGAGCAATACATCCACACTTAGGGGGATCTTACACATATCCACTATACCTCTTAGACCTATAGTAACTAGTCTAGCTCTATCTCCATCTGTCAACCTCTTTAATAAATCTGGTAACCATGACACGTCTAGTAGTCTCTAGAACCATGATAATCTCTACAATCAAGAAATAATAAAGGATGTATTAGTTCCTCCATGTCATGTATAATCAAAATACATTCTTTCTACATTCTATCTTTAATAAAAAACAAGCATACTCTATTCATTTTTATCCTATTTTGGTCCCTCTTGCCTTTCTATGGTCATTTTAGGCCATTCTAGCCCTCTTTTTATTTTCTACACACTTTTTAATGCTTATTTTGGCTCCTTGGTCAACCTAGTTTGACCAAAATTTCCCTATTTTTATCTTATTTTATCCTAAATTTCTTAGTTTTCCTCTTATCTTCTTCTCCCCAGTGTTTAGGTTCTATTTTGGCCCTTACAGACTAATTCGACACCTTTTCACTTAGTTTTAGCTGGCAGAATACACTAGGTCAACCTACACCTACTAGGTCAACCATATGGATTTTCACCTTGATTCAACCTACTAGGTGGACCTATTTGACCTAGTAGGTTCAGTATGCCAACCTAGTGTATTTTGCTAAAAAATTGTCTTTTTCTTGCTTTATCCATGTTTCCTTCCAACCCATTTCCCATCTTCCTATCTACTACCCTTAAAACCTAATTTTGTTAATTTTTGAAATGTATAAATGATTAAAATCAAAATTTACTCCAAATTCACTTAAATCGATGCAAATTTCAAAAACTAATTTGAGATTCTTGGTTGCATACCTATAGTGCACCTGCTCTCGCTCTTGGGGTTATCTCTTGCCTAACATGTCATTACCTCACCATCCTAGCCTATTTTATCTCCAAATCTCTTTTTATCCTTTATTACAAATTAAAATAACTAAATAATTGATCTTTTTCCTATTTAAAACCACTTTTTCAAAATTCAAAATTCTCAATTATTTTTCTTCAGATTCCTTGTTTTACTCATATCTTTATTTTTGATCATCCATTTTGTAAATCATAAAATATGTTAGAGTCATGGTGACGTAGAGATTATTTTTCCTCTATCATATGCCTATCTTCCAAATTTTTTGATTTTTGACTATTTTTTGCACTAACTTCTATAGGTTTGCCTAGTGTACTTTACATTTAATGCCTTCACTTCCTTGTAGTCTTCTTTATCTACAAAATTAAGGTAAGTTAAAGGTATGCATTTTTCAATTTAGTCCTTTAATTTATCTTATTTTATTCTTACTACACCATACTTAGCATCAACATTGTGTGTTATCATGTTCTATCTTCGAAGCACCATCCCATGTTACACTTATTTGACACATGATGAACTTCGATTAGGGTATATATATACACATAATATTTTCAAACTTTTATTGATTACTGACACTTCATATCTTGTAATAACCTATCAAGTCTCAATCTATATAAGTGCATGCCTTAAGGGATGCAATAGGAAAGGGGTGGGTAGACCGTCGATGCTTCATAAGATTGTTATTCCTTTTACCACTTGATATCTACACACTAACTCCCTAAAACCATGAACCCTATGCTTATTTCTCTCTTTCCTATAAATTATAGTCTTTATCATGCTTTATTACTTTATTTCTTGCCTTATTACCCTTTTTTACCTATTCAATACACTAGGTCAACCTGGTTGACCTAGTGTATTCTAGGGACATCTTTGATATTTTAACTTATTTATAACCCAGTTGACCTAGCACAAACTTTAGGCATTAGCCTGAGAATGTGCTAGGTCGACCCAATTGACCTAGTATAAGTAACATGTTTGAATGGTTTTTAGGCAAGTTAGTAATATATATACAAGGTCATTTACCACCATTTTATAAGAGTTGAAAGAGAGTGAATAATTAAGTGAAGAAGTGTTAAGAAACATCTACTTATTAACCATTATACTTGAGGAATAAAGCTTTAGGGTTCAATACTTTCTTTGGATCTCTGATCTTGTCTTGTGGATAAGTATTTTGGATGCTTAGGTAGGTCATGTAGCCTAGAGATGATTTATCTTGGTTATCCTTACAAGTCAAAACAATCTCTTACGAAGCACCTTAGCTAAGGGAGAGGTTGAGAATTGGTAGGTTCATCTTCAAAGGTGATTATTCCTAACTTTATTTCTCCTTTGTAAGAGTAGATAGATAATGTAGTATGTATTCTTCTCTTCCATGTATTAGGATTATGTATACATTGATGTGAGTATATGTCTCCTATGCATGTTTAGTTTAGTTTTTTTTATTTGTTTTATTCTAACCCCCACTTTGTGCCACAAGCTTTGGTGGGAAATAGATAAGTTTTCTTTTCTTGTTATTAGAATAGTTTAGTTTCTTGTTTATTACATAAGTGAACATCAAATCATAGGAATATTTTAGGGTTGTTATGTGATTGTGTAAGATTATAGACTTTGGAACCCTTCCTATCATGATGTGTTGTGACAAATTATACAAGTGATCCCCTAATTAAGTCTACTGGATCTCCATATTGGTCATGCTCCCACTTAACAAGTGTATACCCAATTGAAAGTGTAGGTGTGCTCTATTTTATTTGATCCAGGATTAATTTATTATGAATCATACAATTCTAATTACATACATGTAGTGCTATAAATGTTCAATCCAAAACTTTTATCTACCAACACATGTTTGAAAAATTTGTTTTACACTTGAAATTGATGAATAATAGCAAATTTTACATTATCATGTGTTACGTAGGTAAGTCTAATTTTCAAAAATGATGAATTTTTTATTATCCTTAAATATATTCATAATGGATGCAAATGATGTAGTTTGTGTATCATTGAGTAGAGTTAGTTTTTGTAATGCCTTATGTAAGATATATTTATATATTGTTAATCTCTTAAGTAAATCTAACATAAAAATATTAGTATGGGTGTTCCTTAGTTGATTAATGATTTCATACCCTTTAGGCTAGTTAGTTTTCCTTACAGGAGGTGGAGGGGGTTGAGGAAGAACATGTTGAGTACCTTAGTTATGTTACACATGATGGATCACCCTACCTCATCTAATGTTGACAACATGGACAACATATTCCAAAAATAAGTTATGGGAGAATAATGGGAATAGGATGGTAGCTAGTACAATCTTGAGGTCTTGGGGTAGGAGGAACAAAAGGAGTCATGCATTACCTTTGGTGTTTAGTGGTAACAATAGGATTGAAGGAAATTTTGGGATTGTTCATTAGTAAATTGAGCCTCATTAGTGAATTTATATTTTATCTTTATTATCCATTTTATTACATAATTATTCAAAATAAGATAAAATATCCATGTATAACAATATGAAAAGAGTAAATTCATTGCTTGTGTTAATCAATAATGTTCATTCAACATGGTAATGATTAATGTGTATTATTGAGAATAATCATAATTCAAGGCTGAAAATAAAACATTGAGGTTGAAATATGAAACCCTAGAAGTATGAAACCCTAATAAAGATATATGGATGAAGTTAGAAAGCTTATTTGTGTATGTAAATAAAAATTCATATCATGAATCCCTATGACAAAAAAATAATTTTTTATATGTATGGAAATAAAAAATGAGATTTTTGGAACCTTAAAGCAAGTAATTTAAAACCTTGGAAGGATGAAGCCCTAAGGAAAACCTATGGTTTTGAACCATTCAATATGTATACAAGTTCAATAATATGTTTTAATCTAATTTGGATTAAGGTTAAAACTTAAATTGATTAAGATAAAAATTTGAAATGTAATTTAGATATTAAGATATGGCATTCAAGCATCCATCTAAATATTAAAAAAATTGAGATTGATTATTCTGATTAGGCAAGTGGCATATGCTAGACATAAAAATTACTAAAGAGATAAAGATATTTATATTTTATGGTTGATTGTATAACTATGACTATATTCTAGAAGTGAAAATTAGGATAAAACATGCTTATGGTTTGGTCAATTTTAGAATTGATTCATTATCTATGTTGGATTAGTTTCATAAGATCAAATTAGTATCATTGGTTGATACTGAAATATTAGTTAGTATCAACCTACACAAAATTAGGTCACAATCATTATACAATCATGTGTCTATATTTACTTGTTATATGTTTACAATCTTAAACCTTGATGATGTATGTAGCTCTAGAAACTAGTCTCCTTTTCCTTGAAACCTTAGGTGTGATTATGAACGCTAGAGACTTGTAAAAAGGTGGAAAGTGTAATGTGTTAAGATAAACCCAATCAACCCTATCTAATTATTAACCATTTACTATGTATCTAATACTTTAAGGAGGGAATTCAGACCACACATAGTTCTCCCACCTAGTGTGATTGTGAATTTATACTCCTTGGATATATGCATGCAACTAATGATGTGGAAGTGATACTTGACAATGTTTATTTTAACTCATATTTAGAGTGATTTGGATTTGGATTGTGACTACTCCTACTAATAGGTTTTTAATTTTAGAAGAATAGGACATATTTTCTAAATGTGCAACAAAGTATATATGTATATCAAATAAGTTCCAAGTCCATTTTGAATTAAACCTTGATTTATTTATATATGAATATAATTAAATGATTTCTCATGCAAGGTACATGATATGGTGATGGGTTGACCCTAAGGATAGGTTTGATTTTAAAAATTATTTTTTGCTAGGAATGGGTTAATATTGACTATATCAGGTTAATATCTATTATCGATACTGACTAGATTTGGTAGAATTGACCTATGTACATGTGGACTAATTTAAGAGTATGTAGATGTTTGTATGAGATATTTATCTATTTAAATTATATAGTTAGGTTCATGTGGGTGTGGAACAACAAAATGAAAGCGTTGAATCATAATACATCATGCAAGTGTGAGAGAATGGTAGGTTAGGACCTTATTTGAGTGCTCAAGTCATATGCATGGTAAATGTTGTTAAGCACAAGCTTATAATGAGAGGGGGGGGTGAATCAGTATAAGATATTTTTTTCACTTTTTACTATTAATCTTAAATCTAAAACCTCAAATTACTTTGAAATTAATATATTCAAAGTAATCAAAGAATACAATGTAAAACCACATAATGTAAATAGATATAGATTTGCATGGAAACCCTTTTAGGAGAAAACCATAGAGAAATTATCTTAATATAAATATTCATAGGCACCAACCTACTAGAGCACCTACCCCAAAAAAATTTGTAGGCACCAACCTACAGGAGCACCAACCCCTTTCACTAAGAACTGACTCAACAAGAAACACTAATCTCTTCAAAATGAAGGCACCAACCTTCTCAAAAAAAACACACTTTTATCTCAAATTTGTTTTCAAAACAATAGATGATAGAACACTTGTTTTATCTTCTTTTATTTGATCTACACTTGAGTGTTTTCACTGCTATACTCTTCCTTATACTTGCTAGTTTTTTCCTTTTAATATTCTCACAAAAATTTACCTTTAAAAATTCTACTCTTCTTTAATATCTTCCACTTTCAAATCTACACTTTTGCCATTCATTATACACTTATTTATAAACCATAGAAAGCCAAAAATTAAGGTCATGCCTCTTTAAGTGAAAAGGTCCATTCAAACGGTCACAACTACTCCTAATAGGTTGATAATTCTATTCATTTCCATCGATATTTACGTTCACTTCCAGCAATAATTCCATTCACTTCCATTGACATTTCCATTCAATTTTAGAAATAATTCCATTCACTTCTGACAACAATTCCATTCAATTTTAGCAACACTTCCATTCACTTATGCAATAATTCTATTCACTTCTAGCAATAATTCTATTTGACATTTCCATTCATATCCATTACAATTCCTTTGACATCAATGACAATTATTCCTACAATCTCCCCCTTTGTCATTGATGGTAACCTTACAAAAATATCTTCTTTTCTACAACTCCCCATCTTCTTTTCTACAACTCCCCCTTGTTTTAACTCCCTATACTACCATTCTCCCCCTTTGACATAAATGGCAAAGGGTCATTCAAGGAGCTAAAAAGAGAAATTTAGCTCCCCCTTAACCAATGCTTCTCTTGATTTTTAATGAGTAGACGCAAAGGATATTAATCTTAAATTTTGCCATAAGTACTCAAATGTTTCCTTTGAAAGTGGCTTAGTGAAGATATTTGCCATCTATTCAGATGTGGAAACATATTCCAATTTTACTTGTTTTATCACCTGTTCTCTCAAGAAATAATACTGTATAGGGATATGCTTATTTCTAGAATGCATAACTGGATTCTTTGAAATACTTATTACACTAGTATTATCACAGAATATGGAGATTGGATGATCATACTCTACTTTGATATCTTTCAAGGTTTATTTCATCCATAGAAATTATGTACAACATAGCATTGACGCTATGTACTCTACTTCTACTATGGATAGAGAGACATAATTCTACTTCTTACTCAACCATGATACTAGGCTATCTCCAAGAAAGAATGCTCCTCCACTTGTACTTTTTCTATCATCTATAAAACCTACCTAATTTGAATTCATGTATGCTACCAATGTGAAGTCTTTACCTCTTGGGTACCACAACCCATAATCCAAGGTTCTCTTTAAATATCTAAATATAGATTTCATGGCTTGCACATGTGTTTCTTTTGGATCTACTTGAAATCATGCAACCATACCTACTACTTGCATGATATCTGGCATAGATGCCATCACATATAGTAAACTCCAAATCATTGATCTATAAAGATTTTGATCAATATTCAGAGAATTCAACATCTTTGCTCAACTTTGTACCTATAGCCATAGGTGTGATAATAGGGGAAAACTCCTCCATATGGGATTTATTTAATATCTCCTTCATATACTTGCTTTGGGATATGAATATTCCTTTGTTAGATTGAGAGATTTGTAAACCAAGGAAAAATGACAACTCACCTAACATGGACATCTCAAATTCCCAGTTGCATATCTTTTATAAATCTATTAGACATTTCCTAATTGTCTCCTCCAAATATTATATCATCTATATACACCACAATAATTAACTAGTGATCTCCTTCAGTTTTGATGTAAAGATTACTATCAACATATCCTCTCTTGAATCCTTGGTCTTGTAGGTATTTATCAAGCCTATCATACCATGCTCTAGGAGCTTGTTTCAATCTGTACAAATCCTTTTTCAACTTACACACATAATCCATGTTTTCTAATAAGAGGAATCCTTCTGGCTATTCTATGTAAACTTCCTCTTCTAGATTGCCATTTAGAAATGCTGATTTAACATCCATTTGATAGACTTTGAAATTTTTGAATACTAAAAATGCAAGAAATATTTGAATTTCTTCTAATCTAGCAATAGAAGCAAAATTATCTTCAAAATCTACACCTTCTACTTGAGTATACCCCTTACATACCAACCTTTCTTTGTTTCAAGTGACTTGGCCATTTTCATTCAATTTATTTCAAAAAACCCACTTAGTGCCAATCACATTCTGATCCATTGGCCTAGGCACAAGTTCCCAAGTCTCATTCTTCTCAAGTTGATCTAACTCTTCTTCCATTTTTTTAACCTAATGTTTATCATGACTAGCTTTAGAAAAATTATTAGGCTCTACCTTGGATAACAAAGAAAAATTTACATGCTTGGGTATACTTACAATTCTTCTTCTAGTTTGCACCCCAACATCAATGTTTCCAATGATCTAACTTTCAACATGATTCTTTTGAACAAAGAGAGATGGTGCTTTGGTGTCCTACCTTTTAGATTAACTCAATTTTTCTACATTTTCTTCCTTCCCTTCTTCTTCTACAAGATTGGGTATTTCTAGAGGCTCTTTTGAAGGTTCTTTTGCCTTTTGATTTATGATCTCATCTATTCTAACACTAGCACTTTCTATGATAGTTTGTAGCCTTTTTTATAACATCTATATGCTTTGATTTTGATGGAATGGCCAAGAAAAATTCCTTCATCAGATCTTGAACCAAATTTACCCAAGTTTTCTTAATTCCTATTGATAAAACATTTACTTCCAAATAATTTAAAATGTTTGACTGAAGCTGGTCTTCCTTTTCATAATTCATAAGGAGTTTTGTCATTATTAACTCTGATTTGCCCTATATTAAAGATATATAACACTATATTAACTTCTCTCTAGAATCTATTTGATAGCTTAGATTCATTCAACATAGTTCTATCCATCCCTTGAATAGTTTTATTTTCCTTTCCACCACTCCATTTTGTTGTGGAGTCCTTGCAGCTAAGTATTGTCTCTTAATTCAATGATCTTCACAAAAGTCAATGAATTCATTTGAAATAAACTCACCTCCTTGATCTAACTTTTGGCATTTTATTTTCAACTCTTTTCATTTTCTACTAATGCCTTGAAAGCTTTAAAATTTTCAAATGCTTCTGATTTTTCTTTTAGAAAGGCTACCCACGTCATTCTAGTATAATCAATGAGCAACATAAAGTAACTCTCACCTTGCATGCTTTGAAATTTGTTAGGACCACAAATATCCATATGAATCAGCTCTAGTGTCTTGGTGGTTGAATATTCCTTTGTTCTAAACCTTGCTCTGGTTTGCTTCCTGTGTTGGCATTGCTTGCATAGAGTACTTGAAGGTTTAGTTATCTTGTTCATATCATGCACAACCTATTTGTTTCTGATTTTCACAAAATTATCAAAATTTATGTGCCCTAACCTTCTATGCCATAGCCAAATCTCTTCAACTTGACTCAGACAACATTTCTCTCCTCTCATTTCTCCAAGCATGTATATGTTGTTTGTGGTTCTATGAGCATCTACAATTAGTTCTCCTATGTCTCTTTTTCTGATCTCACAACCTTTAAAAAAGAACTTGAGTGTGTGTCCTTGATCACACATTTGGATAACACTTAGAAGATTATGATTTAACCCTTCCACATATAACACATTTTCTATTTTGGTTTTTCCATTATCGAGACTAAGTGTACCTTTTCTTGTTATTCTGGCTGTAGTTTTATTTTCAAACTTCACCATGCCTTCATTGACCCTTTTTAATGAGATGAATTTGATTTTATCTCCAGTCATGTGTCTCGAACATCCACTATCAATGAAACATTGTTGTCCTTCATCTCTAGCATGGAATGCTATTTGAATGATCATGGATTCTTTTTGCTTCTTTTTCCAAGTTTTTGATGGTTTTGTTTTCTTTATCACTAGAGCCTTGAACTTTTGATCTTGTCTTATAGATTCAAAAACACTTATACAATAACATGTTATATGTCCATAGTTTTTACACTTGTAATAAACTATAGCTTCATCAAAGTTTGATAAGGGAGCAAACGAATTGTAGTTTTTGTTCAAAGCTCCATAGGTTCCTTTGTTTTTGCTCCTGACTTCAATATCCTTGGCTCTCTTTCTATAATATAATTTCTTATGACTAAAATGATTGAAATAATAACAATATCCATCAAAATAATTACCAAACCTATTTTTATTTGCATATCTTTGAGAAAATGGTCTTCTAAAGTTTTGTTCTCCTTTGTTTTCTTTGTTGATAGAGATGGTTTTTGTATTCTGGGCTTCTTCCTTCTTGGTCTCCTTTTTCACTGGTTCCTTAAGAGTTTTAGCATAGCTCTTAGCTTTCTCCTTTTACTTCTCATACCCAATGCCTGACTTGTTAGATGGTGATCTTTGACTCTTTATAATATTATTCAAAACTTGAGTGTTTTTCTCAAATTTCAAGTCACTTGCTATTTTAGAATTTTCCTTTCTAGATCCCTTTTTAAAAAAACTATCTCAGATTCATACCTTTCACAATCTTCTCCTTTCTTCTTTAGCTGATCCATTAGATCTTCTTCAATTTTATTTACTTCTTCGATTTGGACTTTTAGATCAACAATTACCTTGTTTGATTCCTCAAAGACTTATGATGTCTTTGCTTTGAAGTCTTGATTCTCTTATTCATATTTTTAGAGCTGTAAATTTAGTTTTTGATTCTTCTTCTTAAATTCTTTCATTTCTTCTAATGCACAAATAAGTTATTCTTCAAGGTTCACTTCACCTTCTTCTTCCATGTCTTCATCTTCTTCCAAATTATCTTTGCTGGTGGTGGCATTTTCTTCTGTAGTCATGAACAAAATCTCTTCATTATCACTCTCAACATCACTTTCTTTGTTTTCTTCAGATGAGTTGCTATACCTCCTGGAGTATAGGATTTTATTTTGTTTTTCAAATCTTTGCTTGTCTTTTCTTAGCTTGAATCCCCTTTTGTATGTTGGTTTGTTTCCCTCATCATTGCTATTTCCTTTATTTGGACATTTGGATACAAAATGACCAATTTTACCACAATTAAAGCATTTAAATGGTAACTTTCCTTTATATTTTTCCAATCCTTTCTTTAGCTTCTGAATGAATAGAGCTTCATTTTCATCTTTGTCACTACTTGAATTTTCACTTGATTATGGTTCTTTGATCTTCTCTTTCTTCAAAACCTTAAATGATGCTTCCTTCTTCAACTATCTCTCAGATTTAGTTCTCATTTCATATGCCATAAGAATTCCATGGAGCTTGTCCATTTTCTTCATGTATAAATCCTTCATTTCTTCAATGGTGGAGACCTTCACATCAAATCTCAATGGTAGGGATCTCAAGACTTTCTTAATGATCATAGATTCTTTGATTTTCTCTTCAAGTCCTCGAATGAAATTAACAATCTCATCAACATGAAGAAGATACCCAATAATGTTTTCATTATTCTTCATTTTAAAACTTTCAAAATGCCTCCAGTGGGTTTAGAGTTTTGTTTTTCTAACCTTACTATCACCTTCATAAATAGTGTTGAGTTATCCCAAATCTCTTTTACAGATTCACAATCCATAACCTTAACAAACTCATTTAATGAAATCCTGCATAAGATTGCATTCATAGATATCACATTATTCTCACTAGCCTTTTTTTTGTTGGCATTCGTTGGTATAATTTGTGGTGTTGTGTATCATATTACCACTGCTTTCCAAATATCAAAACCTAGGGCCATCAAGTAAGTCTTCATCCTTATGCTCCAAAATGCATAATTTGTTTCATCAAATAAAGGATCCTTGTTAGTGGAGAAACCATCCATCACTTGAGATCCTACCATATGTGCTTTCCAAGATCTACCTTCTAGTAGTTGTACTAACACCGAAAGAACTAGGTCTGATACCAATTGTTAAGCACAAGCTTATACTAAGAGGGGGGTGAATCAGTATAAGATATTTTTCTTGCTTTTGACTATTAATCTTAAATCCAAAACCTCCAATTACTCTAAAATTAATATATTCAAAGCAATCAAATAATATAATGCAAAACCACACAATATAAATAGACATAGATTTGTGTGGAAACCCTTTCAGGATAAAACCATGGAGAAATTATCTTAATATAAATATTCATAGGTATGAACCTACTGGAGAAAATACCCTAAAAACAATTTTGTAGGAACCAACCTATAGGAGCACCAACCCCTTTCACTGAGCACCAACTCAGAAAGCGACACCAATCTCTTCAAAATGAAGGCATCAACCTTCTAAAAAAAAATCACTCTTCTATCTCAAATTTATTGTCAAAAAAATGGATGATAGAAAATTTGCTTTATCTCCTTTTGATTTGATCTACACTTGAGTGTTTTCATTTTTATACTCTTGTTTATACTTGCTAGTTTTTTTCTTTTAATATTCTCACAAAAAATTGCCTTTAAAAATTCTACTCTTCTTTTATATCTTCCACTTTCAAATCTACACTTTTGCCATTCATTATGAATTTATTATAACCCATAAAAAGCCATAAATTAAGGTCATGACTCTTCAAGTGAAAAGGTCTATTTGAATGGTCACAACTCCTCACAATAAGTCAACTAAGGTTGACAATTCCATTCATTTTTGTCAACATTTTTGTTCACTTCTGGCAACAATTCCATTCACTTTCGTCGATATTTCTATTCACTTCTGGCAACAATTCCATTCAATTCCAACAATAATTCCTTTCATTTCCAGCAATACTTCCGTTCACTTTAGACAATAATTCCATTCACTTCCATCAATAATTCCATTTGACATTTCCATTCATATCCATTATAATTCCTTTGACATCAATGACAATTATTCCAACAAATGCGTGTCAATCTTGTCATTGTCAAGTACCAAAGACTAAATTTTAGTATCTACAATACCATATGTAACTTGTATATCCTTCACCCCACTCATGTGTACTTTGAAAATCATGTGCATATAAAAATGGATATGTTACTAACCATGCATATATTAAATTACATCAATTAATCATGTAACGAGAGAAACATGTCATGCATAGGTCCTATTTTTATGTTTTGAATATATTTATTTTTTTAAATTGAAATATGATCATACTAACCAATGATCCCATCAATGGGATTCTCGTGTATATCTTCTATATTGATAATTGTAAATGTCACATGTCATGGATGGGTAGTAACATATGTATATATATTTGAATCTCAAAAATGATCACAATTGTAGTGCATCCATAATAATCATCATATCCCTCATGATCTTATGTACATTATATAGATATAGAATCCCTAATAAATTTTGAAATAATTTTTACATTGAAGATTATAAAATGGTGTTCATTGTGGAACATGTGGAGTGGCCTATACAACCAACTTACGATGTGATGTACTAGTTAATGTTTGAAATAGAACTTGAATAGACCACTGATGGTATGGATGATGAAGCACTAGCTTTCAAGGAAAACTTATTACCTATATTTGAAATGCCTTCATAAAATGAAATTGTATTAGTTGTATAACATGTGGGGTGGAATAAATATCTTTGACTAAATAGGATATTCATGTATAATACTCAAAACTATAACCACTTGGTTCTTATAAATGTAATTCGCACAATGATTTATCTTAGTAACATGTCAAATGCCCTTGCATCGGGAATAAATAACAATTAAGTAGAAACTATTACAAGCCCTACCATAAGTTATAACACATTGATTCCAAGATGGTTTTATCTTTATCCATCAAATACTTTGATTATATTTGTTGAACTAATAAAAAATTCACATGTGTATCCAAGACTATTAAGCAATATCATAGTTAAAATGTGTTTTCTTGACCCATTATCCACCCTAACATTGTGTAGATGATGTAAGTTAGTGTAAACACACACAAACAAATGTGCATTAATAGAACCATCACCAAAAATATCATGCTCATCGAATGTGACAATAGGTCATTGCACATATGTGTTTGTAAGTGTAAAAATAATACCATCTATGCGATGTTCCTCCTTCATCCTAGAATCATGAGAAGTGGGAGGATGATATGATTTTAAATTCATATGCACCTCTAGATTGTTGGTCTCTTTTTATACATGATTTGGAAAAGGATAAAAAACTTTAAATTCACATTCCCTTTAGGTTATGCCACTGGATCATTCATAGGTGTATTAACATCATTGAACTTAATAAAATTACCATCAATTAGATCTTGTATCTTATTTCTTAATCCAAAACATTTATTCATACATTGTTTCACACATTTGTGTCAATCATAGTATAAATTGATATTGAATCCCTTAGATTGTGACTTATTCATATCAACCTCATTTTACAGAGGGAGAGATATGAGATTACACTAATGTAGCTTTTATAATATCATATTAGGAGGTTTTGATAATTATGCAAGCTTCCTCTTTTGAGGAGTTGATAAAATAAGCTAATTAGTAGGTTGTGACACTGCATTAACTATTAATTTGGCCTCCTTATTAATATCATTTTCCTTAGATTTTAATGTTGGTTTGATTTTAAATTTTGTCTCAGAATATATTAGAGGATCAGACCCACACTTTAACTTATTCATAATAAGGAGCTTAACTTTATAGTCTTTAACCACATGGCAAAAATCATTGAAAGATTGAAAGCATTTAATCATAATATTTTCATGTAGCAGAGCAAGCAATCTTTGTTTACATATGTCTTAGAAATCATTATCAACCATAACATTTGTCATTTTGGATAGAATAGTCTTGTAACAAAGCATATAATCATTGATGGGTTCATTTAGTCCTTGCTTAAGTTTTAAAATTTAAACATAAGACAACTTCTCACTGATGGTAATATAAAATCACATTAATAACTGATCATCTAAAGGATGAAAGGCATGCCTTGATTGGAAATGGAGGTCATATAACCATGACAAAGTATAGTTTGAAATACTCCTTGGAAATAACTTGTTCAAAAACATATCTTTGGATGAATAGTCTAAACATGTTTCATGAAAGGCTCTATGATGATATTCTAGATCACCTTTACCATCATATAGTATAAGCTTAGGTGAAAACAATGTCATAGGTAAGGGATAGACATAAATATCTGAGGCTAATGGGTTGTGTAATTTTTTTCAGATGGATTTTCACCCTTTGAAAAGATGCATAATCTCTCCTCATCCAAGTGACATAATGGAAACACCTCTAGGATTGTGGGTAGCTTAAGGATGAGGTAAATTTATAGATAGGGATATCTCCATTGATGTACCACTTTGGATCACAACTACACCTAAAATTTTGGGGGAGGGGGAGGGAGAGAGATAACTAAAATCAAACTATTCTAAGGGAGGTGATACACCAAATAATATGATGACTTCAAACCAACATCATGTTACACATGCGAACAAAGGACTAACCACACATACACTCCTTCAATTTACATCTTCTTGCATTAATGTTACATTATAAGGTTATGGATAAATGTGAAAATATAGGAGGACTAGACAAGAGGCCTTGAATGGAAATAGTGAATAGAATAACTCACTCAATCCTTGACATTTCCTAGAACACTTCACATGCCCTGTAAGAAGAAGCTTTCCAACTATAAATAGGATGAAAGAATGAGACAACATGCTAAGAAATCCATAGTATTCTCTAAGTAAGATCTAACATTTAATTAAAACACACTAAGAATAGTCATGAAGAGGTAAATATTAGTAGTCTTATTGATCAAATGGTATGTAAATAAGTAGGGATTTGCTATAATTAGGTGGAGCATAAGTTACAATGGCCAAAATGGCTATTTCTTATAGAAATTGAGAGAGAAAGGAGAAGAGAGAAGTCAAAGGGTCACAAGGACACTTGCCAAGCTAATAAAATTAGTTACTTATGCATTAGAAGAGGATCTAGGATGAACTATTCAAGGTCAAAAGAGATAAGTGGCTATCCAAGTCATCAAACTCATAAAAAGTCTCACAAAATTCCTTTAACTGGGTCAAAAAAACTACCTTAATGATTTGGGCTTCTTGAATGCCTCATAAATGACTAGGAATAGGTCTAATGATTGGAATGAATGGGAATGATTTTAGACATGCCCATCCATGCATTGGTTGTATTCTTAGTCTTTGGAATCATCTGGTAGTGAGCCATCATCATCTGTAGTCCAAAAAACTCTTCATGTACCCTGCACACTTGGCCTCCAAAAAGGAATCATTTTTCCATGAAAATACATGGGAGGGAGTGGATGAAACTTTTAAATACCTTCCATGGCCTTAGAAGCATCAAGGACACCTTAAAATGAGCTCACTTGAAGTTTTCCACCCTTCTCACTAGCTTGTCCACTATGCCAGTTTTGACTGGCTAAGATGATAACTATTGTTTGGAAACTTAGGAGTTGTTATGAATAATTAAATGAATATGGGGAGTAATAAAAAGTATCAAGTTTACTCCTAAAGTTGGTTTCATCTTTAGACTCATTCTAAAACTTGTAAAATACATAAAATAGTCAAGAAAACCCTATTTTATACCCTATTTGTATAATTACATACAAATCATCCTAGTGATAATTAACCTAAGAGAGTCTTATACAACCTCAAATCATCATCCTAGATAAAATATTCCATTTTGGTGCATCATCTCTCTCATTTCCTCAACTAGTCATTTGTAATGGTTTTAGAGGGTTTAAGCCTATTTTATCATGTTAAGGTTCATTTATAAAGATGGGACATTGAATCTACAAAAAAATTTCACTATAAAATATCTCAATACCTTTCTAAACTTCCCCTAACTCCTTATATCCACATGCACAACCTCCAAAAAGATGTGAGCAACCAAAACCAACCTATCGAGCTCTTCCTTCCATTTCTTGTAGACTTGAGAGAGTTTTGAGCTAAAAAATGGATTTATTTTTCTTAATATACAATTTAAAAGCTTTCACATGCCTGTAATGACCCTATAATCATGATATCATATGATAGGAATCATATCTCTTGTTATAAGTGCAAATGGTTCTCTATTTGGTTTTATGTCTAAGTATGCTCATTAGGCTTGCCTATAACTTAAACCCAAAATGAATTTATTGATGGATTAAATGCATTAAAATATATCCTAAACATATATAATTACTCCATATACATTTTCCAATCCATTATAAATTTCACGTAGATCTAGAATTGAAAGTGACCTCTTGTTTGGGCTCTAGGCATAACTATGCCTCATAACCCTGTTTACACTTTTGAGGTCTAGATACTTATGTTTAGTTACATCATTATAAATAAGGATTTTAATATTTTATTATATGTTTTATAACTTTCAAAATCATATTTCCATGTCTAAACATCTCCTTGGTCACTCTTCATCCCCTTTTCCCCAAAACCTGCTGATTTTGTGCATGAGCAGAGTGCCCTCTATCTGAGATAAAATAAAGGGAACTTCCATATTTCCCCCCAAAAATATGAATATTAAAATATATTATCCAAGTAATAAGTGTGATATAAACAAATTTTCAACTCTCTACTAGGTCATTGACCCTCTAAAGGCCTCAAGTTCCAAGACGGACCAATCAGGCAAGGACTGTGTAGGAAATCTACTTTAGACTGTGTATTTCATCATTTATGCCACTCCTTGATTTGTTTTCCACTACCAAGAAACTATGTAGGTTTTCATGATCATAATTAAGAAATTATAGGTTTTTTAAACACCTTAACTCATTAGGTACTCTATCCCATACCTTGACCAATCAAGACTGTATCCCATTTTTGATTATGTTTTTGCCTTTTAAGGAACACCTATAAGATATAATTCATGAATCAAGCTTATAATAAATGTTTTAAAAATTTATACAGTACCTTATGTCCATATCAAACTTTTTTTTACTTTCATTCCTACTTTTAATTATCTTAAAACACCCTTTAGATACATTTCCCAGTTGACTGTCTACCTACAGTCACCTATAACTGACTGTAAGAAGAGTCCTGTAGGTGTTTATGAGTTTGGAAGGTCATTATGTTTTCATTTTGAGATAATTGAAAATTCCATAAAGTTTAAAATCAATTTTTAAAACCATGACCATACTTTAACACTCACGTATGAAATAAAATAGACCCTTCTCAAACTTGAACTCCATGTTAGCTATAGATGCTTGTTTTCATGGCCTATGTACAAACTGAAGGTGTGTTTGGGGAACCAAAACACAAAGTATCATTAACTATAACAATTTTTAGTTCATGGATTATAATTGAAACATTTTGAGCCACTCACATATGAGGCATAGACCTAATTTACAACTTGGGTGGAGAAAGGTCCTTTTTGGACTTAGGCCTATAGGTTTCATTGCCTATACTCAGTGCATAAATTGACAAGTTTGAGCCATATAAAAACCAATATCCATTGATTATTCTATCTCTAAACTTGGTAGATTTATTTTACTATGTATGAGATACAATTTTAGACCATTTTGATGCCCCAAAATTCCTCATAGCCTTGTCATATGATATCCACAAAACCCTCTTGGACCTCTATTTTGCACTTTGAGGGAAAAGAGTCCCTAAATCTTAGTCATCATCCTTGGATGTGGGTTTAAAATTGTTTTATCCATATATAACTTAAAACATTTATGTTAATATCCCTTAAAAATTTAATGAATTTAAAAGGGTATCTCATAACTTTTTTCAACACCACACAAAGACTCAGCTCTTTACTCAGATCCCCTGTAGGTGACTATTTACAAATATAGGTAGTGGGTTTCAAATTTTGATAGTGAGTAGAAAACATGTTATTTATCACATCAAAACCCTTAAAAAATGTTCAAATAGACACATCAAGATGTTTCAAGTCTTAAAACAAGGTCTCACATTTCCCTTCCAACATTGAATTCTTTGTTCATAGCACCTGTAGGTGTGTGTTCATGGTTGCCTAACTATGTTTTCTTGCACATGACTATAATTACATGAAGAGTTTCCTTGAGAAATGATATTTAGAGGTGAATATGATTAATATAACATGGAATCATGTAAACCAAAACATATTCACCCTCCAAGCCCACCATTAAAACAATAAAATCCATTCAAATGGTGAAAAGACTACCTGTTGCATAGAAAAGTGCTCCCCCCTACAACTTAAGATGATTAGCATATAAAATCACTTTTAAATAATAAAAAAACATGAAGATAATTATATAAAGAAGTAAACATCATCTATAATCAACTTAAATAATTGGTTTGTACGTAATTACTCAAACCAAGGCAAAACCTATAGGGTACACAAATTAGTAGGCAAAAAAGCATAGACAACTTCATGAGGATGGTTCATGAATAAAATGACATCATTATTTAAATTTTTTTAATGTAAATTAATGTCTATAAGTTTAATTTCACCTTCCTAAGGTGTTTGATCTAAAACCTCTTCTACTGGCCATACTAAGTACACACTTGAAGACTATTTTTACTTGCTAAGAAGGGTGAAAAAGGAGAAAGATGGTTTTGGGAAAAAAATGGAACTTCAAAATAATGTAAATCACTGATATGGATAAAAGGAACCTAAAGAGTCATTTCATAACCTTTTCCCACATGGCACACTTCCCCATGGGTTGTACAAGTGCCAAACTTACCTTTTTCCCTAAGAAAATTGCTCTTTCTTCTGAAGCACCTACCACATTCAGTTACCAATAGTTTATTAAGACCTCTTAGGACAAATGTCATGTGACATCACATTTTTAAACCTTCACACTTCCCAAAAAATTTGTACAAGTCATTAATTGCCCTTTTTAAACCTCAAAATGACTCAAAATGACTAAACAAACTAAAATGACTAAGAAATAAGACTAGTATCACATTAAATGGAATTAATTGACATATAAAACACCTTTTTACATATTTATTAGACCCCTAAAACACCTAAAATTCAAGTTTGAGACAAATAGGAATTTGACAATAGGGGTAGTATGCCTACTATACTAAATAGACTAATAGCCTTATCAGTCTATTAGGATTAGGGAGTCATATGAAGTTTGAGACAAATAGGAATTTGACAATAGGCTTTGATCAAGACAAGACCATTTGATTATCTCAACCACACAAAACAAAGATGCACATAAAATAAGACAACAATCTATCGAGAGACACACATGCACATGTGATCAAGGCACTTAGGGGAATTATAAAACAAATATTATTAAAAAATAAAAATTAAGAATACTTCTTTTATAAGATAAAAATGAAAACTTCTTGAATCATCTTCATGGTGAGATGAAACATAGTGCCAAGCATGTTTCTCCTTGGATTGAATGCTTTGTAGATCAGACCTATTCCTTGAAAAATCACTTGATCTACCCTCAAGTAGATCATCTTCAAATAGGTCTCTAGTGTAGATATATTCCTATTGAAATTGTACACATACCTCATACTATTTTCCACTCTTCATCTCATGATAAACTAGTATCTCCTTGGTAGGCATGGCTTTAAGAGGATAGATTTCTTGTTCCTTAGATGATTAAGGCCAATAGGAGCTTGTTCCATCCTTAAAGAGCTGATGTGTTTCTCCTAGATGATTGAGTGGATGATATCCCATTTTTATGACTTCAAACATATCATCATCAAATTCATATGATTATTGAAAGGATAGATTTGAAAGGTTACCTATTCTTTGCATGCTTACTTGAGTACCAAGGCTTCCTTCTTCATTATTTACTAAATCATAGCCTCCTTAAAGATGAGTATAAAATAATCCAATGATTTCAAACAAGTCATCAAAAGGCTGATTAATAAATTGTTCTTTCCCATCCATGGTATCTTGTAAAGTGATGGAAGAGCTAATGATCACTTCTTCCTCTTTGGCAAAAGGAAGACATTCTTCCTCATCAACCCAATCTAAAGATTTAAAATAATAGATCACCTCTTATTTAGAATTTATAACCTCTTAAGGTATCTCAAGTTGCATCTAAACCTCTAAAATAGGACTTTGGTTCTCAAGGTATACAAGATTCTCCATTTCTTTCTCCTTCTTTGTGATTCTAAGACTAGGCATTTTGAAGTTATGTGACCTAGTCCAATGAGGCTGCCAAGGAGTTAGGCTTTATTCAAGCACGAGTTTTGATTTTTTTTCAACCAAATACTCATCTTTAGGTTCCCATACCAAATTTCCATCAAGGAAAATGGTGATGAGGTGAGGACAAGATGAACTAGTTGGTGGAGGTGGCACATAAAACTCAAAATCAGATTGAGAGTGAATTATAGGGGAGTCTTTTGGAAGCTTTTGAGGAAGAAGAGGCAGACCTTGGTCTAAAAAAACTTTATTTTATCACTTACACTTGAAAACCAATTCATTCACATCTGATTTGGTTTGAGGAATCTCTTGAGGAAGGGTAGATGGGGTGTGTTTAGGCATAGGATCTTCTTTTGGGTCTAAACCTTCTATCACACCTCAACTTAGCAATTTCATCTTTGCCTCTAACTCTTCAATCTAATTGGCTAGATTCTCATGGAAAAGTCTCTCTTGAAGTTCATAGGCATAATCATGAGGAAAATGAGTACAAGAGGGATAATATAGAGTACAAGAGGTTTCTTGAGGAAGGGTGGGAGGGGTTTGTATATGATCAAGCTCCTTCTCAACTTCACACTCTTTATCAAAACTTTTCTCCTCTTTCTTTCCCTATGTCTCTAGTATCTTATTCCATCTTAGGATGTTAGGATTACGAGTCTTTTATTTAGGTGGTGGTTTAAATTGAGGAGTGGATGAAGCATTCAATAAACTTTGAATCTCCTTAGGCTTGGATTCTTCACCTTATCTCCAACTTGGAATCTCATATCTAGAAGTCTCTCCTTGAGATGGGGATGTAATGTGAGAGGGAAATGAGGGATTTAATTCCACTTCTTTTGATTACAACATGGACTGATTCATATTCATATTATCCAACTCAATTTTCATATCAATATTAGCTTTAAAAACAAGGTTTCTCTTTTCAACTCTCTCTTCCAACTGATTAGGAAAAGGATGAATTTGATATCCTTGATTGGGATCATGAGTAGGGATCAAGTATGGCTGATAATAAACTTGGGGAAGTGGATATGAAGGCTGATATGTTTGGTGAGATTTCCTTTCATGAAATCTTAGCCTATCTTCTAAGGAAGAAACTAGGCCACTCACATCAAACATCTCACTTATGAGCCTTTGCCAATTGGCTCTCTCAATAGGTACCCACTCTCTTTTGACCAAATATAATGCATCTCTCACCTTATGAATAAGATTACTAGGAGCCTCTTGACCATATCCCCTTTGTGTGTCAATATCTAACATTTACCTCTCATAACCCAAAAGTGTTTGTTTGAATGTGGAAATGAATTGACTTGAGAAGTGACTTGGTTAACTAGGAGAAAGATATGGAGAAGGCTGATTTTAGGAGTGATACACTTCATGAATGGGCTGATACACTTCATGTTGAAGCTGGTACACTTCATGCCATGGCTGATTAAGAACTTTATCTTGTTGATAGGGAATAACAAAAGCTTAAAATGTCTCACCAACTTATGTAAAATAGTACTCAACACTAAAATTAGCCATGAAACCTGATTGAAAGAAAGAAAACAAAGAAATATATTACCAATAATCTTAAAATGGAATCCTGAACTACTTGACCAACTGATGTATCTTTGGAGTCACCATTGATGATTTGATAGATGCTTCCAAAGGCTGATTGTTAAAAGATAAAACCAAAAATATTTCAACCTCTTGGACTAAGAGTCCCACCGGGCATGCCAAAAACTATTGTCACTTATATTTTCACCCTTTAAGGAGATGCATAATATCTCCTTATCTAAGTGGCATAATGGAAACACCTCTAGGCTTGTGGGTAGCCTAAGGATGAGGTGAATCTCTAAATAGGGCTAATTCCCTTGACGTACCACTTTGGATCACAACTAAACCTAAATTTTGTTGGGGAAGGGAGAGAGATAATTTAAAGAAAACTATTCTAAGGGAGGTGATGCACCAAATAACATGATGAATTCTATCCAACAAGATGTTACACATGAGAACAAAGGACTAACGAAACATACACTCCTTCAATCTACATCTTCTCACATCAATGTTACATTATGAGGTTATGGATGAATGTGAAAAACTTTGAGGACTAGACAATATACTTTGAATGGCACTAGTGAATAGAATAATCAATTAATCCTTAACATTTACTAGAACACTTCACATGCCCTATAAGAAGAAGCTTTCCAACTGTAAATAGGATAAAAGAATGAGACATGCTAAGGAATCCATAGTCTTCACTAAGCAAGATCCAAAATTCAAGTAAAACACACTAAGAATAGTCATGAAGAGGTAAAAATAATTAGTCTTATTGATCAAATGGTATTCAAATGATTAGGGATTTGAAATACTCAAGTGAAGCATAAGTTACAATGGATAAAATGGCTAGTTATTATATAATTTGAGAGAGAGAGGAGAAGAGATAATTAAAAGGGTTATAAGGATAATTTTAAAGTTTATAAAATAAGTTACTTGTTCATGATAAGAGGATATTGGATGAACCATGAAAGGTTATAAGATACAAGTGGCTATCTAAGTCATCAAACTCATGAAAAGTGGCACAAAATTCCTTTAACTAGCTCAAAAAAAATACCTTCATGATTTAGGCTTCTTGAACACCTCATAGCTGACTAGGAATAGGTAAAATGATTGTAATTAAGGGTAAGGATTTCAGACATACTCTTACATGCATTGTTTGTAGTCTTGGTCTTCTAGAATCATTTACAAGTGAGCCATCATCATATATAGTCCAAAAACCTCTTCCTTCATGCATCCTGTACACTTGACCTCCAAAAAAGCATCAAATTTGCATGAAAATTCATGGGAATAAGTGGATGAAACATTCCAAGACCCTCCATAACTTATAATCATTAGCGACACCTTAAAATGAGCTCACTTAAAGTTTTCCACCATTTTCACTAGCTTGTCCACTATGCCATTTTGACTAGCTGAGATGAGAGCTATTGTTTGGAGACATAAGAGTTTTTATAAGGAATTAAATGACCATTAGGAGTTATAAAAAGTCTCAATATTCCTCCTAAAGTTAGTTTCATGTTTATACTCCTTCTAGAACCTAAAAAACACATAAAATAGTCAAGAAAACCCAACTTTTTACCCTCTCCATACAATTTTGTATAGCTCATCCTAGTGGGAATTAACTTGAGAGAGTCCTATAGAACCTAAAATAATAATCCTAGAAAAAATATTCCATTTTATGCATTATCTCTCTCATTTCCCCAGCTGGTCATTTACAAGCATTTTGGAGGGTTTAGGCCTATTTTACCCTCTTAAGGTTCATTCATAAAGATGAGACATTGAATATTCAAAAAATTTTGACTATAAAATAGTTCAAGAACTTTATCAACTTACACTAACTCCTTATATCCCCATGCACAACCTCCAAAAAGATGTGAGGAAGTAAAACCAACCTATCGAGCTCTTCCTTCCATTTATTACAGACCTAAGAGAGTTTTGAGCTAAAAAATGAAGTTAGTATGCTTAATATACAATGTAAAAGATTTAAAATACCTATAATGACCCTATAATAATTTTATAATAGGCTAGGAATCATATCTCATGTTAGAAGTGAAAATGGTTCTCTATTTGGTTTTAGGTCTAAGTATGCTCAATAGGCCTGCCTACAACTTAAGCCTAAAATGACTTTCTTGATGGATTACATGCATTAACATAGATCATAAAAATATATAATTATTCCATATACATTTTCCAATCCATTATAAAGTTCACTTAGATCTAGAATTGAAAGTGACCTCTTGTTTGGGCTCTAGGCATAACCATGCCTCACGAGCCTATTTACACATTTGAGGTCTATAACCTTTTATTTATTTCCCTCCTTATAAATAAGGATTTTAATTTTTTATTATATGTTTTATAAATTTCCAAACATTTTTTACATTTCTAAACATCTCCTTGGTCACTCTTCATCCCCTTTTCCCCCAAACCTGCTAGTTTTGTGCATGAGGGGAGTGCCCTCTGTCTGAGACAAAATAGAGGGCACTCCCCTATTTCCACAAAAAATATGTCTATTATATTATATTATAAAAGTAATAATTTTTATAAACAAAAAGTTTCAAATCTCTCCTAGGTCATTTTACCCTTTAAAGGCCTCAAGTTCCAAGACAAACTAGTTAGGTAAGGACTGTGTGTAGGAAATCTACTTTAGACTGTGTATTTCATCATTTAGGCCCCTCCTTGATTTGTTTTAAATTAAGAAGATAATATGGAGGTTTTCATGATCACCATGAAATAATTATAGGTTTATTAAACAACTCAAATCATAAGATACTCTGTCTCCTACCCTAACTAGTCAAGATTATATCCCATTTTTGATTGTGTTTTTGCCTTTGAAGGAACACCTGTAGGATATATTTCATGAATCAAGCTTAAAATAAATGTTTAAAAACTTTATATAGTCCCTTAGGTCCATCTCACACTTTTTTTTACTTGCATTAATTCTTGGAATTAGCCTAAACCATCCCTCAGATACATTTCCTAGTTGACTGTCTACCTACAGTCACTTATAGCTGACTGTAGGCAGAGTCCTAAAAGTGTTTATGAGTTTGGAAGGTCATTATGTTTGCCTCTTGAGATAATTAAAAAAATTATAAATTTTCCAATCAATTTTTAAAACCATGACCATATATTAACACTCATGTATGTAAGAAAAGAGACCCTTCTCATACTTGAGCTCTCTATTGGTTGTAGGTGCTTATTTTCATGGCTTGTGTACGGACTGAAGGTGTGTTTGGGGAACCAAAACACAAAGTATCATTACCTATGATGATGTTTTAGTTCATGAATTCCACTTGAAACATTTTTATCCACTCACATATGAGTCATAGACCTAATTTACAACTTGGGTGGAGAAAGGTCCTTTTTGGACTCAGGCCTGTAGGTTTCATTGCCTATTCTTAGTGCATAAATTGACAAGTTTAAGCCATAAAAAAAATATCCATTATTCATACTCTATTAAAAATTGGTATGGTTATTATAATATGTGGGAGATACAAAGATAAACCATTATAACTCCTCAAAATTCCTCTTATCCTTATAATATGATATTCACAAAACCCTCTTGGACCTCTATTTTGCACACTGAGGGAAAAGAGTCCCTAAATCTCAGTCTTCATCCTTGGAGGTGGTTTTCAACTTGGTTTAGCCATATATCACTTCAAAAATGTATGTTAATATTTATTAAACATATAAGGACTTGAAAATGGGATCTCATCACTTGTTTCAACACCACACAAAGAATCCTTAGCTCTCTGCTTAGATCATCTGTAGGTTACTATTTGCAAATATAGGTAGTGGGTTTAAAATTTGGACAGTGAGTATAAAACATGTTGGTGATCACATAAAAACCTTTATCAAATGTTCAAATTAACACATCAAGATTTTTAAAGGATCAAAACAAGGTCTCACACTTCCATTCTAATGTTGAATCCTTTATTCATAGTACTTATATGTATGTGTTCATGGCTGCCTAACTATGTTTTCTTGCATATGACTATAATTCCATGAATAAATGCCTTGGGAAATGATTTTTAGAGGTGAATATGATCAATATAAAATGGAATCATGTAAAACAAAATATATTCACCCTCCAAGATCACCATTAAAATAATAAAATCCATTCAAATGGTGAAAAGACTACCTGTTACACAAAAAAGTGCTCTCTCCTACAACATAACAAATTATCATATAAAAAAAATTTTAAATTATAAAAAATCATGGAAAGAATTATATAAGGAATTTAACATCATATACAGTCAACTTTAGCAATTGGTTTGTATAAAACTTCTCAAACCAAGGCAAAACCTATAGGTTACACATATTAACAAGCAAAAAAACATAGTCAAATTCATGAATCACAGGGCATAATTCTTCAAAATATTTTAATATAAATGAATGTATTTAAGTGTAATTTCACATCCATAAGGTGTTTGATCTAAAACCTCCTCTATTGGCCATACCAAGTACAAACCTGAAGACTACTTTTGCTTATCGAGAAGGGTGAAAAAGGAACAAAATGGTTTTGGGCTAAAAATGGCACTTCCAAAGCATGTAAAGAACTAATATGGATCTAAAGAAGTTGAAGAGTCATTAAATGACCTTTTTTTATGTGGCACACTTCTCCATGGGCTGTATAAGTACCAAAATCACCTTTTTCCCCAAGAAAATTATTTTTTCTTCTGAAGCACCTTCCAATTTTAGTTACCAATAGTTGATTAAGACCTATTAGGACACACGTCATGTGACATCACCTTTTGAAACCTTAAAACTTCCAAAAAAATATATAAAAATCAGTAAATGCCCCTTTTTAAACCTCAAAATGACTTAAAATGACTAAAAGGACTAAGGACCAAGACTAGTATAACATTAAATGACATTAATTGACCTATAAAACACCTCGTGACATATGTATTAGACCCATAAAGCACCTAAAAGTTAAGTTTTTGCCTATAGGTGTCCTAATTAACTTGAAAGTCAAATTTGGTCAACAATAATAATATTTGAGAATCGGTTGAATGGTACACTCTAGAGGAACCTTGTTCCAATTGTAAAACCTTTATCTAAAGATCAAGAATAATTTGCATTGGGGTTTGATCAATAGGCATAAAAATTGAGTAGTAATAGATGATGTCACATGAGTTACAATCCTAGAAGGGATGAAAAGTATTCTACATAGAAAAAACCATAGAAATTTGAGGATTAATCTTTGTTTCCCCTACACCATGAGTGGGCATCAAGTGTCTAGAAATAGGTGTAGAGAAATGAATAGTATTAGGTATGAGTATTGGTCTAAATGTTTATTTTAAAATCCGTGCCTCTAAAAAGTAAATCTATATCATTGAATATTCCATTATGTTGTTCCTCAACTATGGCTACCTTAACATTTGTTTTCATTTCAACTCTAGTTACATGTAATAAAGCATCAACCATGTGTGGATCCATTTGACTATATTAAGTTAATTCCCTTTTATCTATATCATCAAGTATATCATGAAAGTTGGTATAATCATTTACATTATTAGAATTCACATCAAATATATTTTTCAATATGATTATGTGAAAAATAAAGGAAAATTAGAAATTAGATCCAAACCTTAATATAGGATAGATTTAAAATCCTAAGAAGGAAATATGAAACCCTAAGGGAAAACCTAAGGTTTTTTGTTTTCAAAATAATGTTGGGGTTCACTAGATTATTTTATCTTATTTTGGATATTGGATATCTAAATAGGCAAAGACTATTGAAATTTAAATTGCATAAGATATATTATTTAACCTACAAGTCTAAATGATAAAAAATGATTTATTACACTTACTAAATATGTAAATGATAAAGAAGTAAGGAACTTAGATGATATTTTATTATGTTTTTCTCACTGTTTGTGTACAATTGTTTAAAATTCATTGAAATGGATTTGTAATCACTTTGCCTAGAGAACATACAATCATAATCCACCAAGACAGTTCTAGTAAAGCCTATACACCTATGAAAATTGGTCCTATAAACTTTTTTCTAGAACCATCTGAGTAATTTTCCAGTCCATTATGCCATAAATCATTTTGCCTACTTGTCTAGATGATTTATGTGCATTTTTTTGTGCTATGTTTTATATGAAGATCTTGATTTTGTCTTCCTTTGCCTTGAAACCTTAGCTCTACTTTATACACTTATTGGACCTAGAAAAATTAGTTATAAAAATGGGTTGGATAACCCCCACGACACCCCCTTAATTGGTTGAGAATTTCCTATGTTTTAATACTCTAAAGAGGGATCAAACTACATTTAGTTTTCCCACAGATGTATATTTGTTCTCAATAGTGTCCACTAGAATTCAATGCAAATATTTGGCTTTTGACACTTGAAAACATGTAACTTTGACCTTGAATTAGTGTTTGAACTTGGATTTTAGGACTATTCCTTAAATTTTTTTTGGATTTAAACGTCTTTAAATAATGTATCAAGGATGTGCAAATGGATATTTCAAGATTTGCCAAGATAAGAGCTAGATGTTATATGTTTAATAGATATGAATGCCCTTAAATTTTGAGTATTTATAGATGATTCTTTAGGTTATTTCCCCCCATTGCTTACATGTGAAATGTGTATGCCAACCAAAAGGAGATATTTAAACTTGAAAAATAGTCATTAGAGGATCCTATGATATTACCAGTAATTTTTAATGTCCAGCTATTGTCTACATTATTCAGGAAGGAAAAAATAATGATCTAGAACATGGTGATAGTCTACTTAAGATAATAGAGCATTCTGACACAAACTAGGGAGATCTTGAGTATGAATGATGAGAAATTGGGTTGATCAAGTATATACATAGATAAAATGTAAGAAAGAGTCAAATATGTATACACAATTCATGTATGTCAAATATAGGTCAAAATTGAAGTTGGCAAGTGTCTAAAACTAGATTTAAATTACTACAAGAGTTTTTTTTCTTTGAAGATAAAAATCAAGACTTTAATTTTTCTAGTATTTACATCCATCTCTACTTATTTAAAAAATAATTATAATTATTTTAGGTGTTTTCTCATAAAGTAAGTTGTTTTTTCCATTAAGATGAGATAATTTGTATAAATAAGAAGCTTAATAACATAGTTAACTAAGTGAACCCCATCACCTCTAAGTTCATTTATACATTATTATAACTTTTCTATGTATATCCCAAATAATGTGGGGGATCATGAAATAAGAATTTTACATAGAGGGGAGGTTAGTCTTGTGTTAGTCTCATAAAACCAATGAAATCAACACACTAAATTCCTAACACCTCTAACCTAGACACTAAGGAGAACTTAGGTAACAAAACTAAATGAAAGCACAATAAAAACATAAAAGACACAACTCTTTCATCTTCCTAGGGAGCTCCAAATGGATTTATTGAATGGCTTGCTCAACTTGTACATCAATAAGTCTTCTTTAATGGAGCTTACTTGGCTCCTTCTCTCCTTGGCACCTTAGCTTTGATGTTGTTTGGTTTAAGATTTGGGAATGGTAACACTACTTGCATGAGTCTTATGGAGTAAATATTATATAATAACTATACAATATCTAAGCTTAGAAATGAAGAGGTATGGCCTTGTATTTATAGACTTAGGAATTAACTCTCACCCAAGGTGAGTTAAGGTTGAGTTTAAACATGGAATGGGTTCAAACTAATATTAGGTGAGTTAAAACTAACTCCAATTGAGTTAATAGTTATCAAATAATTATGATGTGTAATTACTAGGCATGGCTCTCAAATTAGATATTTTAGGATATTTTCAAAGAGCTTGATAACTCATAAAGGCAACGATGAAAGGCTCTGATATTTTGATTTTTGGAATTTCTATTTTTAGATATTCATTAATTTTAAATAGATAATTCAACTAGGTATTTAATCTTGTTTAATTTATTAATTGATTTTGATTATCCTTTTAGATCTTTCAAGATTTGATAATTATTCAAATGCTCCATTTAATAGGTCCATAGGCCAAATTGATTGTTGTGATGCCTCAAGGTGATTAGAGATGAATTTGTGAGATGTTATTATTGCATATGATAGAATACCCAAATTAAGGATGCCTCAACATGATTTTGAGTATTGATGAGTGATTCATAAGAAAAGGTGGGATGTTCTATGATTCCTTAGATTAATTTTCAATGGTTGGTAGAAATCAGTCTGAAGTTTAATCAAAATCTAGTTACAACCAGTTTTAGGTGTCTATAGTTTTCCCCTATTTGGGAAGCTATTGCAAGCTATAGGCATAGTAATGTATTCTCAAAGAATGAAAAGGTCTTGTATGCTTATGACTTCAATTATAATGGATGAGATATAGATGCCCCTTTAAGGGAGTGGTTGGTAAAGAAGGTTGATGATCAGTGCCTCAAAAAAAGGAAATGATGGGACTAAAAGGTAAATGGGGGTGGAAAAGACTAATTTTCCCACAAGTGGTTATAATCAATGACATGTGGAGCTACCTCAGTTGGGTAAATAAACATGATGATTTACCCATATATGGTTATAATCATTGGCATAGGTAGAATAAAAAATATAATGATTTACCCAAAGGTAGTTATAATCATTAGCCACAATGAAAACCTACCCTGGTTTGGTAGAATAAAGATAATGATTTTCCCAAAAGAATTTATAATCATTAACCTCTAGATAGATTTAAACATAATTATCTACCCATAGGAAGTTATAATCATTGGATTTGTGGGTGAGATGATACACAATGATTTAACCAAAGGTAGTTAGAATCATTGGAATCATAAGTGGGATAGTACACATTTATTTTCTTAGAGGTAGTTATAATCAGTGGTACCATGATGGGAATATGATGGAAAATTGGAACAAGTGGCTTCACGTACATGAATCCATAATCACAGAGTAAGAGTAAGCTAGTACAAATGATAAATATGAATTTGGGCTACCTGCTAGAATGAAGATGCACATCCTAACTAGAAAGGATTAAAATTATTGCATGATTTAAGTACTCTATTTATGGGAATGATTTGGGTAGATCAAAATTTTTTTAGGTACAAAGGAGAAGTAACACTACCTCATTGCTTGTAATAATTCCTAAGCAAATTTTTGCTAAAACACGTGATGGTAAGCATCATGATATAAAACACCATGATAACTGAGTTGAAATAAATAGAAGGACTGACACATAATCTAATAAACATTTGAAAATAATGCATAAATGATAAAAACCATGATGATAATGTTAATGTATGAATATGGATGTATTTAAAAATAATGTGAAAGGAATCACCCAATGAATGCATATAGATTGAATTGAGGCACAATAATAAATAAAATAAATAGGTAAACAAATGAACAAACATGAAAAAAAAACAAAAAATAAAAAGTGAACAAAATAAAATAAAACAACATGAAACAAACATAAATAATAGTTAATCATAATGTTATTATGAACAACATGATATAAAAATAATAATAGTCAAGGACCCTAGGCTATAGGAAACAATGACAGAGACAAAATGTGGGAAGAGAAGAAAAGGAAGGGGTAGCTGCGCTATCTCCAAATTCACTAGGCAAGTGGATGATACCTACATAGATCCATAGATGCAAGTTCCAACATAAACTTTAGGCCAAATGTAGTTCTCCCAAGAAATGGTATATAATAAAAAATATGATTAAGAAAATATGATTGATGTGTTAGAGGAATATGTGAATGGTCTCACAAAATGGGGAGACTATGGAACATTAGGCCAGTAAGGATGGGGAAACTAAATGACAAGTTGTTTCTTATGACTTAGCTAAGGGTTCCCAAAAAAGAAGTGGTCAATTTGGTTATTTTTAGGATTTTATAAATTTTTTACAAATGTTTTTGAAATTTTGGATCATCTCAACTCAATGGAGAATTATAATATAATAAATGGTCTAAGCTCACAAAATGGCGAGAGCATTTAAACTTAAAAATTGCTTGTAAAATGGTGAGAGCATTCAAAATTGAAATTGATCATAAAATGATGAGATCACAGTAAAGGGGTGATTGAATTGACCTCAACATGAATCAAGTGCTACTTACATATTCCCAAGATTGGACCTCAAGTCACCATAGTTCTACCTTATAATAGAGAAATAAAACTAGGTACCAAAAAATTCTCAAAATAGGCAAAGTAGGCAAATGGCACAATATGGCATAGGAATGGCAAGGGGGTAATTCAAGACATGGTAAAAAAGTGTTTTTACTAATTTACACATAGGTGATTATAATTAGGAAACAATGGCATAGGTCAATGATACTAATTTTCCCATAGGTGGTTATAATTAGCAACACGATGGTGGTATTTTGATTTGCCCAAAGGTAGTTATAATTAGGAGTAACTGGATGGAAAATAACAAGGAATGAAGGATGCAAATTTTAAACCACTATCATAATTCTCCAAAATATGGCCTTTATCTAGAATACTAAATCAACTATTTAAATTTGATCTAAATCTGCTTGTTGAAGGTGCCCAAAGAACCAATGGAATGAAACTAAGGTAAAAAGGTTGGGTAGGGAGAAAAAAAAATGTTGGTCAAAAGGAATGGTATGGTAGAACAATATATGGTATGATATAAATAAGAATGTTGATTCTATGATGTGATGGAAATGAGCCTGATAGACAATAGTTCAAGTCTCTCAAGTGAAGTAATACTTGAGGTCTATAATATTCATTAGCTCATTATGTTCATCCCATCTGGTGTAGCGAGCCTATATGCTCTAGAGCCATAATTTGTAACAAAGCTATAGGGACCTATCCAATTGGGTTTAAACTTGCCCTTGTGATTCTTCTCAGCCATGGTATTCTATTGATTTTTTTAAGAACAAGATTACCAAGCTCAAATTCTCTATGTTTGACCCACTGTTTATAGTGGCCACAGAGTCTATTTTGGTATACTTGAAGATTATTAACTATGGATGTGCATTTTTCATCAAGTAATTATATATTTTATAGGTGAGAAATTCTATAATCTTCATCATCTAAGACATTTTTTAGAGAGATGAGCAAATAAGGTAACTCAACCTCCATGGGAAGAATAGCCTTAATGGCATAAATAGGGAATATAGAGTTACTCCTATTGGTGTACAGTAATTGGTATAGTATGCCCAAAGGGAATGAAATATTTGGAAGTGTCAATCATGCTTGACATCATTAATAATATTTTTAAGGATGTGCACAATGGTTTTGTTAGATGCTTCTACTTAGATGTAACCTTGTAGGTAATATGCCATAGAAAAATGTTAAGTAATGTTATACTCGACACATAGTGATTAAACATCCTTATTTTTGAATGATATGACATTATCAAATATAATGTCAGAGGGGATACCATAGAGATATATGAGATGGTTAAAGATGAACTTGGAAATTTGCTTTCTAGTCACATAAGTGAGGGATATAGCTTCAACCCACTTAATGAAATATTCATTGATGATAACATGTGTTTATGTACATCATATGAGGTTGGGTTTATCTTCCCAATGAGATCAAGGCCCAATGTAGCAAAAAATCATGGTGTAAGCATTGGTTTTAGTGTTTTAGCTAGGGCATGAATCAAATTGGCATGCCTTTGACATTTGTCACATCTTTTAACATACATAACTACAACTAAATCCATAGTTGGCCAATAATACCTGATACGTAGGATATTTTTGGTTAGGATGGGCCCAATTATGTGGGATACACATACTCTATGAACTCATAATACTAACGTTGATTATGTTGAGTTTAAAGAACAAACTAGAGTTCCATTAAAACTACAGTGGTAAAGGGTTGATCCAAGTAAGGTATATCATGAGGTTTGGTGGTTAAATTAATTTTTATATTTGCATGATAGGTCAAGTGGCATAATATGGTCATAAAGGTAGGTAAAAAGGTCTAAATACCATATAGATTTGGGACCAACAATATCATAGATCATTACAATGGTTGAAGGTTCATGAGCTAACACTAGAAAATTTTCAATGAGGAATTGATATTCTTTTGCCTTGTTGGTGTGATGAATCAAAAATACAATGGTAGCCATGGCATCCACGATTATATTATTGGACCTTAGTGTGTGTTCAAATTGTATGTCAATAATCTGCTATTTGAGAGTGTCAATCATGGCCTTGTATTGCACCAACTTATCATCTTTGGTCTGAAAGTGGTCTGTAACCTAATTGATGATTAATAAAAAATTAGCATAAACCTTAAGATGTTAAATACTCCATTGAATTTGATTTGAATGATCCAAAAAACAATTCAAAGGATAATTTGGGTGACGGTTTTACCCCAATTGATGATGAAACTTCTGGGAGCCATAACTTTTGCACCATATCTCTGATTGACTCACCATTTGAACTGTTGGAAAGATAATAATGAGGAGAAAGTGGTAAGAATGCACACATATTTTTTGAGTGTTTTTTGACCCCCAAAAACCCAATGGAAGTTACCCAAATTTCAATTTTAGTAGTGTATTCCAAAAATAGTAAGTTTCTAAAAATAGTAATTCTTCAAATTCTATATTGTTGTAAATCATAGAAGTTAAACCACTTAATCTCCCTTGATATTTGTGACCTTCAAAATCCTCCTCCTACCTTAAAAATGCATATAAATGAAGATGTAACCTAAAATAGAAATCAGACATCTCTTCCTAGAGATAAGCATATAGTTGTATTTGCAATATTGAGTAATAAAACATGTCTTTTGAGAGAAATCATTGTTAATATGTTATTTTAATGTTATTAAATTATATATCAATAAAAACTTCTAAGTTTTGGATAAGTGTTATTAGAGCAGTTTGTTTTGAGAGTGTATGATCCCAATGATGAGGTCAGGCTATAAGAAGCTTGGGTAGAAAACAATAAAGCTTCCAAGCTATCCACCTATTCACTCTAAAGACCTCAAATGGTAGAAAAAACTGAGACATCCAATCCCTTCAATGAAATGGTGAATGAATCCCTCTAATGGAAACAAGCATATATGTTACAATAATTCACCTAAATTCTCTAACAAATCTCGATGGGAAAATTTGGCTCCTGATCTAAACTTCCTGGCTCTTCATCCATGGAACATCCTTTCAGTGCCCCAACACCCTTCAAGGTTTAAGTAAATTTTGAAATCCCTATATTTGAAGGCAAAATCAATGCTGATGTAGTAGAAAATTGGTTGGATATATTATCTTCCTACTTTTCTATAAATAAATTCATCGATGGAGAAAAGATCACTTTTGCTCTTTTGAAAGCATCATTACCCATGAAAAATTGGTGGGAAGTGTACAAAAAGAGGTTCAGTATAGATGACATTAGCCTTGAGTTAGAACCTACTTGGGATGATTTCATGGAAGTGGTAAAGGAAGAATACTATCCCATTGGAGCATATGATGATTTGTACATATAGTGGAAATAACTTCACCAAGGTAAGGACCAATCTATTCAAGATTACACTGACATGTTTCATTCTCTATCTATGAGATTGGGCATCCAAGAAAGTGAGAAACATAAGACTCTCAAATATCATGGTGGACTATAATGGTATATACGAGGGAAAATAGAACTCTTCAATTTGGAAACCCTCGATAAGGCATACAAGTTCGTAGTGAAGATTGAGTAGAAGCATGGAAGAAAGAATATGAAGAGTCAGTCTTTGAAATGGAAAAATGACAAGGAAGGTCAAACAAGAGGCCAAAATTGGAAGCAAAATGTGTTTCAAGATAAGAAATCCCAGAAGGGGAAGACTGGAAAATGGTGTGATTACCACAAAACTAGAACTCACTCCAAAGAAGAATGTCAAGCCATTAAGTCACTACTTTTTGAGTCATAATATTCAACATCTACTACTCTATCTCATACACACCCTACAATCAAAGAAGACAAAGAAGAGATTGTAGATGCTGAGCCTGATACCATCATTGCTTCATCAAAGACTTATGAGGAAAGGCTAGATGATAAGGAATAGTTATTTCACTCTAAATTATGGGTAAAAGGTAAGCCTCTGCATTTCATTCTTTGATAGTGGGTGTCAAAATAATTTAATCTCTAATAAAGTTATGAAAATTCTAAATCTATCCATGAAGCCTCACCCAACGCCATACAATATTAGATGGTTGAGCCCAGGGAGAGACCTCTGTGTCACCCATCAGTATCTTCTTTCATATGCAATAAACCTTTCCAAGATGAAGTCTTGTGTGATGTGGTCAATCTGGATGTTTATGATGTACTCCTTGGTTAAACATTCATGTATGATCAACATGGAATATATGAATCATAAAACCAAAGAATCACCCTCACTCTTGGAATATGGCACTATAAGGTACCAGAGGTACCACCTCCCACATCTGTCTCCCTGATTATTGCCCAACAATGTAAGAGATTGATGGAGAAGATAAAGTAATTCATTCTCATGGTGGTAAAACCAAAAAAATCCAAGAAGGTAGATGTTGTAGTCTTAACTACACAATCGACACAATAATAGAAGAAGATGAGAAAAATCATGAGAGAATATGATAACTTATTCAAGTCACCCACAAGAGTTCCACTTCACTACTAGGTAAAACATTCTATCAATTTGATCCCAATATCACCTTTGCCTAACATTCTTATGTATCATAGATCAATTTTTGATAATGATGAGATAAAAAGGTAGATTAAGGAATTGATTCAAAAGGGTCACATCAGGGCAAGCTCTTTGCCTTGTGGTAACTTGATTGTCTTAAAACTAAATAAAAATGGAACATAGAGGATTTAAATTGACTATTGAGCCCTGAGTAAAATCACTATGAAGAATCGCTACCCCCTCTCAAAGATTGATGACCTATTGGTACAACTCTATGGTGAAAATTTCTTCACCAAAATTGATCTCAAATCTAGCTATCACCAAATTCTCATCAATGCCACTGATGTTTGGAAGACTACATTCAAATCTACGGAGGGGATCTTTGAATGGTTGGTTATGCCTTTTGGCTTGACTAACACAACTAAAAATTTCATGAGGATGATGGATGACATCTTATGACCCTTCACCAACTCATTCATGGTTGTCTACCTAGATGATATACTCATCTACAATAGAACATGGGAGGAACATCTATAACATGTTTATAAGGTGCTTCAAACTCTTTGGGAGCACAAGTTGTATGTAAATCTTGACAAATGCACATTTAGGATGAAAATAATTTAATACTTGAGGTATGTTATAAATGAGGAAGGGGTCCATCTTGATCCAAAGAAGATTCAAGTTATTTGAAAATGGCCTACACCAAGGACCCTCACAGAACTTCATTGCTTCTTGGGTCTTAAAAATTTCTATCATATATCTATTCTTGGATTTTCACATGTTACTTGGCCACTAATGCAAGTGAATAAAGGAGGATCTAAAGCTACATTTCAGTGGGGAAAAATACAAAGGTCATTTGAGAATTTTAAGAAAAAATGTTGCTCAGCCCCTATTCTTGCCTTGCCAAACTTGCATCAACCTTTTGAGTTGATGACATATGCTTCTAAATATGCCATGGGAGATATCATCATGTAAAATGGCCATCCTATTACATATCATAGTGAAAATTTCACTAATACATTCAAAAAATACCTAACATATGATAAGGAGCTCTATGCCATTGTGTAAGGCTATAAACACTACATCTTGGGGAAAGAGATGGTCATCCATACTGACCATAGACCATTGGAATTCATTTAGATGTAGAGAAAACTATGAAATGAGAGGCACCAAAAATGGGCCACATATCTATAACAATTCCATCTAATAATCAAACACAAAAAGGAGAACTCAAATATGGCTATAAATTATCTGAGCTACCCACCAATTACTACACTCACAATAGTTCTTGACTTATGTGGACATGAGACTGCCACTTAGGGTGCTTTGTATGAAGCAAATCCTACCTTTATTGATACATATCAAGTACTTCAAGAAGGTAAGCATATTTATGATTTTTATTTGTAAGATAATGTCCTCTATCACATGGGGCACATCTATGTTCTACCTGTAGAGAAATAGAAGATTATATGGGAGGCACATTTTAGTAGGATAGCAGGACACTTTGGTGTAGAGAAGACATTGGTAGTTCTTTAAAAACACTTCTACTAGCCCCATATGTGGAAGGATGTGGAAAGGTACGTCAAATTTTGCACCCCATGTGTGATAGCCAAGCTAATAAATAAGAAGCAAGGATTGTACACACCCTTGACAGAACCAACTAGGGCTTGGGAATTTATCTCAATAGATTTTATCGTAAGTTTTTCCACTTCAAAACATGACAAGGACTACATTTTTGTTATAGTTGATCATTTTTCAAAAATGGCTATCATGATTACTTGTAAGAAAAATATATCTACTAAAGAAACTTCTCAACTATATTTTAGTCACGTATGGCTCCATTTAAGTCTCCCCAAGTCCATTATCTTAGATAAAGACAACAGGTTCTTGAGCATCTTCTAGTCCACTCTATAGAAGATGATGGATACCAAGCTGATGAAGTCCATAGCCTTCCATCCATAGACTGATGGCCAAATAAAAGTGGTGAACTACCTAATTATTCACATGATTTATATGTATCACTCCAAATATCCATGGACATGGGATGAGGGGCTTATTTTCATACAACATGTATACAATTGGGCCCTGCAAATCTAAACCAAGAATAACCCATTCCAAGTATGCTTTGAGTTTCAACCCATGGCACCAATTGATATAGCCATTCCATTCTCCACCATAGAATACACACATCATGGGAGATCTGAGGTAGAAAAAGTAATAAAGTTCATTGAATAAATGGAACACATCTAGCAACAGGTTCATGACATCTTGGAGAAGATGAATCAAAATTATAAGCAATGCCATGAAAAACATAAGATTGCACACTATTTTATTGTGGGTGACAAATTTTGGTTGTAGCTTCAAAAGGAATAACTTGCAGGCCCACATAGAAAAATTTGGCCTCTGTGATATGGTCCTTACACCATCACCAAAAAAGTTAGAGAAAATGCTTTTAAGTTAAACCTACCAGCCTACCTTGGTCTGCATCCAATATTCAACGTAGAGCTCCTCAAACCATATCATCCACCTCTATTCTAAAATTTAGTCATATTAAAACAATTGGACATTGATGAGATTGATCCACAAAGTTTTTCTCTAGTGGAGGAGGATTAGATTGTGGATACCTAGATGAAGGAAACAAGAGGATGCTCTATTTTGCTTTATCAGGTGATCAAAAGGGGGAAACTTATCCACCAAGGTGAGTGGCTCATAGAGAATCAAATTAAGACACAACTACCATACTTGATAAGGAATATTGACATAATGGGGACCATTCATTCTCAATGAGGGAAGAATGATTTGGATGATCTGGGAAACAATTCAAGTGATGGTTCTACCTTAATTGATGATGTAACTTCTTTGAGCTATAAATTTTTCACCATAGCTCTAATTAATTCCCCGTTTGAACCGTTGGAAAGCTAAGAATGAGGATAATGTGGTGAGATGGCATGGAACTCCACTTAGTGGTTTTTGACCCCTAAAAACCCAATGAAAGTGCCCAAAATTTCAATTTTAGTAGTGTAGTCTAAAAATAGTAATTCTTCAAATTCTACATTGTTGTAAATCATGGAAGTCAAACCACTTAATCTCCTTTGAGATTGGTGACCTTCCACATATTATTCCTACCTTAAAAATTCATATAACTGAAGATGTAAACCAATATGGAAATTAGACATCTCTTCCCAGAGATAAGAATATAGTTGTATTTGTAATCTTGAGTAATAAAATAGATATTCTCAGAGAAATCATTGTTATTATGCTATTTTTGTGTTCTTAAATTATCTGTCAATCAAAACTTTTGAGTTTTGGATCAATATTGCCTAATGAAGCCCTATAATGATTGATTTATATTCAATCATGTTTTTAGTATAAGGAAAATTGATACATAATGATTTAGGGATAATAAGCCCTTATGGTGTAATAAATAATAGGCCTACCCCTAATTCATGTTATATGAATGATCCATCAAAATATAAATTCCAATGCTACTCCTCAATAGGTGTTTTAATGATGGTCATAATGAACTTGTCTAGGAACTAGAATGTTAGTGGTTTTATATCTGTAAGGGGAGCTTTAACAAGCTAGTCTAAATTTTTTATCCCTTGATAGCCTTCTGATTGACACACTTGATCTTGAAATCACTCAAAATCATGATCTATTTGGTCATGCAGCCTTGTAAATCTATTTTGAATAGTAGATACTTGAGCAGATTTACTCTGGAATTAACAATGGTCTTGTTTTTTTACATGTAATGTCATAATTTTTGAGCTTCAAAGACCATAGCTAAGTAATATTTTTATATGGGCATATAATTATGTTCATACATGACCAATGTAAAAATTAAATAGTACATGACATGTTCTTTTCCATTGTTGTCATGATGAGTTAGAAGTGCCCCCAGGGATTTGTCTGTGGTAGATAAATATAGTAAGAATGGATTTCTTGGTAGAGGTGGAAACAAAATAGGTGGATTGGCAAGATATTCCTTTAGATGCTAAAAATATTTTTGGCATTCTTCATCCCAATGAAATCTGACACATTTCTTCAACAAGTGTGTAAATGGATGGCATTTACTAGCCAATTGAGATATGAAACATCAAATAAATTAGATCTTGCCCTACAAACTATGGATCTACTTCAAATTAGAAGGTGGTGAAATCTTAGTAATGACTCATAATTTGGTAGGATAAACTTTAATGCCTCAATAAGACACAATGAAGCCTAACAATTTTCCTGAAGTAACTCCAAAAATGCACTTCTTAGAATTGAGTTTGAATTTATATTCACAAAAAACCTCTCAAATATTTTCCTTAGTACAGCTAGATGATTGAATATGGTCTTTGATTTTCACAATATGTCATCGACATGGTCTTTAATAATATCATAGATTATATAGTGAAATATGGGGTCATGGATATTTGGTATGTGGCCTTAGTATTCTTGAGACCAAATGGTATAAATTGATAATAAAATATTACCCATAGAGTGGTGAATGCTATCTTATGTTGGTCTTTTAGTGTAATCTAAATTTGGTTGTATGCTAAAAATCCATCCATTATTGAAAGCATTTCATACCTAGTTGTGGATTCAACTATCATGTCAATGTTTAGCAAAGGAAATTCATCCTTGGGTTAGGCCTTATTTATATCTCTAAAATCAGTGTAGATTCTAATTCCTTCTAGATTATTACTAAATAACACAACATTAGAGATCTAATCTGAGTAGTCAATCGATCAAATTCATCTCACTACTAAGAGTTTTTCCAACTCTTTATTTACTAATACAATAATGCAAAGATGCATCTTGTGCAATTTTTACTTCACAGGCTTGGCATCAAGATATACCATAAGGTAATGGATAAACAAAGCAGGGTCCAAACCTAACATGTTTGAGTAGGCCCAAGCAAATACATCAATAAATTCTCTAAAAAGGGTTATAAATACTTCATGTTCTTCCTTAGTGAGGGATGCACCTAATTTGATCCATTTTAGGTCATCTAGAGTCCTGATGTTGACTTCTATAATGTCTTATATGAGGAGAGTTGATCCATCTTCTAGAATGGTTGGCAATGATTTAAATTGGCTTGAAATGACAAATTCCTCTATTTGGACTAGTTCTTCAAGTTATCCTAGATAATATGAATAAAAATCTCACAATGGTAAGGATGGCTATGTGTTAAATACTATTGGAAACTCTTAGATGATTTAGTCAAAGGCATGTCATTCTTTAGACCTAAACTCAGACCCATAAGCAATTTTATTATTGGTAGTCTCTTGAGCTATGTTTGAGGAAAGGTGAATGCCCCTATTTGATGGTGCCTAAAATAGGTTTTCACCAGAAGACTGGCATTTCTTTTTACTTTTACTCTAGTCTAAAAATACCTCAATTTTTTTTCACTTTAGGACCTCAATGTTTTATTTAATTATTTATGGCTAAGGGTGTTCACCCATTCTCCAAAATAGGCTACAAGATATAGTTTGATTGAGAACCCTTATTTGTGGTTTCCTAATGGAACATTGTCTCTTAGGCCTAAAAAATTGCAAAAGTCCTCATCATTATCAAACTCAACTATAGGGATTGTTGATTCTTGTTGGTCCTAAGCTATAAGTTGAGGATGGTATAGAGGAAGAAGATTGTGTCAGTTAATTTAGGTAAGAGTAAAAATGGCATGTGTATCAAATATATTGGTATTGTCTAGGTCTTCATAAAAAATGTGATCAAACTCTACTTCATTTATGGCATCATCGTCACTAGTTGTTAGCATTGAAACATGAATAAGATACATGGGATCACTTCCAAGTGGTTTAAATCTAAGACCATAGGTTCCTTTATACCATGTTATAGATATTGGATCAAGCGTTCCCTACTAATATGGATTGAGGCCTCCTCTTTCATAGGCTTGATTCTACATAATCCTATTAGGAATAGGATGCTTGAAATTTTTATATCAGTCAGCCAATTTGTCATTGTATAACTAGGTTTCATTATTTTTAAGTTGGTCTTGTTCTTTGCTAGTGGCCGAAGTGAAAATAATAGGATTTGGACTATGCAATTTGCCTTTTCCATTTCACTACCATTCCATGTAAGGTGGCTTGGATTTAGGTCTCCAATAGGACTTAGATTTTTGTGGAAGCTTGGTAATGTGAAACATGTTATGAGTCATATATTCTTCTGAGCCATTGGTAATGATATTAAAATTATTGGACATTTGAGGAGGTGGCATATGGGAAGATGAATAAAGGATATTTGGGTATATGGAATTGTTCTCTAGCAAATCAATAAGTATTTCCTTCCCTTTATCTTTCTTAGGAACTAAATCTAGGCCAAAATGGTAGTTATAACTTTTTTACTTGACCTCTAAATGTTTGAAATGTTTATAGGGATGAAAATATTTATAGATGGTGACCTCCATACCAAAATGGGAGAACTTGAGACACTAGTCTAATGTTGAAGGGATTGCATGAATTTCATGTATCCAAGGTCTGCCCAAAAGCAAATTGTATGAAAAATCTAGGTCTAACACATGACATATTATATCATGGGTCAAAGGCCCAATGATAAATAACAATTTGATGATTCCTTTTGATTCCTTCTCTTCATTTTCATATGCCTTGATAGTCATCATTTATAGATGGAGATCATCTATCATGTTTCCAAGATGCTTGATGAGCTTTAGAGACATAATATTCAAGCCTGATCTATTATTTATTAGGAAACATTTCACTTTGTACCACATTATGACAACTTTGATGTACCAAAAAATTATCATGGAGAGGGCCAAGGGATGAGATATCACTTTGGCCAAAAGTCAACTATTGGCCTAGGGCTAGATGTCCAACCAAAGCTTAAAATTTGTCTGGGCTTATGTCTTTTAGAACTTAAGATTGGCCTAAGAACTCTATTAAGATGTTCTTGTGGATGGTAGATGTACATAACAAATCCAAAATGGAAATTTGGGTGGGCATCTTCTGAAGTTATTCCATAATATCAAACATCTTTTCCTTTACAATGGTAAATATCTTATTCCTATCCAGAACAATGGGTTGGATGGGTTTAGTGGTAGGTGGCTATGGTCTAAGAATGGTAATATTTGACCACTGAGTTGTGATTGCATAATCAAGATTAGATACAAAACCATTGTTGTTAACAAATGATGGTGGTGAGGGGCTAGATAGGATAAGTCTTGGTTATCAGTGCACTTTTATTTGGTCATTTGGAAATGATGAGTTATCGATATAAGGTCCAAAATTAGTAATCTCTACTTGATGGTACACCTGTATGAGGTCCCAAGTCAAGGAAATATCATTGGCATAGGTTAGTTAATAGAAACTGGTTAACAATGGTCTTGCTCTATTTATTATTGGTCTTGGATTGATGGTAATGGTGGAAAAATGACCTCTAGTAATATGGCCTACAACTTTGTTGTAGTCATGTGCAATTGCATGGTAAGTATGTTGGGTGTTATCATCATTTGGGCCTTAGTTCTGTCCATTCAATTGATGTTATTATTATTACTATTAGAATTGTTGTTTTTTTCTCGATTATTGATATTGTTGCTATTTGTTATTGTTATTATTATGCTAAGGAAAAGGGTTTTGATAAATACCAAGGTTATGATTAGATGTAGGTGATTTATGATCCAATGTTATCTCCTTATTTTCCAACATATTTTTGATAAGGTGTCTGATCTACACACAATGGCATAAATTATGTCCATTAACTCGATGCTATTCATAGAAATCATTATTTTGGTACCAATCTAGATAAAGAATTCCCTCTAGATAGTGCTTCGATATTGGCTAACTAATCAGATTAACAACAACTATTTTTTAAAACATTGATTCAATAGGCTCTCCAAGGTCCCTAAATACTTGATGAGTAGGCATATTTATCCTTAGAGGAGGGGTTTACAATGATAATGGTTGTTTTATTTATTGAGTTGGTCTAGGCTACTATAAATGTTACACTTGTTAAATAAGTTATTGGTGAGGAATAATTTGAATTTATGTCATTGGTTGAGTAAATGGTGTTTGTACCATTTGGACATGATGAGACTCAGTTAATCCATTACCAAAAACATTCTTATTGTGATTAAAATACTTGGTTTTTTCATAATTATTGGCTTGGGATAGTGCCAATGTTTACGCTTGGACTTGGTTTTTGTTTTGGTTTTAGCCATTTCCTTTGTTTTGGATATGATTTTGATTATATGAGGTTAACTTAATAATATATTTATTAATAAGGTATTTTTTTATTATCAAACCTTTATCGATGATCTCTTTAAAAGTGTACACATATTGCAGCTCTGGATGGTAATATATCTCATTATGGAAATTTTTGGTAAACACAACTAATTATTTATCTAGTTAGCTGTGGGTGAAATGGATATCAAATGCTCTCCATCACTATAGGTAACTTGAAAATCTTTCACCAACCTTCTATTTATATTGAGTCAAATCTACCAATGAAATCTCATGTTCAAGATTGTAGGAGAAAAGCTATACAAATTTGTCTGAAAGGTCATCAAAATTAGATACTGAGTTCTTTGGCAATTTTAAAAACCACTCCAAGTCCTATCTTACTAGGCTTCAAGGAAATAACAGTAGGAGGTATATGTCACTATAAGCCACTAGATAACAAGCAACACATAATTCTATTAAATGGGCTTTAGGGTCTCCTTTACCCTAGTATTTATCATATTTTTGTGGTTTGTACTTTGAAGGAAATAGTATTTGTAGATATTCCATATTGAATGGGTAGGAACACATGTCATCCAACTTAAACTTATTGGTCTATTTATTGGCTTGGATGGTGTTAATTGCATCCTTCATTTTCTATAGTTCTTATGCCAAGAACTAGATGGAACATTTTCCTAAGGTAGAGGCTAGGTGGTCAAAGGTGGATTACCTTGATTAGGGTATAATAGAGGCATGGTTTGGTGGGGAATGTTGGTTTGATTAGGGAACTAACTATGAATATGCATATATGGATTAGGATGTGATTATTGAAATTTCACACATTGTGGTGTGATATTTTAGTTTGGATTTGGTATATAGGCCTAGTTTTGGGGGAATTATGGCTAGGATGGTGGGACATGGCTTTGGTTAAAGTACTATGCCTACTATGGTTGAGTATCGACTTGATACTAACTAGTCAAACCTAATTGAATAAGGGGAAATTATTATTGAACAAGGCCCTATTGTTGAATTTATGGCATATTTAGAATAAAAGGTAATTATTGCCTAATTAGCATGTTTTAAATAGTAATACCCATTGGTTGTGTGAACACTCATTATGATGTAGGTGCTTATAGAGTGTTCAACATTTTTTTCTGACCAATGGACATACATTATTGATTAGACACCATTTACAATTGTAATGGCATGTTGGTCTATGATTAAAGAGGTATACTTATCAATAAATGATAAGGTAAAACCTTGGTTTCCCCTATTGGGGTGGTAAAATATATGATCTTTGATGTGTTTGAATATTAGACTATGCTTATTATTGTGGAATGTTAGTATTCACCTATTGTGGTGGAGTAACATTCATCAAGTTTTTTTGAGGCAAGGCACTGATTATCGCTTGACTACTTAATCTTTATAGTTGCATGCTTGATGAAGTAACTAGTTGAGGATTAGAGGTAGCTTATTATGATTGGGGCATATAATTTATTGCTCCCTACTATTTCAAACCACTAGTGGTGTTTATTAAAGGCACTTGTTGTGGATTATTTATTTGTGCAGTTACACCACTTTGGTTTGGATTGTATGATACTTGCATGTTGTCCATCATGTTTGGCACATTCATCTGTGTAGAAGCAAAAAATACTTCCTTAATATATGGGGCATTGAACATGTCTCCAACTAAAGTTATTTGCATAAATGGGTCTATACTCAAATTATCTTGAACCATAAATTTGATTAATAGTCCTTTTTAAGGAGCTAACTTGATGAGAGGAACATTTGACATGGCCATGGTATTAAAGTTACATGTTAAGTTCATATAGGTTTGGTATGCTATCTACATCTATATAAAATGGTCCTCCATGAGTCCCTTTTCTATGAAAATCATACATGGATATTGATATGACATCGACACTAGAACTTGAGGATTTCTAGAAGAGGCTTATTCGATGGTTAAATTATAAGGCATATTTGAAGGCACTCTAACTAGACTAGACAAATTTTTATGGGGGAAGTCTAATGGAAACTTAGCTCTTACCTTGGTGGCTCTAATTAAATCTCCATCCTTATTCAGAATCAAGTGATGATCAAACAAATAGGGATCATAAGTCGATGGCATCATAATGTAATATAGTTGTTGTTAAACTTAGTCTATAATTAAGGGTACACTAGTATGTACTACACTATTTGCTCTTAGTCCTACTCCTAGTATGGAGGCATGTTAACCAAATATTAATCTAAAGGATCTTGGATTTTTTCCCTAGATTGAGTGTTATAATGAGGATAAGGATTTATCTCACAAATGACATCATCACCATAGGGGTCTTGAACAAAGTCATCTTGTGTGGGACCACATTATCATATCCAAGATTGTACATGGTTCTACTATGAGTATAGTGAGACATATTCAAATCAATGATGAATGTTTCATGAAAAATTCCTAGAATTATATAAACTCTAAACAAAATTTCCAAAGGATAAATGGTTCTAACTTGGTCGAAGAGTGGAGCTGTATCTCCAAAAAAGAGTCTGTGCTAAAACTTAGTCTAAAATAGTCTAACATGAAATGTCTTACAGAAAAAGGTCAAGTGGATGAAATAAAACTTGATTCACAAAATTTAGGAATAAAGTGTTTCAAATAAGTCTAATATAAATAAATAAAAAATTTCTAGGTCTTTCAGAGAAGGCATAAAAATTGGGCTCAAAACAGGTATTCGCTAGGTATTTTGGAGAAGGCAAAAAAACTAGAATTTCAATAAAACAAGGTAAGATATTTAATCTTAAAAATATGAAACACTTTATCATAAACTAGGCAATCAAATTTAAACATAAAATTGGTTAATTGGTAGAAGGCATGAGGCAATAGGTATATATAAGATAGGTTACTTCCCCAAATCTAGGCACAAACAATAGTTTTCAAATTGAATAAAGAATTAACCTAAGTTATGCAACCCAAAAGTGAAAAATTGTTATCTAGGCAAAGACTACATAAAGCATAAGCATAAATAAATCAATGTTTAGATTTAAATTTGTCAAGGTTAATTATGAACTCAACTTAGAAAACTAGGTGTCTCAAAATAGACAACAAGCTAGACAAGAGTGAATCACATAATGGTACTAGGTAAAGACCAAAAAGACACACATGGATTTGGATTTGAATTGGAATTTGGATACAAGGAAAACAAGTATTTGAAATGATTTGAATAGTGTGATAACATTATCATTCTATAAATATATAATCAATGGTTTGTTTCAAGACTCTAAGGCACAAAAACTTGGAATGAATTAGGCAGCATAATGAAACCCTTTTCAAATAAATGACAAACATACACAAAAAAGTTTGATAAAAAGACTAAATCACATGTATGATGTCAAATGGGTGACATAATTCCTCCTCAAAAAAATGAGTTCTGTATAAACAAGACTCATTTTGACATGGTAAGATAAACAAAAATTTTAGACTCAAAACCATGCAAGAAAGGACAAAATGACATAAACACCTAATTGTAACATCTTAAATCCTAAAAATAACAAGATTGCATAATACTATATAATTACATCAATATACTTTCTCTTGAATGGATTTTAATTATTTATCCAAAAAGTAAAAGTGCATGAAAATTAGGGTTTTTAGGCCCCCTATGCTCTCAAGAGTTTGTACTATGACATGGAACTTCAGGCTACTGACCCATAAACAACAATATGTCCATGACAAGTGGGATTATTCTAAAATATCATTTTTTGATCATTTATAGATGGTCCTAAGTGTGGCTAACACTAGAGATGTAATCATGTCATTTATATCTACATTAACTAGCTTGCTATGAAAAGGTCTTGTCCTTTTCACAAACACTACATCCATCACTTGCTTAGTGCAGTGCAATGTCTGAGTTGCCCCTAATTTTGAGGCTGAGTACCACTAATGGAGCTTGTTTTAACCACTCAAAAAAATCATCCCAATGGGTCACCCTTAATTTATATATCCCATCATGGAGTGGGGTTAAAACAATTTTGGGAGATGAATTCTTAGGTTAATGCTTCCCTAGAGAACCCGTGAGGAAGTGATGAACTCCTACTCACAAGACAAATAGAATAAAAAATAAAGAAAATCAAAAATACTTTATGGTTATTTTTGTATCACCCAAATCATATGGTTTTGGTGAGGTCCTGAGTGACTTTCTTTTCACACTTTTAGACCAAAGCAATAAAGGTAAGGAATGAGTGTTTTTGGTCACTCAAGTTCCCTAAAGGGGATGGGGGAGAGCATACACGCATCACTCATTTTTATTAAACAAACAAATTTTAACAAACAAGCATAAAAAAAACTCTTAGGAGTATGTAACTAAGTGTGAAAGTTCATTTTATTGCACCAAAATGAAGTATGTTGTGAAATTTTGGCCCCTTGGCATTTGTTTTTTGAAAACTTTGAAAAAAAACAACTTAAGAAAAAAGATTATTAAAACACCAATTTAAAATGTGAAATTTTCAAGTTACAAGTGTTTCAAATGTATTCTTGTGGACTTTGGGTCCTACAAAACATGTTAGGGAGTCCTTGTGCTTAGAAACACATAATGAGTGGATTAAATGACTTCCTAAATCTTGCTATTGGGTTTTTGGTTTCTACACATCGTGAAAAACTATGGAACACAGATCAATATGACAATTCTCTCTGTAAAAACATGAATGTTAGTACAATACCACAATTTACATGAAAACATATTATACAAAGCAATATCGCTACTCTAGTGACAAAATTGCTGAAATATAGGTAATATCACTATATAAGAGTCACAATATTACAACTTAACAAAAAATAGTTAGAACTGACCACTAGCAATTTAAAGGCAATATCACTAAAATTCAGGTAATATCACTAATCTTATTGTAATATTGTAACTTTCATAGTCACGATATTGAAATACCATGTGTTTTATGGTAATAATATGACTTTGAGAGTCAAGATATTGTGATATCACTGATTACCCTATAAGTACAAAATATTTATCATAAACCTTGATAGTTAGGCACACAACCATAATAAATAAGATAAAACTATGACTGTGTGAGTAGTGATATTGCATAATATCATAATTCTGGAGAGTAAAACCATGATTACATAGGACAACTTTGCAACTTCTTAAACAACCTTTAGCCTTCAATTTTCACTTGTTTTGATCAACAATCTTAAATTTTTACATGGAAATCATTAGGAGAGTGCTCTAAAAGGTATTAGGAATAAATTCATAGGGTGTGGGTCCCACCAGGCTTGCCAACATGTGAACCAAGAATTTGACATAGAGGGGAAGTTAGTCTTGTGTTAGTATCATAAAACTAATGAAATAAACACACTAAATTCCTAACACCTCTAGCCTAAACACTAGGGAGTGCTAAGGTAAAAAAACTAAATGAAAGCACAATAAAATATAACATTCAAGTCTTTTACCTTCCTTGGGAGTTCCAAATGGCTTTGTTGAATGACTTGCTCTACTTGTGCATCAAGAAGTCTTCATCAATAGAGCTGGCTTGGCTCCTTGGCTTTGATATTGCTTGGCTTAAGATTTTGGCATGATAACACTACTTGCATGAGTCTTATGGAGCAATCCTGCATAATAACTCTAAAATATCTAAGCTTATAAAATAAGAGGGATGGACTTGTATTTATAGCCTTGTGAATTAATTCTCACCCAAGCTGAGTTAAGGTTGAGTTTTAACATGGAATGGGTTAAATCTAAACCTAGCTGAGTTAAAACTAACTCTAGTTGAGTTAATAATTTTAAAGTAATTATGATTTATAGTTACTAGGCATGTCTCTCAAATTAGATATTTTAGGATATTTTCAAAGAGCTTGACAAATCATAAAGGCAACGATGAAAGGCTTTGATATTTTGATTTTTGGAATTAAATTTTTAGATATTCATTAATTTCAAATGGATAATTCAGCTAGGCATTTAATCTTGTTTAATTTTTTAATTGATTTTGATTAGTCTTTTATCTCTTTTTAATTGATTTTGATTAGCCTTTTATCTCTTTCAAGATTTGATAATTGTTCAAGTGCCTCATTTAATAGGTCCATAGGCCAAATTGACTATTGTGATGTTACAAGGTGATTAGGGATGAATATATGAGAGGTTATTATTGAATATGATATAATAACTCAATTAGGGATGCATCAATATGATTATGAGCATTGATGAATGATACATGAGCAAATTTTAGATGTTCAATGATTCTTAGGCTTAATTTGTAATGGTTGGTAGGAATCAGTCTAAAGTCCAGTCGAAACCCAATTATGTCTAGTTTTAGGTGTCTATAGGGGATAATGGGCAACCTTATTTGATTTTGATGTTAATTTTTAAACATTATGAAATCCATGTATGCATTATGATGTTTAGTCACACCTAATCATAAAGCATACAAATTATTTCACTATACTCAACTAACACATTGAGCTCTTCCATCCTAGTCTGGAGTTTTCTTATGGGAACCATTTCAAAGGATTTATTAAAGTCCAAAAAAAGAAGAAAAAACTTTTTCATATGACTTATTCCAAACCTTTTCAATAAAAATTCCAAGCGTAATGAATTAATCAATTGTAAAGTGTTTAGCTGTGAACCATGCATGCCCTTTTCCCCTCCTCCCTTATCTTTCAAACCAATTACTAATTATATTCTATATCATAATTTTATATATTGTTTCCTAGAGAGCTTTAATCATAATAATTGAGTATTTTTATGGGTTATTAAAATCACCACTTTTGAAGATGGGTAAAATAAGACTAGTGGTACAATTATATATAAATCTATATCATAAAACAATATTATATATGTTTTCAGTGTGTGGTGTTAGGGTCTAAAACATGCACTTAAAATATTCTAATTGCAACCAATTTATATCTTGAGCCTTACCCCCAACAAGGTCTTTTATACCAAATTTAATGTCCTTTACTGAGAATATATCTATCATTGTATTGATTATGGGGGATGTCATTATGTTGTTACAATTCATAGAGTTTCTTAGCATATTCCAACCATTAAGTCTTTGATATATTTTTTTTGTCACTTCTATTTCACCCTTTATGGATATGCCTAATCTCTCCTCATCCAAGTGGCACAATGGAAACACCTCTATGCTTGTGGGTATCCTAAGGATGAGGTGAATCTCTAGATAGGGCTAGGTCCCTTGATGTACCACTTTGGATTGCAACTACACCTAAACATTGGGGGAGGAAGGGAGAGAGATAACTAAAAGAAAAATATTCTAAGGGAGGTGATACACCAAATAAGATGATGACTTCTAACCAAAAACATGTTACACATGAGAACAAATGACTAACCAAACATACACTCCTTCAATCTGGATCTTCTCACATCAATGTTACATTATGAGGTTATGGATGAATGTGAAAATATATGAGGACTAGAAAAGAGGCCTTGAATGGCACTATTGAATATAAGAACTCACTCAATCCTTGAAATTTCTTAAAACACTTCACATGCCCTTCAAAAAGAATATTTCCAACTACAAATAAGATGAAAGAATGAGACAACATGCTAAGGAATCCATAGTCTTCGGTAAGCAAGATACAAAATTTAAGTAGATCACACTATGAAAAATCATGAAGAGGTAAAAATCAGTAGTTTTATTGATCAAATGGTATGAAAATGAGTAGGGCTATACCATACTTAGGTAGAGCATGAGTTACAATGGCCAAAATGGCTAGTTCTTATAGAACTCTAGAGAGAGACAAGAAGAGAGAAGTCCAAGGGTCACAAGGACACTTGTAAAGATAATAAAATAATTTAATTTTATATGAGAAAGGAATGTGTAATATAACATGGAAGTTCATGAATCACAAGTTTCCATCCAAGTCATAAAACTCATGAAAAGTGGCATGAAACTCCTCATTTTGGCTCAAAAAAATACCTTCATGATTTGGACCTATTTTAACATCAAAAAACTGATTAAAGATATATATTATGATTTTAATGAAGGGTAAGGGTTGAAGGCATGAACTTCCATTCATTATTTGTAGGCTTGGTCATCTAAAATCATCTGAGCATGAGCCATCATCATTTGCAGTCCAAAAAACTCTTCCCTCATGCACCTTGCACACTTGGCCTCAAAATGGGATTATTTTTCCATGAAAATCCAGTAGTGGATGAAAATTTTAAATACCCTCCATTTCCTTATAATCATCAAACACATTTTAAAATCATCCCACTTGAAGTTTTTCACCCTTCTCACTAGCTTGTCCACTATGCTAATTTTGATTGGTTGAGATGAGAGTTATGATATGCACACTTATAAGTTTTTTCAAGGAATTAAATGGGTATATGGAGTTTTTAAAAGTCATAATATTCCCCCCAAACTTTATTTCATCTCTTTAAACCTCTTGTATCTTGAAAAACACACAAAATAGTCAAAAGTACCCTATTTTGTACCTTATCTATATAATTTAGTACAGAAAAAAGCATGGAGAGTATATTGAGGGAGTATAATATAAATTTAAGTCATCATCCTAAGAAAAATATTCCATTATAATAGCTTTTAAACTCTATTTCCATAAACTAGTCACACGTAAGGGTTTTGAAGGGTTTAGGTCTATTTTGACTTCTTAAGGTTTGTTAATAAAAACCTAATGATAAAATTGAAAAAAAATTCCAAAATAATGGTCTTTAGGATCCTATATAACATATATAAACTCCTCTATATTCCATGTAAGGCCTTATGAAAGATGTGAGCATTTGAACCTCTCCTGTCGAGCTTGGTTTCACCTTTTACACAAGCCTGATGTTGCTTTTGAGCCAAAAACGAATTCTTTGTGGTTTCTCTACCTTAAAAAATATTTAGAACCTTTTTTGTAACCACATATTCATGATACAATAGGTTTTAATACTCACATCATGTGAAAAATGGAAGTGATTCCCCATTTGGCTTCTAGGCCTACCCATGCCTAGTAGGCCTATCTACACTTCAAAGCCTAAATATGACCTCATTATGCTTCCTCTACATTAACAAAGATATATCACCTCTATTTTTCCCTTATGAACATGTTTATATTCATTATAAATCTCACTTAGATCTAGAAGTGATAGTGAACTCTTATTTGGACTTTAGGCATACCCTTACCTCATGAGCTTGTCTGCAACCTTAAGTGTATAGGGTACATTCTAAGGTTTCTCTCTTATATAAATGGTATCGTATGATTTTATTATATTTATTTTATCTCTCTACACCTTCTTGAAATGGTCCCATGTGATTTTAATCTCATCTTTTTACCTTAATCTCCAAACCTGCCAGTTTTATTCACAAGGGAGTGCCCTTTGTCTGAGACAAAATAAAGGGCACTCCATTTATGTTCTCAAAAAAAATAAAGATTTAAGATTATTATTAATGTTCTTAATATTTCCTAAAAAAAAAACTATCTCTTGATCCCATGGCTAGATCCTCCAAAAGCACTAAAACCAAAACAAACCTACCAGGCAAGGACTATGTGCAGGGTTTGAAAAATGGGTTGTGTGGGATAAAATTATTCCATTTAATCTATTTTTGCCCATTTTTAATAGATTATATAGACCCTATACACAATTTTTTAACAATTGACCATACCATTTACCCATGTAACTCCTAAAAACTCAAGACAAGCTATATGTAGGTAGACTATGTAGGCATCAAGACATGGACTATATAATATAGGTCTAGAGTCACTTTTTGCTTATTTTCAATGATATGAGGACATATTTATGTCATTAATATAATTATGGGTGTTTCTTTAGTCTTTTCATCACTTCAAATCTTCACATACCCTTTTCGACAATTTTAACTCTTAAGACTGTGTATGTAAACTTTAATTATGTCATACTCAAGGCACCATTCCTATAGGTATTCTACATGATTTATCTTTGGATATAGTGCATAAGATTTGTTTGTATCATATAATATCATTAATTCATGTTTTAGACCCATTATTTTCACCTTATGTAACCTTATATCATCACTTAGGTACATTTCTCATCTCATTGTTCCCCTACAGTCACCTATAACTAGTTGTAGGTGCACACTGTAGGTGTAAATGAGATTTGAAGATAATAATTTTTTACTTGAAACCTCTAAGGAAGATTTTAATCATTTTAAAAACCTCAAATGTACCCAAACACCCATGCATTGCAATAAAAAAATACTCTTTCAAATTTAAGATCTATGCTGGTTGTAGGTGAATATTCTATAGATAATGGCACCTGTAGGTGATTCATTAGGGAAAAAAATAGTATATAACCTTATTTTATTATATATTGGATCAAAAATATTACTTTAAAATATTTATAAACACTTCCCCATGATGAAACAGTCTAGGTTTTCAACTTTGGTTGAAGGGTGCATTTGGAACTATTTCTTATTGATTTCACTGCCTAAATTTAGTACTTTTGCAAGCAACTTTGGACTGCCTAACAACCATTATACCTTTATCATATATCTTATATCTCTTAAAATGTTATAAACCTATGTAGGTGATACTATTCAAGGTCATTAGATGCATAAATAATATTTGTAACCTTATAATATGATATTCTAAAAGTGCCCCTGGATCTCTATTTTCATGATTTATGGATAATGGGCCTAAACAAAATCATTTCACCTTTTAAAGGTTTTCCATAGTTAGACTACCAACTTAGAAAATTTTATTTGTTTTTCATAATTATTGACCAAATTTTGATCTTATAGTGTAGACAACAATATCGTGTCAACCCCCCCTTGGCCCGCCTTCTCGCAGATTCGCATGCACATTCTGATTCAAGCACCAGAACTCGACTATCATCTTCTTGGCTACCAAAGCTCTGCACAAGTCATTCTAGAGACTGGATTGAAACATTGTATGAGGACCTCAACATCAGCCACAATGGGAATAAGCATTCTGACACCTCTAATTCTTCACCTAACAGAGCTAAGTATTCTGGTCTCCATTTCAAAGTTTTAGAATATACTGTTAATTAGCTTCCATTTGATATTTCTAAATACTATTAAGAGACCTGATTTCTTCCATGGAGGGGCTGAAAGGCCTTCCCCTTATTCTCACCTCCTTTACACACCAACCCTATACCTTTACCCTTTTGTAGACCTCATTCATCTTCTCGTAACCCTACATAAACCTTTGAATTCCCAAAAACTCTTCTGTCCATTACAAAAATATTCTAAAACCCATCCAAAGCCCATAGCCCCTTTTGACATCGGCAACCCAACCAACGTCGACAACATTTTAGACCAACCTCGATAGACTAACCAATGTTGATGACTGTGCAAACCAAAAAACCTATCCAAACTCCCATAGACCAGAAAAACCTTTGGACAACATTCTGTAACATTCTGAGACTATAGAGAATAGGTACACAACATTCTACCTTTCCATTTCTTTAAGTCTTTTATCATTTCTTTTTATACAACACTCTTTTCTTTAAACAATGGACTGTCATCCCTCAATGAGTTTCTTTCTTACTACAGGTGTTTCCTCCATAGCCAAAGAGGAGCTCCCACAAAGCTTGGATATGGTGCGCACTAAATCCGAGTAACGTCAAACCCACAACCCTTAACTTTAGTTTCTTCCTTATCTGAATGTAATTAGCAAAAATATAGAGAAACATTCTGGCACGCCCGGTGGGACCCTTGGAGTTTTCCTTGGGTTCATTATTCTTCTTTTAAAAATCAAACTTTCATATAGGTGCATTAGAAAAATATTCTCTTCTTGCTTCCCCTCTTCTATCTTTGTTTCAAAAGGAAATCATAAGCAGAAGTTAAAAAGAACATCTCTTTTTCTTCTTGTTACTCCTTGCATGCATCATAGAGTAGTGAAAAACTCATACTTTTTACCTCTTCTCCAATCTTTTGCATTTGAATAATATATTTTGATTTGGGTTAAAAACTACTGCATTTCATTCTTGCTTGGATGCATACTTAGCCCACTTAGTAATTAAAGCATTATGAATGAATCATAGTGCACAAATGTTACACAACAAACCAAAATCACTTCAAATTAAACACATAAACTTACTTGAGACAAGGCTCGTCTAGGATTTCATCACCTAGTAGATACCTTACCCCACTCGATGATCCTACTTGGATTTCACCACCAAGAGGAGGACCCACTCTATTCTCTGGCAGAGTATAAACTATAGGCAAGGTATATTTTGGCTAAGCGACCTAGCTCAGCTCTGGGTTCGTGAAGTGAAGGGATCAAGACCTAGCACCAGGCCACGTACTAACCCTAACATAGATATTTTTGAGCACCATAACATAACCTGAAACTAGCCATAGACTTCCTCTCTAGGACCTATTCTACAAGCTCAATTCCCAACACACTCTCTTAAGGCATAAGCCACCATGACTTTAAAACTCATTCCTAGGAATTTAATGTTTTAGAGGTTGCTTGCCTAATCATCTATTCTACTATTTTTATCTAATTATTTGAGCTGGTAAGGTTGCATCATTCTAAAGTCTAAAAACAACTCAAAATATCTTCTTCTTCCAAAAACTGTCAATTTTTTGTGTTTCTAGAATTACACAGAAACTGACATCAGTTTGTCCACCAACGTCGGCAAAATTTTCTAACCGATATCAGTTAAACAACTAACATCGATCACTATCAATAAATTTTCTTTCCAAATAATAAGCTTAAAACTCAAATTTCTTGCTGATCAACACAAATTCTAGTTTTTTGAAACTAAAACACATAGTTTTTGGAACCTGAAGCCCTTTCACTTTGGATGGTTTTGACATGCAATCAAGCCAAATCTCTTGTTGACCATGCAAGTCAACAACCACTCCCACCTTCACCCTTCATACCAAGTCATCTAATGGAGTATACTTTAGACACCGAGCATACTCCTATCTAACCTACCCCTAATCGACCTCCTATTGTTCTCGAAGGGGATCAAGAATTTGAGAGATTCCTTGACCACAACGTCAAGGCATCTCGCTAGAAGCCAAATGTGAGATCCTTCGGGTAATCCTATTTACAAGATGCCAACTTCTTTGGTTGAAGTAGTAATGATATCAATAACATCCACTACCCCGACCAGTAACCCAATCATGGCCAATGTTCAAGATTTGGCCTCTCCTTTTATCCTTTCTGGCCCTACCTCCATCAGGGTTTTCATACCCCCTCAACCACAAACAATTCAACCACGTTCGACACCTTTCTAAAACTTGATTGTTTCTATCCCATCCAATCTTACACCCATAAACATGAGAGTGACCACTTATCCTTTAACCAGTGTCACTGCCATTCAACCACCCTTGGCGGCATCTAGTCAAGTTGGGCCCTCCAACTTCACGGCACAAGCCTCCTTGACCTCGACATTAGCCCCTATGACAAACTATTAGTATGTTGCACCTACACAAATGCAACCAAGTATGTCCTATGCCCCTCCCAATGCCTTTCAGGTACCCTATAACTTAGGGGGTTCCCCTCATGCCAATCCATATATCGATCTAATTAAGATGCTGATGGATAAGATGTCCAACCTTGAGACATCTATTTCAGGTTCAAGGAGTGTTCTTTCATACAAACAAATATACAACGAACCTATCCACCCTTCAGTTCCTATTTGACCATACCCTAGCCAGTGGGAACTCCCAAAATTTACTCGCTTTCAGAGTAAAGAGGATCCACAACAACATCTGTGAGCATTTAGACACACTTGCTACCTCATAACACATGATGATGCGTTGTTACTTTACACATTCCCTATGTCACTTTCTAGCACCACCCTTGACTGGTATAGCTCCATTACCAGTCATTCTCTCTTCACCTTCACTCAACTTGCTTAGCTATTCCTTGACCATTTCTCAATCAACATCACCATGAAGGTCTCCATCACATACCTTTATTCCATTAGACAATTCGAGGATGAATCAATAGCAGACTTTGTCGCCCGTTGGAGAGGTTTAATCAACCAACTCTCCTTCTCACTACCTCAACCTAAGCTCATTGAGCTCTTTTCAAGAGCATGTGCCAAGCACATCTCGTCCACTCTTTGGGTTCAAACTTTCTGCACATTTGATGAAGCTTTCACTATGGATCGAAAGCTTGAACTCTGTGTAGTCAAAGAAGATAGGGTCAAATTGCGTAGTAAAAATACCAATGCAAAATCCAATGAACCTTCTTCTCCCAAACCTTCATCTTCCCACTCCAAGTCCAAGGGATCAGTGAACGCTATGGTCCTTAGGTCATCATCTTCTACTGCAACCAACCAATCTGAGCCCTCCACATCATAAAACATCACTAGACAATTCCAACAATAGTATGAACAATGACGATACACTCCAATAGGAGAATCATATGCTTATGTATTAGATAAACTAATGAAGTAGGGGGTCCTTAATCTCCCTCAAATCCAACCACCTATCTAATTTGACCCCTCACAAGCCATCCCTACATGGTATAGGGAAAATGACTTTTGTAACTATCATCGTGTCAAGGGTCATGACACAGACAATTGCAAGACCATAAAAAACATTATTCAAGACATGTTAGACAAAGGGGACCTTGTTATGGATAACCCTAATGAGCTAGCAAACCAAAACATGGATGTCTTTAGGCAACCATTTCCCAACCATCCCCCAAGTCAAAACAATGTTCAAACCATAGTCGATGACCCTCAAGAATGCAACATACGCACAGTCAACATGGTCTTTCCTTTCATTCCTAACCAACCTCTCCCACAATCTAAAGAGGTTAGTCAACCCATTTCTCCACCATGGGTAGAAGAGCCTATTTTACCCATATCACCCCCATGACATCAAACACCTCCTCTACCCATTCTTCTACCTCGTGAGGATCCCATATTACCTATTCCTCTTGTCCCTACCTTCCCTCTTTATCTACCATTGGAAGAAGTTACCATTCATATCCCACACCCTTATGTAGAAGGGGCTATTATCCCTCTGCTTCACCCTTTAGAGGAGCCTTCCTCTTCTATTTTTCCTCCACCGATGGAGGATAGTCCTCTATCCACCCCTCTTTCACACGTAGGAGAGTCTACTTTGACCTCTCCCATGTTGGAGGATGCTTTGATAGTACCAATGCCACTGGCTCGACCCTCATCCTTCTTATTAACAATGGAGGATCATACTTTCCCCACTCTTAGACCACACATGGAAGGCATGATCATCCCTGCACTCTATCCGCTTGAAGAACCAAAATCTCCAATCCCTTCTCCATCGAGAGAAGAACTTACCACCTCACCTACTTCGGCTTAGGAAGATCCAGTGATGGTTCTCTCTTGCCTTTGGCCCAAGATCACTGCATCCCACACGTATCTATTCTCACAATTGCCCAAATCCTCTAAAATATTGACTGCAAGACCTCACGTGATGTCATCTAAACCCTTCTCTCGATTGGCAGAAAACTTAGGATTTCTCCATTTTAGGAACATAAAACATGAGGTGCTATGGGATCAACTTAAGGCTCCTTGTCTTACACATTCTGTTTCACCTTATGCTGCCAACCCTTCCGTGACAATTCATCCCAAAGTCTCTAATAAGGATCAGGTTGTCACTTCTAAATCTTTAGAAGCTCAACCTTCCAAATTTGAACCTAAACCCTCACAGGTGTCCACCATGCCGAAATAGATTAAATCTCTTGGTGTTCACCCTGTATCAAACCTCACTCACCCACAAGTGAAGTTAGATTTGAACCTCGCCCCGCATAGTAGTGGTCCTCACACCATACTAAAGAAGGCTACTAAACCATGTCAGTATACTCCTCCCCCACCTTTACCATTGCCCTCTATCTTGGGTCCACATCCTTCCACTTTAATAGGAGTGCTCCCTACTCCAACACCTCACAAAAACAAAATGCCTCCATTACTCCCTCTACCCATCAAAAACATACTTCCTCTAAAAAGTTTGACACCTCTCACTAAGAAAGTGCCATCTACGCGTGTGGCCACACCACCAACCAAAAAGGTGGTACAAAAAACTCCCCCTACAACTCCTAAATAGAAGTTGTCAACCCCTACCACAACAACGAGTGTAGACCCATTAGTGGGTTCCTATGCTTCATTGTTATGCTAATTGTTGTAGTCTTCTAGCATCATTCTCTTGCCCATTAAGCCATACCAACCTCTCAAATCAAAACCATCTTGGTTTGATGACACTCAAATTTGTGCGTATCATCACACACCTAGGCATGATACTGAGCATTTTTGCACTCTTAAAGTTGTCATTCACTAACACTTGGAAAAGGACACCCTTCTTGTTGAGGATTCTTTTGACAAACTATCGACACCATCCCATGCCTCCCAAACCTCCTCACTTGGATCGTGATCCCAACGTGAAATTATAGTCCCTCTACCACCTTCTCCCCCTTTATTCAAAATCAACACTATTAATGTGGCCACCAGGTCCCAAACCCTAAAGGATAAAGGAAAAGAGTAGGTTTCTATCCCTTAGACATATCCATTCACCAAGCCCTCTCCACCACCAAAGCCCAAGATTTCTATCTTGAGCACATCTCAACCAACATCTTTGAGGGAAATTCCTCCTAACCTCTCTAGTCCACATGATGTTTGGTATAAATGACTTGTTAACTACTTGACTTATTCTATCATTCCCCCTGACCTCTCTAGCAATAGACGGTGGGCTTTTATCAAGAGTACTACTCGATACACCATGCTAGGGGTCTACTCTACAAATGAGGATTCAACGGCCTCCTTCTCCAATGCCTAACCACCACTGAGACATCTCATGCCATCAAACAAGTCCATGATGGAAATTGTGAAGGACATTTCAGTGGTAACTCATTTGCAAAGTGCATCCTTTGCCTGGGTTATTATTGGTCCACTCTTAACCAAGACTGCAGTAACTATGTTAGACGTTATATCAAATGCCAGAAACATGCTAACCTACTTCACGTCTATAATCACAATGTCTAACATCGCATCAAGTGTGCCTACAACAAAAATCTGAAAGAGCGAGATTTCAAAATCAGAGATCTTGTCCTTAAAGAAAACCAATACGTGACCAATATGGAAAGAAGCAAATGAGGCAAATTTGCTCTTAATTGGCTCAGACCTTATATAATAATGCACAAGTATGGATCAGGGACTTATCATCTATCTTCTCTCGAAGGCTGGCCAGAACCTGAGCCCCTTAATGCCTTGCATCTATGACCATTCTACTATTAACCAAGTAATCATTCACTTGATGTTTAACTTGAGCTCATCCCTTGAGCAACCCCCATCATCCTCATTCCTATTCCTTTCAACCCTTTTTCCCTACAACAATTAGTTAACCCTTTTTTTTAAAGCATTAATGCTTTATCCTAATAAAAGGGAAACCCCTAAACCTCTATAGTCTAGTCCATGACTAAAAGTTCAGTCAACAAAAAAAAAAAAACATAAAACTAGGATGCCTAATAAAAGGTCATGAACTATAAATGTAGACTACTCCCTTAAAGTACAGATACATTATTGCTATAATTAATAAATTGCTCCCTTGAAGGATAGCTATGCAAAGAACTTAAAACATACAAAGCAAAATATAGACCACTCCCTCGAAGGATGCCTATGCCCAAATTATGCTACATGAACAACACTCTCTTAGAAGCTTCCCGCATCGATCAGCTTCACATGACCACAAATCAAAACAACATCCCCAAGTAGACTTCCCGCATTGATCAGTCTACCAAAAAAAAAAAAAATTGACTGACAAATTATTAAGTCATGGACTGGCCTATAGTCATTCTCAGGGTCACCTATAAAAGGGGTAAAGTTATCCCTGCTAAAAAGGGTTACGCTATCCTCACATATCACATAATCACACCTATTACCCCAAGATACCCAAGGGATTTTGAGCTCACTTAACATCAAGTGATTAGGGTACTTCTCTAATGAAAACCAATGGTCAATGACATAATGCATGAACAGGGATTTTGTTTGCAAAAACTCTATCTATGCTATCATTATAGTCCTTGTCAATGAAAGAGAAATGCGCCTTTCACTTCTTACACACCTTCATCACTTGCCAATAACATCACAACCCACACATTTTCTAACCACTAGCATAACATCATGATTTATTTAAATGTAAATACCAATTTGTGTTATTTAAATTATCATAGCCCATTCACATTAGTTTCTATGGAAAACAATACACATGGAAACTATCAACCAAACACAATTTATGTCAAGCATAGACCATCACCAATATGGAAACCTAGTGAAGCATAAATAAACTCATTTCATTTTTAGCATACACCATCACCAATATGGAAAATTGCTAAGGATGAAAAACCACATAACCTATGTTACAACATACACCATCACACAATATGGAAAAGGCTATAACATCATCATACACTCATCATTTCAATCATGTACCATCAAACATATGGGAAATGCTAAAAAACACTAACATAACCAAACCAACCATCAACATCTTTGACTCTTCTTCCCTTTTTGGGAGAACTACATTGGCCTAAGGCCCTTACAACAGGGGCTATGTAGGCAGCACTTAGTTGACATGGAGTCATCTGAGATTAGCTCAATTATTCATTCATTCATTTACCTAATCGACCAACTATCTAAGCCCAAAACTTACTACCTACCTTGACCCTAGGCTCACCACCTATCCTAAACTACCTCATTTTTTAACCATCTAACCTTTAAACCATGACCTAACCTAGTCAAACCCAATCCCTAACCTACTCTCCACTTTCCCTTTTTAGGGAGAACTACATTGGCTTGAGGCCCTTAAAATAGGGGCTATGTAGGCCGCACTCAGTTGACATGGGGTCTTCTGAGGTTAGCTCAGCCATTTGTTCATTTGTCTACCTAATGGACAACTATCTAACCTCTTAAACTGCCCAAAATCATGACCAAACAACTAGCCCTGACACTGTAGAAGTCACCTTAGACTCCTCATGTGGCACATTATAGATCATATACCTCTCCTTCACCACAAAAAAAAAACACTTGAGATCACTTATATCTCAGCCTAACTCGACAAATGACTTCAGAGATCGCGACTATCTCCTCAGACCATGACCACTTTCGAGACAACTTTGCCTTGGTTGTTTTGATTGTATATGTCACCTCATGAATAGTTAGCAAATTGTCCACAACCCTCACACCTATTGTCAGATCACGACCAAGTTGATCCCCAATATTTGTGACATTTTTGTGTTTTGTAGGAGCACTTCCTAGCCTAGATACTTGGAACACGATGACCATTAGAGCTATAGCTTTGATTGATCTAACCCAATCAGCTACCACTAATAAGCTGGGGACCCATTACTTTGATTATAGTCTTCCTCACCCATTAGAGCTATAGCTTTGATCATTTAACCCAATCAGCTACCACTAATAAGCTAGGGACCCGTTATTTCAATTTTAGTCCTCCTTAACCTTGCCTGTGATAATTTAACCTGCCTATCAAGTGAAGTGGTATATGTGCAATCTCAACTATTACAATGTTCACACTCTAACCTCATCCTACCCATCCACTGCCTATCAAATTGGCACTCGATATCAAATTACCTTCTCTCGACTCCCACTTTGAAGGGGAATACCTCATCCCATACCTGGGGTAACCTACATCTATTTTTGTCTTGCAGTTTGTCAGAATAAACCATAAGAGAAAAAGGGGCAAATGTAGACACCAATATCATGTCAACCCCCCCTTGGCCACCTTCTCACAGATTTGCATGCACATTCTAATTTAAGCACCAGAACTCGACTATCATCTTCTTGGCTACCAAAGCTCTACACAAGTCATTCCAGAGACTGGATTGAAACATTATACGAGGACCTCAACATCAGCCACAATAGGAATAAGCATTCTGACACCTCTGATTCTTCACCTAACAGAGCTAAGTATTCTGGTCTCCATTTCAAAGTTTTAGAATATACTGTTAATTAGCTTCCATTTGATATTTCTAAATACTGTTGAGAGACCCAATTTCTTCTATGGAGGGGTTGAAAGGCCTTCCCCTTATTCTCACCTCCTTTACACACCAACCCTCTAACTTTACCCTTCTACATACCTCATCCATCTTCCCGCAACCCTGCATAAACCTTTGAATTCCTAGAAACTCTTCTGTCCATTACAAAATATTCTAAAACCCATCTAAAGCCCATAGCCCCTTTTGACATCAGCAACCCAACTAACGTCGGTAGCATTTTAGACTGACCTTGATAGACTAACTGACGTCGGTGACTGTGTAAACCAAAAAACCTATCCAAATAGCCCATAGACCAGACAAAACCTTTGGACAACATTTTTTAACATTCTGAGACTATAGAGAATACGTACACAACATTCTACCTTTCCATTTCTTTAAGTCTTTTATCATTTCTTTTTATACAACACTCTTTTCTTTAAAAAGTGGACTGTCATCCCTCAAGGAGCTTTACGCTTCTAGGACTGAGTGCATAGCTTGGCAGTCCACCATATCCTCATCTAACACTTTTCTTGTTTGAGTTTCTTTCTTAGTGCAGGTGTTTCCTCCACAACCAAAGAGGAGCTCCCACAAAGCTTGGATATGGTGCACACTAAATTCGGGTAACGTTAAACCCACAACCCTTAACTTTAGTTTCTTCCTTATCTGAATGTAATTAGCAAAAATATAGAGAAACATATAGGTCAAAATTGGGCACCCCTGTATAAAAATTTAATCTTTAGATATTTTAGGGGTGAATATCATGTCATAGTGTGAGCTCAAATCTCTTCAATGTAATATGAATGATATTATATTTGATCAATTTGTTATCCATGTACTTTTACCTTATTTTAGTCATTATAATGGGTTTAAATAGAGTTTAAAGAATAGTTTAAAAGTGACAGATCTTGCAGATGTAGTAGTTATAGAGGAAGCTAAACATGTGGATTTGTTCATCTTGGTTCAAGGTTCCTATGTACTAAGTCTAAGGTCCTTCGCCGAAGCACAATCAAAGTTGTTCATGTTCAAAGACTTACTTTGAAGCATTTCTAAACTTAGTCATTTGAGTTCAGTCATTCAACTTTGGGTTTTCCTATTATGTATAAATTCCTTTGAAGGAGGTGTTCCACAAAACTCGTGGTAAATATACTAGTGTTCTTTCTTTTGGAGTTTTTATTTTTGGGTTTTTTTTCAAGTGTTGGAAATTGTCTCAGACATTTTGTCTGAAATAATTTCCTCAAAGGATATCCTTTTAGAGATACGGGTCAAAAGTCTTCCAAGAAAATTGTCCACATAATTTGTTTAAGAGAATTGTTCAAATGCAGAAGTTCCAAAAGGTGCATCCCAATCTTTTCAAAGGGTACTTGTGAAGCAAGGTGCCCTATTCAAAAGTCTGAAAGTGTACTTATCAAGCTAAATGGGTCTTTTTCAAATTATCAAAGGGTTATTTTCAAGAAGCTGAAGGGGTCATTTTAGAAAAGTTGATGGCACTTTTTGATTTCCCCAAAGGGTATGTTTCCTTTTAAGAAAGGTCTTTTTCAAATTGTTAAAGGGTCATTTGCAAGAAGTTGAAGGGGTCATTTTAGAAAAGCTGATGGTACTTTTTAATTTCCCCAAAGGGTATGTTTCCTTTTAAGAAATGTATTTTTAAAATTGTGGAAGGGTCATTCCAGATTTCTAAAGGTCCACTTCAAAAAATGTAAAAGAATAATTCAAAGAACCAAATAGTCTATTTTTAAACGCTGAAAGGTCTTTTGATAGATTAAAGAAATTAATGTGGAAAAAGGAGCTAAAGCATTTATTTTGATAAAAATAATGAAGGAAAAGATCTAATGTAAAGAGCTAAATGAATTCTCTTAGGATAAAATGCTGAACAAAATGTCCAAAGGAATATGTTTGAGAAAAGTATCTGCAAAAATGGTCAAAAGCAAAAGGCCCAATGGATTTCTTTCAAGAAAAGTGGTTGAGAAAAATATTTTTGAAGGACACCTTTGAAGCCAAGTGCCCCAAATAATTTCACTAAAATATATCTTGCAAGCAAAAGTGTCCCATGCAGAGGTCCCAAAAGGGCAATTTCCATAGTTAAAGATCACTTGACAAAGGTCCAAAAGAGGCTTAAGTCTAAGGAAAGTGTTTTGAATGAATAAGGAAGGTGAAGGCCCCATAAATGTCAATTTAAAACTATGGAAAATAGCCATTGATGTCAAAAGACTTGGTAGGAACATAAGAGCAAATTCAAAGTTAAAAAATGGTTGAATCCCAAGCATCTAGTGCAGATAAAGCAAGCAAAATAGATAGGCTGACAGTTTGATTCATTGCTGATGATTGTCCAAATCAAAAGGCTTCCACAAAATCAATAAACACAAGTGTCTAAAGGATGGCTAGAAGTTAGGAAAATAATTTTATAACTATCACCATAAGTCCCATTTCACTCAGTAATGCTATGTGTTAGGTCCTTTGTTTTTAGTTTTGAATGCTTATAGATGATTTTTGATAGATATTGTTACCTATGTCAATTCTAAAGGTCTTATGCCACTTTTCACCATTCTTATGACTAGTTTCGAATAAGAAGACCTCCTAACATGGTGTAGCTTTCCACACCTCTCTTCCACATGAAATTGTAACTAATTTTCACATATGGAGACATGTTCAAATGACTCTTGAACTTCCTTTGCTTGACCTCTCTCTCAAAATCTATATATATGCATTCTTTTGGATTGTTTTTGGTAGCCTCTACTGGTTATTGGGAAAAATCTAGGAATATTTGTACTTGAAGAACTCTTGAAGAAATAAAAAGGTGTTTTTTCCACTCATATGTTGTAATATTTAGTAATGACTTGAATCTTGTTGGTCTAGTCTAGTGAAAGATTATCTTTTCTAGATTATACTCTTGATGGTCTACCAATTTGTAGAAAGGAGATTGTTGTAGGTATTTGATAGTATTCTTTTCCAAGTTTAGATATATCCTAGAATCGTTCCATGATTGTATCCCTCTTTGAAATCATTAATTACCTTCCCAAGAATCGTATACCTTCTTGAATCTAGCATATGAAACATTGATGTAGCAATGAATCCTAAGTTGTAAGTCTTGTGTGAGAAACACCTTATTTGTATTTAAGTAGTGGTTTCAGTTAATTAAGAGGAAATTATACATTGGTGCATCACACTTTCATTATTTTATTTATTTCTCTTAATCCATTTTCATATCCAAATTATTAAGTTAGAGAGAGCTTTAAAGGTGCATCAAGGGGAGCTATCCCCTTATCTAGAGATTCATTTATCAACATTGTCACCCACATCAAGAGAAATATCTCCATGGTGCCACTTAGATGAGGATATTTAGGCATATCCTCAAGGGTGCGAATCTAAGTGTCAATAGTTTTTGGCACACCCAGTGGGACCTCTAAGTCCGAAAAGATTGTTCAAGGTTGGTGTTGGTATTGACATAGTTAAAGATGAAAAAAGAATATACATTCAGTACCTAGTGACTCCATTAAAGAATTCAAGTCTTTGGTTGATGATCAATCATATTTTCCATGCCAAAGGTGACAACTAGATCTGTCGCTAAAGAGATACCCTTTGAGTTTATGCAACTACGTCCATATTCCACCAAAAGGTTTATGTTTTTCAACACTCATCCTTAAAAAAGATATTTTGTGTTTAAAGCTTATAAGTTTGTGTTATATTCCATTCCTAATATCCACAGTGATCATTCCAAGATGTCAAGAAGACAACCTTTTATGCCTTTCACTGGGGCATCTCCATTGCATCTTGCCCAATATGATCAAATTCTAAGAGTAACCCTCAAAAGTGTCCCATATTTTAGTGGGGATGGTCCTATTAATGCTATTGAGCACATTAAGAATATATCAAACTTTTTTAATATCCAAAACATCACCCAAGAAAATTTCAATATTAGGTTTTTGGCCTTGTCTTTCAAAGGAAAAGTTTTGGATTGGTATGGGACTCTACGTGTAAATTCCATTAGCTCATGGGATGAATTGGGAGATTTATTGACTAATAGGTTTGGGAAGAAGAGTGACTACCTATCTCTAGCTAATAAATTGACCAAAATAAAGAGGGTACCACATGAATTCATGCAAGACTTTAATACTAAGTTCTAAAAAACTTGGGATAGAATCCCAACCCTTGTGAGGCCAACCTCAAACTGCATTTTTGTACTACTTGAAAGCATTGAATAGTGATATTGCCATGATGATTCAATATATGGGTGGAAAAAAATTTCCTTATTCCTATGAAATATCCATAAATGCTAAGAATAATCTTATACAAGTGGGAAAGATAGCTCCTAGACCTCCAATGCCACTATTCCCTGATTTGCATTGTCCTAGTCAAGGTGCATTACCCACTTTAGCCAATTTTCCTAATCAAGAAAGGCCTACCATTGATCCTTAAAATTAAATCCATGAAGTTAAAATATTGCTTCAAAGTGTTACAAATGAGTTATTTTCCCTCAAAAGATAACAATCTTAAAGTTACACGCCATATCAAACATACAATCAGTTTGGGCAAACAAGTAGACCTCCTTTCCAAAATAATGGACAAGGACAAGGCCAAATCACCCATGTCAAGCCCTATCAAAGATATAATCATAATTATCCCTCATCCTAAAAATCCCTTATCCCTATTCCAAGAATAGCCCAACTATCTATCTTTTGAACGTGGTCAAGAGCATGTTGCTTATGCAAATGAGATGCACAATCAAGGCATGGTAATGCAAGATAGTCAATCTTTCTAAGTTTCAAAATTTGAAGGATATATGCAAGGAGGGGTGGAAAATTTAAAAATTGAGACTGATCCTACCCTCATAAATCATTTTGAGGGTGAGTTTTATGCCATTAATTACTTGGGAAATACAAGTAATTAGAATACTAGTGTTGCCTCTAATACTAGGTCCGAAAAGAGGGCTATTGATGAAGCTAAAGGAGATAATAAAAGAATATTTTGAATCCTAACTCCTAAATCATATCCTATAGTAATTGGGTCTAATAAATCTCCTAAATTTCAATAAAATAAAATAATTCCACACTTTAGGCCAACTACTACAACTTTACCTCCACAAGCTACATCACAAGGTGCCAATGTTCATAAAGAGAACCCCAAGGTGAGTAATCCTTCTATCCATGTGGTGAAAAAAATGAAAAATAATAATATTAACATATAATTTTGGGATTATATAACATTACTAGGATAGAAATATATAATCCAAAAGGAATTGCATGGATTGGGGAAACAAGCTGGCCCATCTAGAAATGACAATGTGGTTTTGGTCAATGGAACTCAATCTATATATGGTCAAATGAATAATGATGAGAATACTTCTCATTTTTAACTATATATAATTATTTTTGATTTATTGGTTCATAATTTTATTATATATAGTGGAGCAAGCACATCAGTTATGCCTAAATGTATAGTAGATAAGCTAGGTCTCAAGTATGAGCCAATGACTAAAGGAGTTTTATAATTAGATGGATCACTAGCCAAGACTTTGGGGATAGTGAAAGGTTTGAGTTTGATATTTCATGATTGTACTAATTTTTCAATTCCTCATGATGTGGTGGTGGTAGATCTACCACTATATTTTTCTCTTTGCTTATAAAGAGAATTCACATCTAAGATAGGTGGATATTTGGCAGCCAATTGGTCTTACATGGTGTTTAAGAAAAAGTATGGAACTAAAGTGAAGATTGAGTTAGAACCTATTCATAGATATCACTTAGAAATTTACTAAAATAAGGTGGAAAATGTTAATTATGCTATCATTGATGAAGATGAACTTCATATTGATCAATTTCCATCATGTTCCCTTGAGGGAGTTTTTGATTTGTTTCTAGATGAGTGGGGAGATGACAACTATGAGCACGATCCTTAAAATTTTATTGAAGAAATTGGTCTTGGGGTCTAATATATGCATGAGATGGATTAATTCATAACCAATCTAGTGAAGCCAACTAAAGAGGTGGGTGGTTTATGGTAGCTCTTCTTTTATGGGTCTAAAAGTAATATTGGGTCTCATGGTGGAGCAATGTTAGTTTCACCTTCAAAGGAAAAGTATTTTTAAACCTTTAGATTTCAGTTCTCTTGTAATTTCAATGTATTTGAATATGAGGCCCTCATTCATGGCCTTGAGTGGGAAAGGAAAAGAGGTGTCAAAGAATTGTAAGTGTTTGGTGATAGTGAACTTGTTATCAATCAAGTTAGAGGGTAGACTTTGACAAAAAAATCTTTGCTTAAGTCCTATAAGCATAGAGTGTGGGACCTTGTAGAAGATTTAATTTCCTTCAACATAATTTATATTTCAAGAGAGTCTAATAAGCATGCTGATAGGTTGGCAGCAATTGGAGCTCAGTTTGATGTTCCAAAAGGGATAAAAGAAGACAATAACCAATCTCATCTAAAAGTGATTGTAAGGCCCTCCATACTAGATAATGTGACTAAATAGTAGGTGTTTGATAGTGAATTGACTAGAAAATAACACTTTTCCTACAATAATAAGATAATTTTTCTTCCAAAAATTATTCTAAACTATAATAATTTTTTGGAGGGTAGATTGTGTAATTGAAGTCTAACAAACTCCCTAAACACCTAGTTACCCTTGAGAACATATTCAATGATGATGACCAGTTAAAGAAAGAGAAGGTAAGAATATATACCAAGTAGTATAAATATGAGAAGGTTTATATATTTAAAGATAAATTTATTTCACTTGGGAAGGTATGTATTAGCGAAGAGAAACATGCTTTCATTGATTTATGCCAATAATTTTCTGATGTCTTTACATGGGAGTATAAAGATTTAAAAGGTTTTGATAAAAATATAGATCAAAATAATATAAAGTTAGATGGTAATAATAAGCCTATTAAGAAAATTCAAAGGCTAATAAACCCCAAAATTGAGCCTCTCATGAGGAAATAACTCATTAAATTGATTGAGTCTAGAATCATTTTTCCCATTAAGCATTCATCTTCACTGGTAAACCTAGTTCTTTTTAGGAAAAAGAATAGAGAGATAAGGTTGTGTGTTTATTTTAGGGACTTAAATAGAGTGTATTTGAAGGATAATTACCCACTCCCTTCCATGGAACAATCTTCCAAGTTATGTTTAGTAGTGAAAGGTTTTCTCTCCTTGATGGGTATTCTGGGTATAATCAGATTCTGGTGAAGGAAAGTGACCAATATAAGATAGCCTTTACTACTAAATGGGGTACATATGATTATATGAAAATTAATTTTGGGTTTTCTAATGCTATAAATACTTTTCAACATGAAATGGATATGTATTTTCAAGGACTAATCATTGACATTGTATTAGTATATCCTGATGATGTGATAATTTTCTCCAAGGAAGCAAAAGATCATTTGAAGAACCTAAGGAATATTTTTTAGAGGTATAGAGAGTTTGGGATCTCTATAAACCCAAAGAAATGTGTGTTTTCTATCCATGAAGGCAAACTGTTAGGACAAAATGTTTCCAAAAAAGGTCTATTTATTGATCTCAAAAGGGTAAGTGCCATCTTGGTGTTATCTTTTCCTAAACATAAAAAAGGTTTGCAAAGTTTCTTTGGAAAGATAAATTTCTTAAGGAGATTCATTCTTTACTTTGATAACTTGGTCAAGCCCTTGACCTCCATGCTGAGAAAAGATGAGTGTTCACTTGGATGAGAAGGAGGAAGGAAAGTTTTCAGGAAATCAAACAAGCCATTTCCCATTCCCCTACCCTTGCAAGTCCTAACTTATCCAAAGACTTCAATTTATACACCTTTGGGAATGATGAGGTAATATTTGACATGATTACTCAAGCTAATGATGAAAATTTTGAACTAGTTACCTTCTTCAGTCAATGTTTAGAAGGTTATGAAACAAGATATACATATGTTGAGAAACAAGTGCTTTCAATTATAAGGAGCTTAAAGAAGTTTAGGCATATGTTGTCTAATAACAAGATTCACATTTTTTTGCCTCATCCTAGTGTGAAATACTTACTATTGAACATATATTTGAATGAAAAGAGGGCAAGGTGGATCACAAGGGTGATGGAATATGATGTGGAGATCAAAACTTCTAAGTTAGTGAAAGGAAAAGGGATGTGTGAGCATCTCACTATAGACTTGAAAGATAAAAAATTTATTTTGGTACTTCATGATGATTTTGTGATAGCTTTACCTTCATCTATGAGAATTTGGACACATGACATGAACCATTTCCTTCAAAATGGTGAGTGTCCACAAGGTCTTGATATGGCCAAGAGAAGGTACTTTAGGCTACAATCCATTCCTTATATACTTGTTGATGGAGTGATTTTTAGAAAGGAATTTTTAGGTGTGATTTTGAGGTGTCTTGATTTAAATCAGATTGACAAAGTACTATTTGAATTCGATGATGGACTAGCTAGTGGTCACTTTGCTCCAAGAACCACAGTTGCTAAGATTATGAGGGTTAGATAATTTTGGCCTAGCTTGTTTAAGGACACTCATGCTTGGGTAAGGAAATGTCAAAAGTGTGTTCTTTTTGATGGAAAATAAAAGCTAGTTGCCTTGCTTCTTCATCCAATCTAGGTTGAGAAACCCTTCATGTAATGGGGTTTAGATTTCATAGGCCTAATCAATCCACCTTTTAGTGCTGGTCATAAGTGGGTATTGATAGTCACCAATTATTTTATGAGGTAGGTATCTCTTAAGGAGGCAAATGAAAATTTAGTCCTAGAATTCTATGAAGGTATAGTAACAAGATTTATAACTCCTTCAACCATAATCTTAGATAATGCCTTGGCTTTCCTAAGAATAAGAGCAAGTGAATGGGCTTTAAATCATGGTATCTATCTTAGTACCTCCTCTAACTACTACCCCAAAGGGGATGGAATAACTGAGTCCATAAACAAGAATCTAATAAAGATTATAAAGAGAATGATGGAGGAGGTTCAAAGGACTTGGCATACCAAGTTGAAAATAGCCCATTGGGCTGACAGGATCACCCCAAAGAGAGAAATTAGAAACTCACCATATACACTTATATATGGAAGGGAAGATAGACTTCCTATCTCAATTGAGTTACCAAATTTAGATCTTACCTATCAGCTATAATTGATGGAAAATTATAGCATGGAAGTCTAGTTATGTGAGTTGATGCATCTTAAAGAGATAAGAAATCAAGCTATGCACACCATGACAACTCACCAAGAGAAAAAAAAGAAGTATTTTGATAAGAAATCCATGCCAAGGATATTCAAATAAGGAGACATTATCCTAAAATGGGATGAAGATAGGGCCAAACTTGGAAAACACACAAAGTTTAAAGTTTTGTGGAGTGGCCCATATGTGATCACATAATGCAAACAACATAATGCTTTCTAACTCTCAAAGTTGGATGGAGAGGAGTTGCATATCCTAGTTAATGGGATATATCTAAATCATTATTACTAGGGTTCTCCTTTTCCTTTGTACATATTTTCTTGATTTTATTGTGTTTCCTAAGTACTCATGCACAAGTGTGAGTTTCTCTTTATCTTGTTTGTGTTATTTTTATGTGGTCTTTTTGTTTTTGGTTGGTGTGTTTGATTTGTGTTTTTTTGTGGCATGAACTTGTTAGTAATATTCAAGTGTATATTGACTCCATTCCCAATGGACTATTTAGGCTACCCGTTTGGTTAGTATAGCAGACATAATACCCCTATGAGTCACCAATTTGTTGACCAAATTTTGATCCTACATGTCAAAATTGGGCACCCTTGTATAAAAATTTGATCTTTAGATATTTTAGGGGTGAATATCATGTCATAATGTGAGCTCAGATTTATTCAATGTAATATGAATGCTATTAGCTTTGATCAGTTTGTTGTCTAGGTCCTTTTACCTTCTTTGAGTCATGCTAACAGGTCTGAATAGAGTTTAAAGAATAGTTTCAAAGGGCTAGATCTTGCATTTGCAGCAGTGAGGAAGCTAATCATGTGGATTTGTTCATCTTAGTTCAAGCTTCTTGTGTACTAAGCCTATGGTCCTTCATTGAAGCACAAGCAATTTTTTTCATGTTCAAAGACTTGCTTCTAAGCATTTTGGACTTAGTCATTCGAGCTCGATCATTTAACTTTGGGTTATCCTATTATGTACAAATTCATTCAGAAAAGGTGTTCCAAAAAACCCATGGCAAATGTACAAGTGTTTTTTTATTTTAGAGTTTTTGTTTTGGGGTTTTTTGTTTAAGTGTTATAAATTGTCTTGGACATTTTGTCTAAAATAATTTCCCTGAAGGATATCCTTTTTCGGCTAGGGGTTAGATGTCTTTTAGGAAAATTATCCACATAATTTGTCTAAAAGAATTTTTCAAATGTAGAAGTTATAAGAGGTGCATCCCAATATTTTTGAAGGGTAATTTTGAAGCAAGGTGCCCTATTCAAAAGTTTGAAAGGGTACTTCTTAGGCTAAAGGGGTCTTTTTCAAATTATCAACAGGTCATTTGTAAGAAGCCAAAGGGGTCATTTTAGAAAAGCTGATAGTACTTTTTAATTTCCCCAAAGGGTATGTTTCCTTTTAGGAAAGGTATTTTTCAAATTATTGAAGGGTCATTCTAGAGTTCTAAAGGTCCACTTCAAAAAACCCAAAGGAACATTTCAAAGATCCAAATGGTCCATTTTCAAAAGCCAAAAGGTCAATCGATATCCCAAATAAATTAATGCAAAAAAAGGAGCTAAAGGATTTGTTTTGGGAAAAATATTGAAGGAAAAGACCTAATGCAAAGATCCAAATGAGTTATTTCAAGAGAAAATGTCAAACAAAAAGTCCAAAGGAATTTGTCCATATAAATGGTCAAAATCAAAAAGCCCAAAGGATTTCTTTCAGGAAAAGTGGCTGAGATAAATCTTTTTGGAATAAACATTTAAAGCCAAGTGCCCTAAATAATTTCCCTAAAAGATATATTGTAAGCAAAATTTTCCCATGTAGAGGTCTCGAAAGGGAACTTTCCATAGTTAAAGAGTACTTAACAAAGGTCCAAAAGAAGCTTAAGTCTAAGGAAAGTGTTTCAAATGAATAAAAAAGGTGAAGGCCCTACAAACATTAATTTCAAACTATGGAAAATAGTCGTTGATGTTAAAATACTTGGCAGGAACATAATAAAACATGTAGAGGTAACAAAGGTTGAATCCCAAGCATATAGTGTAGACAAAGTAAGCAAAATGGATAGGTTGATAGTTAGAGTCATTGTTGGCAGCTGACCAAATCAAAGAGCTTCCACAAAATCAACAAACACAAGTTTCCAAAGGATGGTTGGAAGTTAGGAAAAACATTTTCTATCACCATAAGTCCCATTTCCCTTAGCAGTGTTATGTGTCATCTCCTCTATTTTTAGTTTTGAATGCTCATAGATGATTTTTGATAAAAACCATTTCTTGTGTCAATTCTGAAGGTCTTATGCCACTTTTCACCATTCTTATGATTGGTTTCAAATAAGTAGACCTCTTGACATGGTGTAGCTCACACCACCTCTCTTTCATATGTAATTGTAACTAGTTTTTTACATATGGACACATGTCCAAGTGACTCTTGAACTTATTTTGCTTGACCTCTCTCTTAAAAAATATATATATGCATTCTTCTAGCTTGTTTTTGGCAGCCTCCACTGTTTATTGGGAAAACTTTAGCTGGATTTGTACTTGAATTTTTTTTGAAGAAATAAATAGTGTTGTTACCACTCATATGCTATAATATTGAGTAATGACTTGAATATTGTTGGTCTAGTCTAGTGAAATATTGTATTTTCTATCTTGTACTCTTGATGGTCTACTAATTTGTAGAAAGGAGATTGTTGTAGGTCTTTGATAGTATTCTTTTCCAAGTGTAGAGATATCCTATAAGTGGTCCATGATTGTATCCCTCTTTGAAGTCATTCATTCCCTTCCCAAGAATCGTATACCTTATTGAATCTAGCATATGAAACATTGATGTAGAAATGAATCCTAAGTTGTGAGTCTTATGTGAGAAACACCTTGTTTGTCTTTAAGTAGTGCTTTCAGTCAATTAAGAGGACATTATACATTGGTGCATCACCCTTTTGTTGTTTTAGTTATTTCTATTAATCCCTTTTCATATCCAAATTTTTAAGTTAGAGAGTGATATTTAAAGGTGAATCAAGGAGAGCTAGCCCCTTATCTAGAGATTCATTTCTCAATATTGTCACCCACAATAAGAGAAATGTCTCTATGGTGCCACTTGGATGAGGAGATTTAGGAATATCCTCAAGGGTGTGAATCCAAGTTTAAACAATAATATATTAAACATTTTAAGACTTCAAGGATGGTTTAATCTCATGATTCATCCCCTCCATACAAGTACTTCATGTTTTGCCGATGATACCGTAGGCAGATGTTTCCATGTATAGGTAGTGGGTACAAACTTGGGTAGTATGCATTATGTTTGGCTATAAAATGAGTTTTATGGTTATCCTAACACCTCCAAAAGCATATCCACACTATTATGGATATGAAACAAGTATCTATACCTCCCTTTTAATGTGAACTCATTAATGAGAACACTGTAAGTGCACTTTAATGACATAAGACTATGTGCATAGGAAATGTGCAAGAAATATGTGCTTGGGATTCAATATAGATATTAAAAAAGTGCAAAAATACATTGTTATCTCTCCAATATATTTTAAACACCTATTATATCTCCCATTCCATCATGAAATCATTTTGAGATACTTGCATATTTAAAGAGTTGCCTACATATGCATAGTGTATTGACTACATCCATAGAACATGATTTATAAGATGATATTGGAAGGTAAAAGGGAAATAAGAGCACATTGAAACCATGATTAAAAATCTATAAAAACCCTCTAACACCATGAACAAGCATGAAGTTCTTAAAAATGATGAAAAAATGCCTCTAACTTAGAAAAGTTTTTCCTCTTGCAACCTAAGCTACTTTTCTCATCAAAACATCATGAAACATGAAAAAAATCATGGGGATCATCTTAATATGGAATAAAAATCATATATAACCAACATGACTGACTGGTTCATACAAACATGCCCAAAATGAAGTAAAACCTATAGGGTACATGAAATAACAAGAAGAAAGACACAATCAAATTCATGAGGATGGTTCATAAAGTACAGACCTCCATTATTCAAAATATTTTAATTAAAATGAAGGTATATAATTTTAATACAACCTAACAAAATAATTTGACCTAAAATATCTTGAATTGTTCGTACTAAGCACAAACCTAAAGGTAACTTCTGTATGTCTAGGAAAGCAAAAAAGGAACATAATAGTTTTGAATTAAAAATGTAAATTAAAAAGAATGTAAAGCATTTATATTAGTGTGATGAAGATGAAAATATGTTCCATCACCTTATCCCATGTGGCACACTTCCCCATGGGCTGTACAAGTGTCAAATACTCCCTTTTTTAGTTGGTTTCTTGAATTTTAATTAAAAAATTTGTAAGATTTTGATGTAACTAACAACCTTGATAGGTAAAATGACCTATTGGATTATTTAAAGTAAAATAAGACACATATTCATCTTGGGAATTGTGCCACTTGTATTTATGACCCTTAAAAGCTCACTAAATGACCCAAAATGACAAATTGACTAATATGACTAAGACCAAGGCTAGGATGACATTAGATGACATAAAATAACATATAATACACCCCATGAAAAAATATTATATGACATAAAACATATAAAACTCATGTTTTTAATTATAAGGGTCCCAGTTTGACCTAAAAGTCAAATTTGGTCAACAATTATATTATGTGTGTGTGTTTTTATTTGTTGTAATTCCATCCAAAAAAATTTAGGGTTATGCTTCATGAGAATAATTTTCTTTGATCTTTAAATTATCATATAATCTTCTCTTTTTTCCTTAACCAACCTATTAAACCCTTTTTTTCTTACTTCTATCAATGTTTATTCCTTCAAGATTCCCCTTGCTGCTTTGCCCTCATCATCATACCATATATTAGTTGGAAAGTTGTTTATGCTTCTATTTTTTGTTTTTTACCTCTTGGATGCTAATGAAATACTAACATAAAATTCTTTATGATTGTATCATAATTAGGTATGATATAATTTGTTGTGTGAATAATTTGTTAACAATAAAATGATAATAAAATGGTGATTTCAGCCACAATATGATGAGATAAATCTCTCCACTAAGGGGAGGCTCCCTTTTATTGTTAACTAACACAACACTTAATTATTTACACTTATTTACAATAATTTTATCATAGTGGGTGTTTTCATATCATCCAATTCTCTTTTCTCAGAATTGATGTTTAATCATAAACTTTCTTCCATTTTTTGTGATATAGTTTAAAAATCTAAGATCACTTGATGAACCAAATATAACTAATATTCATATTTTTTAGCCAAAGGAGTAACAAGAATAATACCAGCAAAGTAAATTTAAAAGATAGAATAAAGTGCAGCCCAAAGTCTTCACCTTATTTATAATAAAGATTAAAATTATCAATGAAGAATAATTGGGAGCCCAAAGTCTCCTCAGTAATTCACTTTCAATGATGAACACAAACCTAGTAACGATATTGCAGCTCAAAGACTTCAAAATTAGCTTTTTGTCACCTTTCAATTTATATAAATTCACACCATGTTTTAATTAATTACACAATAAAATGTAATTGAAAATACATAAGAACATCTCTAATACAACACAAATTTATTTCAACTCAAAAATTGAAAATTCACTGTCTTTCTCATATATTTATTGACAAAAGATTTATAATTTGAATTCAAAGTTTCAATATCACTTCTCAATTTTGGTAGCACTTTGCTTCTATAGCAATTGGTGATAATTTTTACAAAGAGCATCCTCCTATTGATAGAGAAGAGCTATGAATAAAATAGGAAATACATAAACACATTGACTTATTTATTAACATAGTCTTATTTGACTTAAGATTGTGTACTTTTCCTACGTGCAAAATGCACCAAACAAAATTACACATGAAAAGTTACAAAAATAAACTAAGTGTCTTTAGACACATGAATTTATTCATTCTCGTTCTTCTCTAGATATGCTTCATATCTCGTTAGGGTGGCCTAAAACTCATTATTATCTGGCCTTGATGTACTTCTGGAGATGGAAAGGACCCTTATGATGGATTCCACTAGATCAGTTGTCACATCTTTGATTTTATCCAAGATTCTTTACAATTTATCCATTATGACTTGGAACTCAACCAATTCATCAATGGAGTATAGTGTGAATGTTCTTATCTCAATCTCTATTTGAATCAAGGATGTGAACTCTTGAACTACTATTTCTACAGGAAGAATTTCTTAAGAGTTATCTTTAACTTTGTAAGGAAATTCTCTAATCCTATTTATAATATCTAACCCCTTATTAGAGCACATATATTTTGCTTCTTTAAGATCCTTAATTAAATTCTTGAGAACTTCCTTCTTATTCTTCATTGCCTCTCTGTATTCTACGAACACTTTTCTACTTGGAATGACCTTTTGTTCAACCAAGAGTTCTAGCTTGAATTGGTACAACTGAGTCTATGTATGACTATCATTATCTGTTAACCTTTGTAAGAATTCTTTCCTATTCACATGACCAATTTCTGTATCTTTGATATGATCAACATTGGATTTAACTACGGACATTGGGACCAATTCTTGGAATTTGTATTTCATGGCTCTCTTAGCAAGAGAAACCTCTATCATTGGTTGAGAAAATGCAAGAGAGTGTCACATCCTTTAGAGTTATCATCTTTTTATTTCATTAGGAAGCATGAAAAAGTGGTAAAAAATTTCACCTATGTACAAGGTAGTAAATCACTTCATGTAGTTTGGAGAATTTTCTCTGAACTACATCATGGGGTAGGTATCTAGTGCAATTCAAAGAAAATTCTCTGATCTAAATGAGTCCAAAAGTTTGGGGTGTAGTTCAGATAAAATTATTTGATCTACACCATATTCCATAATTGAGTATTGGGTAAGAGATAGTGCACTTTAGAGAAAATTCTCTGAAGTGCACCAACAAGATGGGGTGCAGTCCAGATAAAATTTTATAACTTGCACCAAAATGAACTTGGTATAGTCTGAATAAAATTATCTGACATGCACCAAAATGAACTTGGTGCAGTCTAGAAAAAATTATCTGACTTGCACCAAAATGAACTTGGTGCACTTTGGAGAAAATTCTCTGAAGTGCACCAATAGGATGGGGTGCAGTCCAGAGAAAATTCTCTGACATGCACCAAAATGAACTTGGTGTAGTCCATATAAAATTATCTAACTTGCACCAAAATGAACTTGGTGTAGTCCAATTTTTTTTGACTTACACCAAAATGAACTTGGTGTAGTCTAGAGAAATTCTTTTGACTTGTACCAAAATGAACTTGGTGTAGTCTGGAATTTTTTTTCAACTTGCACCAAAATGAAATTGGTGTAGTCCAATTTTTTTTGACTTACACCAAAATAAACTTGGTGTAGTCTAGAGAAAATTCTCTGACTTGCACCAAAATTAACTTGGTGTAGTTTAGATAACATTCTTTGACTTGCATCAAAATAAACTTGGTGCAATCCAGAAAAAATTCTTTGACTTGAACCAAAATAAACTTGGTGCATTCTAGAGAAAATTATCTGACTTGCACCAAAATAAACTTGAGTGCAAGTAAGATAATTGGGTAAGACATAGCGCACCAAGTTCATTTTGGTATAATTCATAAAATTCTCTCCATACTACATCCCATTCTATTGGTGCACTTTGAAGAATTTTCTCAAAATTGTACTATGTCTTAGCCAATACTCAAGTATGGAATATGGTGTAGATCAGAGAATTTTATGTGAAATACACCCAAAACATTCAGACCTATGTAAATCACAATTTTTTTTTAGATTATGCTAGATACCTACCCCATGGTATAGTTTGGAGAAAATTATTTAAACTACATGAAGTGATTTACTACCTTGTATATAGGTGTAGTTTTTGTCCACTTTGGCACACTTCTTACTGAAAGAAAAAGATGCTAACTCTAAATGATGTGAACACTCTCTTGAAGTTTCTTAACCAATGACAGAGGTTTTTCTTGTTAAGGGAGCCATGAAATACAATTTCCAAGAAATGGTCCCAATATTCATAGTTAAATCCAATGTTGATCATATCAAAGATACAAAAATTGGTCATGTGAACATGAAATAATTCTTAAAAAGTTTAACATATAATGATATTCATACATAGACTCAGTTTCACCAATTCAAGCTAGAACTCTTGGTTGAATAGAAGGTCATTCCAAGTAGAAAAGTGTTTATAGAATACATAGAAGCAATGAAGAATAAGAAGAAAGTTATCAAGAATTTAATTAAGGGCCTTGAAGAAGCAAAAGAATGTGCTATGATAAGGGGTTAGATCTTATAAATAGGGTTGGAGAATTTCCTTACCAAGTTAAAGATAACTCTCAATACATTCTTCTTATAGAAATAGTATTTTAAGAGTTCACATCCTTGATTCAAACAAAGATTGATATAGGAACATTCAAACTGGAATCCATCAATGAACTGGTTGAGCTCCAAGTCATAATGGATAAATTGAAAATAATCCTAGAGAAAAGCAAAGATGTGATAACTAATCTAGTGGATTCCATCATAAGGGTCCTTGCCATCTCTAGAAGTACATCAGGGCCAAATAACAATGAGTTTTAGGCCACCCTAAAGAGATACAAAGCATATCTAGGGAAGAACAAGAATTAATAAATTCATGTGTCTAAAGACACTTAATTTATTTTTGTAAGTTTTCATGTGAAATTTTATTTGGTGCATTTTGCATGTAGGAAAAGCACACAATCCTAAGTCAAATATGACTATGTCAATAAATAAGTTAATGCATTTATGTATTTACTTTTTTTGTTCATAGCTCCTATCTATAAATAGGAGGATGCTCTTTGTAAAAAGGATCACCAATTTATATATAAGTGAAGTGCTTCCAAAATTGAGAAGCAATATTGAAACTTTGAAATCAAAATATAAATCTTTTGTCAATCAATATATGAGAAAGCAAGTGAGCTTTCAATCTTTGAGTTGAAATAAATTTGTGTTGTATTGGAGATGTTATTATGTCTTTTCCATTACATTTTCTTGTGTAATTTATTGAAACATGGTGTGAATTTATATAAATCGAAAGGTGTTAGGAAGTTGATTTTGAAGTCTTTGAGTTGTAATATCGTTACTGGGTTTGTATTCATCATTGAAAGTGAATTACTGAGGAGACTTTGGGCTGCCAATTATTATTCATTGATAATTTTAATCTTTGTTATAAATAATTTGAAGACTTTTGGTTGCACTTTATTCTATCTTTTAAGTTTATTTTTCTGGTATTATTCTTGTTACTCCTTTGGCTAACAAATTTGAATATCAGTTATATTTGGTTCATCAAGTGATCTTAGATTTTCAAAGTATATCACAAAGAATGGAATAAATTTTATGATTAAACATCAATTCTAAAAAAATAAAATTGGATAATATGACAACACCCACTATGATAAAATTATTGTAAATAAGTGTAAATAATTAAGTGTTGTGTTAGTTAACAATAAAAGGGATCCTCCCCTTGCTTAGAGGAGAGATTTATCTCATCATACTGTGGCTGAAATTACCATTTTTTTAATCATTATATTGTTAAAAAAATATTCACCCACCATAATTATCATTTGCATTTGTCTATTTAAAGTGATTTTCCAAGATTTCTCTAAAGCTATCCAAATTTTATTATGTCATGAGGATTTTTTATTGAATTAGTGAAAGGGTTGGAAGTGTAGGGATATTTATTTATTTATTTTTGTTTATATTAAACATTGATGTTCATGAGATTATATATGTTTTATAATGTAATAAATAAAATATAATTTTAGATAACAAGGGCTGCTTATCGGCTAGTTATTGCCATATTTTTTGAGACACAATTATGTGGAAATATCTACAACATTATGAGATCTAATTATTCAAATAATTTTAATCATGGGGAAGATATATAATAGATTGAAACATTTATTAAATTAATGTAGTAATTTGAATATAGAAATATAAATGTTTTAAGTAGAGTGTAAGAATAGTTGTGATTTAGGTCTAGTACCTGCTACTTAAAGGAATGTTTAGAGTGAAAAAACTTTTATAAATTGTTTAGATGTGTATCAAAAAAGTAGTTTTGATTAAAAAATATTGTGAAATTTGGCAAAGAGTTCATAGGTTTGAGAAACCAAGGAATGATTTCCCTTAAGCTTAAACTTCATGGAGTTTGTGACTCTGTGGCTAGTGTGGCCAATTTTTGTGTCACGTACTTGGTCACTCTTCACAATGAAGTGAAACAAGTTTACCTATGTTTTTATAATATACTTTTGAGGTCCACAAAATCTATGTGGCTTAGGTTAGAATGATGGCATAAAAAATGAATTGTTTAACCACTATAACAACTTCCACACATTAAAAGAGCATAGTGGGTCCATTTATTACCATTTTTTGGTTTGAAAGATGATGTTTGAATTTGTACAACACAATATTGTAATTATTTTAGAAAGTTAATAATGATGTGGTTTATGAGATATCCATGTATATATTTTTTTCATAATCTAAGAAAATGAAATATAAAATATGAAATGACAAAGATAAAAATTGTGTTAACATTGGACATTATATTTTTATAATATGCTACCCACTTATGCTTTTATTCCAAGTGAGAAAAAAGAAATATCTACGTGATAAAATAGAATCACCGCTCCATCCCCATCTCCATGATTGAAAAAGGGTTATTAAATTTCAAGACAGACTATAACCATGTCACTTCTAATATTCTACTAATGTATATATTACAAATTATTTTTGTTTAAAGCAAAGCGAGGAAATAGGAAATATCTAAAAAGACAAATAATTTTTTTTGAGAAAAAAAGGTGTGAATTAAATAGATTTCATGTCCCATAGAGATTTCATGGATCAAATTGTTCTATCCTAATAATAAATACCATATTCTCAATTTTATCATTTCAATCTTACTGGCATTATTGATGTAATTGCATTTTTCATAACATTTGGGCCAAAATAAACTAGAGTAAAGACAAATGTGTAACTTTAGAGGAAGATACCTTTATGCCATAAAAGTATTGAAACACTTTTAGATATTGATCTGGATATGTAGCCATGTTTTGTGGAACAACTGAGTCCTTAATTTTGAATGATGTATTTACATTTGTCTATTCAAATTAATATCACGTGTCATAAATTTTACTTAATTAATGCCATGTGTCACAACATCTACAAAAATTTTGATGTCATAATTTATAATTTCTAATAAAATCTTTTTTAGACTTTGTACATGCATAGAAGTAGAAGTCTATAAGAGGGATAGGACATTAACACATTTAATTGTAGGTGGATGTGTTAAGAGTATAAAATACTTTATATTTTATATAATAAATAAAATTCCATGCATTTATATGAGTGACATTACAAATTACTAGATGATGTTATCTATTTTGGATTGGTTAAAAACATCCCCAAAACTTTATACCAATCAACAAATATAAAAATAATTTCCTAAATAAGGTTTTCTATTCATTTAAACATTGTAAATATGCTGGTATAAAAAGTACAAAATGTTGATTGGTTCAAATTATATAATTTTAATCACTATATATAAAAAATGGATTCCTATAATATTATGCCATGGAAGGAATTAATAACAACATCATAATGTGAATTTTAAGAATGGGGGGGGGGATCTTGTGATGTACCTAAGAGGGGGTAATTGGGACCCAATACAAAAAAGTAATTCAACATGAAACATGTATTGACATTATATATTAGGTGAAACATGAAATAATTTAAACATGATAATATCATCAAAGAGTTGGATTACATGCAATAAAAACCTACCAAAGTATGTAGTAGATGAAGTATCCTAAACAATCACAACATATTCATGATTACTTGCTTTATGAGGAAACTTGACCTTGTAATATTTGGTGGCCATTTTTAGAGAAAGTATTATCAAGTATCATAGGATCACATGCATCATGCTTGGATTTATTTAGGGTTCTTATTAAGAAACCTAATGATACTTTTACATGATATGGGCCACTTAGTTTATTCCCTGCTCATTTTGAGCCATCATTAGAATTATTTTTTTAATGAATCGTATGAAATTAGGAAGATACTCAACAATAACCATTGCCTTATCTTTGTCCCCTCTACATTTATATATTATAGAATAGGCACCTTCTAAAATTAGTATGGATTCATCTTAGAATTATTATGGCTCCATAGTAATCATATTTGTATCACTCATACGTTGGTCTTAGGTGGAGTTGATGCTCCCTGGTTTTTATCCATCATAGTGTCAATACTTATAAAAGAAATTTGAAGTGTCACAAAATAATTAGACACTTGGAATATATTAAAAGTCTTAGATCTTCGTTGAGCATGAATATATGATGGTTTAATCTATCAAAATTAATCTTAAATGTTCCTAAAAATACTTGATTGAATAACTTCTCATTAAATCATGTAGCTTAAAACAATTATTAACTTACATAAAAATGAATTATTTAAGTGTTGTAAACTAATATAAAACTGAACATGAAAGTAGATCAATAAACTATCACTAAACAATATAAAATAAAATTGCAAAAGACAATGCTAACCATGGATAAATCTAATGTAGGAAAGCTCTAGAAGTGTGAGGATTTCTTCCTCTTCCACTATCTCATTATGAAATTTTAGGTATACTACCTTATCAAGGCCTTTGTTTACATTCATTACATTAATATCATGTCCAGATACCCATACATGCTCTATAACTTGGTCACTCATAGTCATGTAATGCACTCCAACTCAACTCTTATGTTACTCAACCAAGAAGAATAACTACTATAAAAACATGAATTTACAAAATTCACCCCCTTGGGGTATATCTATACATGATAATAATATTAAAAGCTTGAATGAGCAGTTAAAAAGATTCCTAAGGGGAAGAGACATCAGTTATAATTATTTTTATGCTTGTTTCTCATCTTCATGTGAAATTGTTGCTTTATATAAGGCAAAAGTATGCTTATTAGACTGAAAATTATGAAATCACTCATACTTACACTAATGGTTATGCAATTCCCACTTATAAACATTGATGATTTTGATACCATGTGAAAAAATATACTTTCTAAAATTGAATCCACTTATTATCTTCTAATCTAAGATGTATGGATCACCTTGTATTTGACTATATCTCTTCTTACCTCTACATTTTTATCTTTATTTTTTAATTTAAAACTCATTATAAAATGAATTTATGAAGTTTTCTAAGTTACATATTCAATATTTTAGAGAACAAGGGACTTGTTATCTTATCTTGATAATAATTCATGATCTAATTCAGATCATGCCTCTCCAGTTAGATGAATTTTGTCTCTAAAATATTATAAAATCATGAGGTTTCACAATTTTTGTCCCCATTTCATCCTTTGAATACCACTTGGATTTTATTTTCTATTGTCCATTTAACCCAATTTTGTACTTTTCTTTCTCTACTCTCCTTGGCACTATTTCCTTCTTTTACAAAATAACATTTTTTTCTAGTTTCTCTTTCCCATTACAAGCAATATCTTTGATGGAAGGTATAAAAATTTCTTCTGCTTCACCTAGCATAAAAGGCTTCATGAGATGTAAATTTTCAACATTCATAATTCAATGAATATTAATATAAGGAGGTAGATCTAATCTAAAATCAATCTTTCCCATTTTCTCTAAAATCTTAAATAGATCATATTTGAATGGTTTAATCTTCTTAATCTTACCTTGGAGTTTATCTTTGCTTAAATACAACCACATGTTTTCCCCAACATGGAAATTATGCTTAACTCTATATTGATCTTTCTTTACTTTGTTATTTTTTTAAGACTCTCTCAACCTCTATTACACTTGAAAATGCATTTTCTAAGTCTTATCCACGATTATTTTGAATTTTTGAACTTCTGATTCCACATGTTATTTTTTACCTATGTGATTTTCTTAACAAAATAACAAACAAACTTGGATGAAGGTATGCAAAATATTATCCAAAAGGATAACTATTAGTACATGAATGAATTAGCATGATATAAAAATGTTAAATATATGGAAAATTAATTCTTCCAAGTCTTAAAATGATTCCTATTGCACTCCCTCAAGAGACACCAATTTCATATTTACCACCTTGATCTGCCCATTAGGTTGTGGATGAAAAGTTGTGGATCTCTTAAATCTCATGTCCATATTTTCACATAATGTGGTCCATACTTTGCCCAAAAAATTGGGTATATGTCCAAAATAGTAAAACTTAGAAAAATAATATGAATATAAACATTAGGAAAAATAATTCAACTGCATCATTTCCTCAAGAGTTTTCTTATAAGGAATGAGGACACACATCTTACTAAACTAGTCTACAATGATAAACAAGTAGTCATACCTTAAATAAAGGTAAACCTCCTAATAAATCCATAAAAAATATTTATCATGTCTTATAAGTAATTGGTAATGGCATATATAAACCTAAATTTCTATTATTAGGTTTTTTTGGGCTAGATGATAATGATTCCAATAATAACTTGGGATCGCTACATAAGAGTAATAGTTTAGTTTCAAAAAAAAAAATTCAAGAAATTTAATTACAACATAAATGAAAGTTTAAAATGCATTTATAACTTATTTTTGAGCTCAGAGAGCCTCAACACTAAAATTATCTAGGTGAATGTGTTTACGATGAGATAAGCTTTATATAGAGTTATAATAAGAAATCAAAGAATACCCATAAAAGTTAGCCCTGATAGGGTGTCATAACCCAACTGGATATTATTGGTAATTCTTATTCTAATAGATCTCTTATTTTTAGGAGTTGTCTTATTCACATATCTATTCATATTGAAAGGATATTATTAATTTTGTTTGTATTTAAATAAAACACCTATTTGCATGCCCATGCATGTTGAGTGGATGTTATTAAATTTAGTTATATTTGAATTAATTTATTAGTATTAGTTTTATTTAGCTATAATACAATGGTTTATCCTATTTTAGTCTAGATTGGATAGTTGTTATCTCATCTATAGATATTTATTTATTTTTAGAAACTTTATTATTGACTTGCAATAATACTTTATTTACTACTCTTATTAATTTCTGTTTATTTAGTATAGAAGAGTTTAAATTTATTATAACACACTAATTCCTAACAATTGTTATGTTATCCCCTAGATCAAATCTTCAAACTGGATCAGTGGAATCAAACTAGGTCGGGCTATCAAAAGTTTGGATTAGAGATGATATATCCATATAAATTTCTTCCTTATAGACACAAATGACCATATATGGATGCAATATAAGGAACAAAAAATTTCATACACTTGGTGAAGGCAATATTAAAAGAGGATCTAAAAAATCAAAAGGCTAAAATGATGACCCAATTCATTTAGGTTCTCTATCAAATGCCAATAACCATGCCAATAGCTATTGAAAGAAGGCCCTTTTAAGGGACCACACCATTTATAGTATAAGTATTGATATATCTATGCTTGAAGATAAAATAGAAGGGATGACCTTTAAAATTGGATCACAAAATTAGATTCATATTTTTTTATAAACACTTTATTAAGATCAAATAAAATAATGTTTGCCCTACTAAAATCTAAACCTAATGTTACATCCTAATTCTCTCAGTAAACTGATTTACCTGATTATCCATGGATTAATATGGTTGTTAAATTGATTTGGTAATTTTTAACTAAATTATAAGTCATATGATATTATGGGATAGATGTATGTTAATTATATTTTATGAGTTAATTATTATGAGATGGCTAGTTATGAATTCTGTACATAATGATTATGTTACATTTGTTATTATAGTATTATTTAATGAGATACATATCATGATGTATTTGTCCAACTACCTTATTGTCATGAGTTGGATTCAAGAGAGTTTATAACTTAGATCATGATGGAGAGAGAACATCATCAGAGGAGGTCGTGTAGATGGAGATGGTGAAGGATGATAGAGGAATTGCTAAGACCCTTGCACACATCACATTAGATTTAATATGCTATATGCATTGTGTGTTTGATTTATGAGATTTAGTATGTTCTAAAAGATAATTATAGTTAGACATTAACGTTTGCATGTTTTAAATGTTAGTACATAGTTATGGAATAAATCTTGTATGTGATTATCATACATAGACATAATATTTAATATTACAGTATGATTATATAAGGTTACTTTACTTGTGTTTGTTTATAATTATGAAACATGAATCTAATAAAAGATATTTAATTATTATTTTATATAGAATATTAAAATATATTTAAAATGTTTTAGAACATTAGGCTTACTATTATTGATATTCAAGAATATCAATATACATCAAGTAATTAAAATAAATAAAAACATATATATACCTTATATACATTAGTAATTGACTTAAACAATTATCTTCTTATAATTGGAATCAATATTTGATTGGTCTATCATTTTGATATATAAAAGATAATTGATGTTGTAAAAGGAGATAATTACCTTTATTTGATATTAAGGAGGTTGAATTATCCTAAAATTCTAACTTAAGATCCAAGCCTAATCTTGTTTTTTTGCATTAACTATGTTAAAATTGGAAGTATATTTAGCATTTTGTAAATGATTAAAAAAGTGGAATTTGAGTGGTATACTCAATCTTGAAATATAGGTTGGCATGCATAATTTTGAAATGAATATTTTATTGAATAAAGATTAAGGAAAGTTCAAATTAGGGCATGCAAAAGCTAGGCTAATGGTAGTTAACTGGTTAATAGTCATTATTTAATTGATAAAAACATGGTTATAGTATGGTGATTGCAAGTTGGTAAAATTTCATGTAAATCTGAGTGGGCGAGTGGAATAGAATAAAGGTAAGATGAGAAGAGAAGAGGGAATGACAATGAAGAGAAGAAACATTTAGAGCAAGGAAAAAAGGATTCAAGTTGATCTTGTCTCAATTTTGGGAAGCTACTTACCAAGTTGGTAAAGTAATTACTTTCAATTTCTTGCAAAATTACTGTGTATGGTTTAAATCAGTAAGGTTTAGAAATTAATTTAAATTATAAATGAAACAAAAGATTATCCCTATGCATGGCTTGACCATCCATATAACTAAGACAAAATCCCTTCCTAAACCCTAAGATTGTAAAATGATAAGTTTTGGGTGCTAAGTTGTTAGGGAATAATGAATTTAAATTCATGGGAATGCAATGCCCTAGTTGAAATCAAAACCTTGGGAAAATATAGTTGTAATATATACACACATAAATATGTATTAAATATTAAAAGATATATACATGGGTTAAATTTATATATACACATATATAGATATATATTTATATATAGGGAAATATACAAAATTGGATGTATATATATTAATTAGGTCTAAGTTATAAGGTTTTTAAAATGGTTTAAATTGATCATTCTTTATACTGTTCATTTCAATTTTATAAATACATAATAAATTTATTATTGTGGACTATCAAAATGATTTTGAACTATGTAAATTTGATAAACAAATTATGAGTAGAATGGTTATATTTTTGCATATACACATGGTTTGGAACATGAATGCATAGTAGATATATATTTATATATGATCTGTGTGAATAGGGCATATAGAAATATATATGTATGAAGATATATAATTATATATCTGTTGTTAGAAACTTAGAACATAAACACTTATGTCAAAGCCATAATTGTAAAATTATTTTAACATTGTAGTAAAACATGCAGACAGACTGTGTATTATGTGACAGATTGATATACATTTATAATTATGTTGATTTACATTTAAATTTATTCATTGATAATGAATACATATATACATATGTGTATAAATGCTGACTATGCATGGGTTATTTTAACTATGACCCACATATAGATATATACATATGTTAAATATGTATCTTTAGTGTCTTGTATTTGAAAACATAGTATAATATTAAGACTATGCATATATACATAGGACTATGGTATAAACGTGACCAAGATAAAGATTGTAACTCCATTTGAATAGGGTTTTTTCATCTCAATAATTGACTATGTATTTTTAATTGAACAAGATGGATTTAAATATATATAGTTGGTTTATAACAAATACAAGACATTATTGAGTTTTGTGATTATGTCCTTAGTTATATGACATAAGATAATGTGAGTGTATACTTATAGGACTATGTGAAAATTATATACCTGAGATTATGAAACAAAGTTGTATGATATAGGAATTTGGGTAAACAGGGTAAAGAATGTGGCACAATTTTGGGGTAAAAAATGTACCACATCTAAAATAGAGTTTATTATGAATTTTAAATTGGGGGCTAAAGTAATTAAAGATAATCTATTTAAATTTAAATGTTTTTTCATAAAAAGGTTAATGTATAAAATAACCTAGATATGTATGAAAATACCATAGTGATAGAATGATACACACACACACACACACACACACACACACACACACACACACACACACACACACACACACACACACACACACACACACACACACACACACACACACACACACACACACACACACACACACACACACACACACATAAAGAAAAAGTGTCAATATCTTATTCAATAATAATTGATAGATACATCTAGTAAGCCATCCCATTGGGACAAGTAAAGAAAAAGTAACCACTGAGCCATGAAGGTTTAGAAAAGGGAAGAGTACTGGCATATGGCATAAAAAAATAAAGGACAATTGAAAACATATCTAGGTGGGGAAACAACACCTCAACCCAACTATAGATAATAGAATGATCCAAAGCTCAGGAGGACCAAGGTTAATACAAATCCATAAAGTGGAGTAGAATAGACTGTGTTCAATTTAACCAAGGGATATCTCCATCTCAATCTATACACCATTGCTATAAGTAAAATTTATACATACCTTAACAATGTACACATTACAAACAAGCTTTTCCAAGCCATCTACTTCATGGTTGTGCTCCTGATATATGTGGGTGAAGGAGATGCACTGGAAATTTGTTGCCAGTGATTTTTGCATTCCAAGATATTATGCAGAGATATGTTTGAGCAATTTTCCTTCCCATTTATCCAATTAAAAACATTCAAGGAGTCTAAGTATACAACCTATTTTGATTGCCCACAATCCAAGGCTAATTTGAGGGTAGTAAGAATGGCATGTAATCCTACTTTGTTGTTTGTGCTCTAGCTAGTTCCTTATCTAAATTCTAGCTTGTTTTTGTTGAATAGGATGATTCCACTAGCATTGTTATAGCCTAGATTTCCCCTGGATGCCCCATCATAGAAGGCATATGGCTTAGAGGTGTCCAATTAGAGTGGCTTAATGCATCCAATATGATTTCCCTTGATTGGTAAAGGAGGCAAAAATGGATGTTTATATTTGTATAGAGTGGAGTGGATCAAAGGTTTCTTGTCCTTAAAAATGGCTTCATTCCTCATAATCCATATTTTTGAGGTGATCTATAGTGAAAGGTACAATTGAGTATCATGTGAGTCCTGTATGATAGACCAATTTTCCCATGAAGAGAGAAAAGTGTCACCACTCTATTTTTTCCCATGTGTCTAAGTGATAGTGGTGTCCTAGATAGCTATAGTGAAAGGGTAATGAATAAATAAATGGTTTATAGATTCTTTAACATTTCATCAAAGAAAGCATAAAATCAAACCATACCACCCCCTTCACTGAAGATAATCCCAGGTCAAAACTTAATTTTTGAGGGCAATCCAAAAATGTGGAATGGATTTGGGGAGATCCCTGATCTTCCACAAACCCTTGCATCACCATGGCATGCCTAGGTTATGTTGTGGAGGTCAGAGAGCCAAGTAACCCATCTTAAATTTTTAGTCTCTTTTACCTATATTATAAGCCCAGCATAATGAATCCTCCCCTTGTGTGAGATGAATGCCAAAAATTAAAAGACTATTTTTATAATGTTTCAAATGGATGGCTTTTTGACCCATGAGACCAATTTGTTCCATTGATAACCATCCAAGCTTCTACATATCCACTTGATTATAATCAAAGGAATCAACTAATGTGTGGATATTATGCTAATGTAAAATTTCCTTCATAACCTTAAAAAATGTATCTCCTATGGAATACCAAAAATGGCATCCATGCCTATGTGTATCTGTGATCCATCCCATAGAATCCAATCTAGATGTTTCCTGATGGCGTCAAATATTTTTATAATCTCCTTCTAAAATATAGACCATCTAGAATACTCATTTAGATGTAATTTGATCCATTCCATAAGTGTGAGGGGTTGAATGTACTTGTGGTATAATATATCCTACCATAAATCCCTATTATTTATAAGCTTCCATATGCCTTTGGCTATAAGAGCTTGTGAAAACAAATTTAGGTCTTTTAACCCCCAACCTCCATATAATTTAGGTTTGGAAATAGTGCCCCATTTTATAAGAAGAATGCCATTTTACTCCTTGTTACCAGTCCACAAAAATTTTGTGTAAATTTCCTAATATTGTTCAAAATATTTTTTGGAATAAAAGTGAGGGAGAGCCAGTAGATTGGAATAACCTTCAAGACATGTTTTATTAATATCAACCTCCCTGCCTTTTCATAAAAATCTAATGATTGCACCAAAAGGTGGTGTGATGTTTGATTTTATCCACAAGAAATAACTAATCTTCACTTTTGTAAACATCTAATTTTAAATGGTAACCCAGATAGATAAATCCATCTTCAGGGGTGTGGGTGGAGAAAGGTAAAAATATATGAATAAGGTTAACTATGATAGGGGGAAGATGGAAAAATAAGATAGTGGATTTTTGAAGGTTGATAGACATCCCTGTAGTAGATGAAAAAAGATTCAAGATTCTATCAAGAGCTTTTTCTTCCTGGATGGTACCATTAACGAAGATGAGGATGTCATCCACAAAAATATTATGTGTAATGAACGTGTTTGCATCCATTTTAATGCCCATGATATTAATTTTAATGCACTCATGATCAATATGCCAACTAAGGGCCTTAATGACTTGCAAAAAAAGGAGAGGGGAGAGTGGGAAACCTTATCTCAATCCATGGGTGGGATAGAAAAAGGTGGAGGCTAAACCATTCATAATAACATCATATGAAATAGATTTATAACATATCTCTAACTAGGTGGTGAAAAGATGGCCAAAACCAACCTGTGTCAAGATGAGCTAGAGGTAAAGATAGTTTACATGGTTAAAAGCTTTATAGAGGTCAATTTTTAGAAGGAAAGTAACTCTAGTTCTTGTTTTAATGGTGTGTAATATCTCTTGGGCTATGCTAATGGCATCATGGATATTTAGGTTGTCCAGAAAATTGTTTAGGAGATATGTGCTTAGAGAGGATAGGCTTAAGATGAGAAATAATGACTTTAGAGATAATATTATAAATATAATTAGAGAGGGAGATATGTGAAAAGTGATTAAAGCTATTAGGGGTGACATCCTTAGGAATGGTAGAAATGGAGGTGGAAGAAAAAGAGAAATGAATATTACATGAGAGATGATATTCCTCCATAGCTAAGACAAGATCATCTACTAATAGGTCCCAAAACCCTAACAAAACTCCACTAGACAACCATCTAGCCTAGGAACTTTACCCAAATGAAAAGATTGGATATCATTAAGAAATTCCTTCTTGGTAATCAATTTCATAAGCTACTATTTCTGGAGATCATCCAACCATATGTCAAAGAAGGAAGCTGTAGCCAAAATGTCCTAGATATTCTCCTCAGGGGCTTAGAATATGTGTTTATAATGTGACATAGCTAACTTTGAAATAGAGGGGAAATCATAACATTCCCTACCTTGAGGGTCTCTAATTTTTCAAATGGTGTTTTGTTCTCTCTGATCCACTACACTATGGTGGAAGAATTTTTTATTATCATCTCTTTTAGTTAGCCAAGTGACCCTACTCTTAAATCATCATTTCACTCCTATCATGCCAGTATCCTTGATTTATCCTTTTCTAATTTATCCATCTCTTATACAATTCAATTCTGTGGTCACTCAAATGGAATGTGCCCACACAGTCTTGAATGCCCTTTTCAACCTGTAATAATATTTTTTCACTATCCTAAAATCTTTGAGCCCAAGATTTTGTGATAGCTTTAAATCTAGTGAGATTTTTTTGGAAGCTAATCATAGCATATTCACCTCCATTACAAGTGTGTTGTACCCAACTATTTTTAACCAATTCTCTAAAGTCATCATATTCCAACTAATGTGGGTTGAATTTAAATGGTGAAGGAGGTTATTTTAGACCCTTGACCAATTCTAATTGGATGGGATAATGATAAAATGTATGTTGATTCAAAGTAGTAATGTTGGAGGAGATAAAATAGAGGAGAGCTTCCTTAAACATAAAATGGTCCAACTAATTTGATATACCCTGAGATCTTGTTCATTGATTTGACCAAGTGGGCTCCATTATCGATGGTGTGGCATCCACTAGGTTGAAATGACCCACATAGTTTAAAAACAAGTGGGCCATAAGGTCAACTCTAGCATGTGTGCCCCATACTTTAGATAAGTGAGTAGTGAAATTTATATCCCCTTCTAATATGAGATAAGGCATTTGAAGTATACATGTGTTCCCAAGATCATCCCAAAAACTTTGCCTGTTATGAGAGGGTGCATAGATGTTAAGGATGTCTAGCTCCAGATCATGTTCTTTAGAAAGAAAGGTACCAAAAATGTAGTTTTTAGATATAATAGAATAAAGCAATTATATACACACAACAATTATTACTAATCACAATTATAAAATAAATTTTTAATACCAACTAGAAAATGACTTAACCTTCTTTCTAAAAACTAAAGCACAAAAGCCAAATCACATAGTTTATTGTAGGAGGAGAATATTAGGCTTGTGTTTAAAAACCATCCTCTTTAGGGACCTTTGTTTTTTGACTATCCTAATTCATCTTAGATTTTGGGAGATAATGATCATTTGGTAACCAATTTTGGGGTTGATTTGTTAAGGGCCTTGAAGATTATCTATTATTTCCCAGCTATTATATCATGTTCAACCACATCGTAAAAATGTGAGAAGAGGGTGTAGTGTCCTCTATTAGAGTGATTAGTATGCACATGATGTGCTTTTAATCCCAAAGTGTCTATAGGAGATAAATGCATCTAAGATGATGCTTTTTTTTGTGATCGAGTAAGATGCCTTTTTCTAGTTGATCAAAATGAATCACTACCTATAATGGAGGATATTTGCTCTAGTGTGTGCTTCCCTTTATCCTTATTCACCCCTATATTTGGTTTATTTGCTTCCCTGGATATGTCATCTACTAAAATAATGACAAGATGATTGTATTTTACTTATGTCAATGTATATCTTTGAGATGAAAGTCCCTTCTATATTGAGTTAGTCCCCATTTTATCTATTGATGTATAAGAGTCCTGTAGACACCAAAATTGTGTCTACTCCTTGGTCAACTCCCCCTTGGTCCCCTTGGTCCCTTTCTAACCTCATCATTCCTAACCCACACACTTATTAATTTCAAATAATAACTTATTTTAAATTAATAACACCTCACCCTTGACACCTCAGCCTTGGATACCCTCATTCATTACCCTATGACTAATCATTCCAACTCTCTCACTAATCCCCACACCTATTAAACCCACCTTCGACCATTTAACCATGACCATTGAACTTGGTAGATGGAGGAATGGGTAAAAGGCTAAAAATAGCCTTTTTACCCATCTTCTAGCCACTGACGTCGGTCAACCATCGGCCGAAGCTAGCGGTATCGCCGATGTCAATTTATTTAAAACTAAATTCTTGCACCTGGGAAGGTGAATCAATAGATCACAATCCTAAATCATAGACTTGAAGGTTAATTCTCTGGCTCATGGTATTTGACCTTTCTCTCTCTCTCTCTCTCCTAGACACACACCAAGCATCACAGGCTACTAGAACTCTGCATCAGTCACTCCACCCCTGATTGAAATATTGTAGGAAGTCTTCTACATCAGCCACATCAGCAACAGGTCTTCTACACTTCTGGTTCGCTATCAAAGAGCTAAGTATCCCTCTTTTATTTCATTTCATTATTTAGAATGTATTAGTAATTGGTTCTCTAGTTACTACTTCTAAGACATAATATCAACCAGACCCAGCTATCAACCAGACCAAACTTGACTTTCTTCTTGGAGAGGCTGAGAGGCCTTCCTCCTACCCTTACCCATTCTTGACAACGTATCCTCTACCTTTTTCCCTCCTAAGACCTTATCTACTGTCCTACATCCTTGCACAGACTCTCTGACTACCACAGACCACTCTATCGACTAAAGACACAACCTGAGACCTACCTAAAAGACCATTACCCCTACCGACATCATCAACATAACTGACGTCGACATATTCACCAACCGATGACGGCAGACTAACTGACGTCAGCAACCTTAACCAACTGATGCTGGTAGAACAACTGACATTGGTGACTGTGATAGATTGACAGCAGAATACAGGCATGCATTGTTTCTATTTCTCTTGCTTAGTCTTTCATTATTATATTTCTCTGACATTCTTTTTATCAACAAGTGGACTGTCATCCCTCAAGTAAGTCTTTACACTTCTAGGACCGAGCTTTGCTTGGCAGTCCACCTTATATCCATCTAACAATCTCTTTGTTTAAGTCTTTCTCTCTACAGGTGTCATCTTCCATAGCCAAAGAGGAGTCCCTTCAATCGTCTGGATATGGTGCACAAACTTCATCTGGGTACGTACAAATCCCTAACCATTTAATCTTAGTTTTTTACTTCCTTTGAATGTAGAAAAGTGAAAAATAGTTAGAAACATTCTGGCACGCCCGGTGGGACCCCTAGAGTTTTCCTTGGGTTCATCCTTTTTATTCTAAAATAAAACATTCATATAGGTGCATTAGATTTCTTCTTGCATCCTTCTTCTATCTCTTTATTTTGAAAAGACATCATAAGCAGAAGTTAAAAAGAATCTTTCTTTTTCTTCTTGTCACCTTTCCTCTTGCATCTTAGAGTAGTGAAGTTCATGCTCTTAACCTTTTCTCAACTTGTCTGCATCCAAACACACATTTCAATTTGGGCTTAAAATCTATTGCATGTCATTTCTGCCTGAATGCATACTTAGCTCTCATATCTAGTAATTAAAAACACATTATGAATAAATCTTAGTGCACTTATGTTACACGACCATACCACTATCACAATCAAACATCTAAACATACCTGAGACAAGGTCTGACTAGGATTTCATCACCTAGTGGATACCTGACCCTTCCTGGTAATCCCACTTGAACTTCACTACCAAGGGGAGAACCCACTCTGTTCTCTAGCAGAGTATAAACTCTAGGGGAAGTATATACTAGTTAAGTGACCCAACTTATCTCTAGGCTCGTGAAGTGAGGGGAAATTGCTCCTTAGCACCAGGCCACATACGGAACCTAATACAAACTTTGAGCACCAAAACTAACCCAAAACCAACCTTAGACTGCCTCTTTTAGGACCCATTTTAAAATCCAACTTCCCAAACACACTCTTCTAAGGCATAAGCTAACAAGACTCTAAAACTTATTCTTAGGAATTAACATTTAGGGGCTGCTTGTCTTCATCTATTTTTCTGTCTCTATCTATTCTTTTGAGCTGGTGAGGTCGCATTCTGAGCTCTAAGAACAACTCAGACTTTCTTCTTTCTTCCAAAAAATTTTAGTCTTTTGAAGTTTTTGGAAATACATAGTAACCGACATCAGTTTTCCAACTAATTCTGGCAACCTATTCCTCACCGACATCGGTTATCTGACTGACATTGGCAATTTATTTCACCGACATCGGTACTTATACCGACGTCAACCACTATCAACAAAACTTCTTCCAAAATAGCAAGCTTAAAACCTAACTTTCTTGCTGTTAGACACACATTCTGAGTTTTTAAAACTGAAAAAACACAATTTTTGGAACATGACCCTTTTTGCCTTGGATGGTTTTGACATGTAGTCAAACTAAAACTCTTGTTGACCATGCAAGGCAACAACCACTTCCACCTTAGCCTTTCATATCAAGTCCCCTAATGGAGTGTACTTTAGATGCTGAATATTCTCTTGTCCAGTCAACACCCGATCAATCTCCAATTGTTCCTGAAGGGGATCAAAATTTTGAGAGATTCCTTGACCATAACGTCAGGGCTCTCCAACACTATCTCGCTAAGGGCCAAATGTGAGACTCTTCAATTCAACCAAGTTCTACACCTTATCAAAACTTGATTGTCTCGACTCCACACACTCTTGTGCCTATAAACGTGGGAGTGACTACCTATCCTTTTACCAGTGCTACCATCCAACCACCTCTGGCAACATCAAGTCAAGTTGTGCATTCTAGCTTCAAGACACAACCACCCTTGGATTCAACATCAGCCCCTATGACTAGTTACCAATATGTTGTGCCTATACAAGTGCAACCAACTACGTCATATGCCCGTCCTAACACCTTCTAAGTGCCCTACAAACTAGGGGGTGCCCCACCTGTAAATCCATCAACCGATCTAATCAAAATGTTGATGGACAAAATGTCTAATCTTGAGACCTCCGTTTTGGGTTGAAGAAATGTTCTCTCATATGAATAAATTTGTAATGAACTCATTCATCCTTTAGTCCCAATCTGACCATATCCCAATCAGTGGGAACTTCCCAAGTTTACTCACTTTTAGAGTAAGGAAGACCCACAACAAAATCTACGAGTGTTTAGACACACTTGTTACCTTATAGCCCATCATGATGCGTTATTGCTACGCACATTTCCCATGTCACTTTCTAGAGCTGCCCTCGATTGGTATATTTCTATTACCAGTCACTCTCTTTTTACATTCACCTAGCTAGCTCAACTTTTCCTTGACCACTTTTCAATCAACATCACCAAAAAGGTCTCCATCACGGACCTATACTCTATTAGACAGTTTGACGATGAATCAATAGCCGATTTTGTCACCCATTGGAGAGGCTTAATCAACCAACTCTCCTTTTCTTTACCTCAACTTGAGCTCATTGAGCTCTTTTCACAAGCATGTGCCAAACATATTTCCTCTACCTTGCGGGTCTAAACATTCCACACATTTGATGAAGCTTTCACCATGGCTAGGAAGCTTGAACTCCGTGCAGTCAAAGAGGACAAAGTCAAATTGTGTAGTAAAAACTCCAACACAAAATCAAATGATCCTTCTTCATCCAAACCTTCTTCTTCATATTCCATGTCCAAGGGATCAACAAATGCTGTGGTCCTTAGGCCATCATCATCTTCAACCACAAACAACCAATCTCAACCTTCCACATCACAAAGCATCACCAAACAATTCCAACAACGGTATATACAGCATCAGTATACTCCTATAGGCGAATCATACACTTCTGTTTTGGATAAACTTGTCAAACAGGGAGTCCTCAATCTCCCTCAAATTTGACCACCTCAATTCGACCCCTCAAAAGCCATCCCTACATGGTATAGGGAAAATGACTTTTGTCATTATCACCGTGTCAAAGGCCATGACATAAACAACTGCAAAACCTTCAAAAACATTGTCCAAGACATGTTAGACAAGGGGGATCTTGTTTTGGATAACCCAAATGCACCACCTAACCAAAACATAGACATCTTTAGACAACCTTTTCCTAACCATCGCCCTAGCCAAAATAACATTCAGACCATGGCCAATGACTCCTAAGAGTGCAATATACACACAGTCAACATGGTCTCTCCTTTTATGCCTAACCAACCTCTCCCACATTCTGAAGAGGTTAGTCAACCTATTTGTCCACCACAGGTAAAGGAGCCATCTTCTTCTATTTGTCCACAAAAGGTAGAAGAGCCATCTTCTCCTATTTGTCCACAATGGGTAGAAGAGCCCGCTTCTCCTATTAGTCCTCCAACTACCCCTCTTCTACATCTAGGAGAGTCTACCTTGACCTCTCCCATATTTGAAGATGTTTTGACAACACCAACACTAGTTGCCTCACCCTCATCCTTCTTATCATCAATGGGGGATCATACTTCTTCCGCTCCTCGACTACATGAGGAAGCCATGATCATCCCTATGCTCTTTCTGACTAAAGAGCCATATTCTCCAGCCCCTTCTCTGCTGAGAGAGGAACTTGCCACCTCACCCACTTCGGTTGAAGAAGATTTGGTGAAGGTTGATTTGAACCTTTCCCCTCATAATAGTAGTCCTCACACTAAACCAAAGGAGGCTACTAAACCCCGTCGGAGAACTCCTCCCCCACCTTCGCCATTATCATCCATCTTGGGTCCACATCCATCTACTTTAGCAGGATTGCTCCCACATCCAACACCTCTCAACAAGAACGTGCCATCTCCACATGTGGCCATATCGCCAACTAAAAAGGTGACATGGCAAACCCTCCAAACAACTCATAAATAGAAATTATCAACCTCTACTACAATGAAGAGTGCAGACCCATTAAAGGGTTCTTATGCTTCAATGTTATGTCAATTGTTGCAGTCATCTAGCATCATCCTCCCACCTATCAAGCCTTACCAACCTCTCAGACCAAAACCACCTTGGTTCAATGACACTAAAATTTGTTGGTATCATCACACACCGGGGCATGACACTGAGCGTTGTTGCGCTCTTAAAGGATGTCATCCGTCAACATCTGGCAAAGGACACCCCTCACATTGAGGCTTTTTCTAAACACATTTTTGACAAAAATTTGACACCATCACATGCCTCCAAAACCTCATCACCTAAATCGGGATCCCCACACAAGACTATGGTCCCTCAACCACCTCCTCAACCTTTATTCAAAATAAACACAATCAATGTGGCCACCAGGCCCCAAACTATGAAGAATAAAGGAAAAGACCAGACATCTACACCTTTGACATATCCATTATTTGTCAAGACCTCTCAACCAACATACCCCAAGATTTCTATCTTGGACATGTCTCGACCATCATCACTGGGGGAAATTCCTCCTAACCTCACTAGTCCACATGATGCTTGGTATAAGCGACTCGTGGAATACTTGACATATTATATCATCCCTCCCAAACTCTCTAGCAATAGATGGCGAGCTTTTATCAAGAACACTGCCCACTACACCATGCTAGGGGGACTTCTTTACAAGCGAGGTCTTGATAGCCTCCTTATCCAATGCCTAACAACCACTGAAACATCCCATGTCATCAAACAAGTCCACAATAGGATTTGTGGGGGACATTTCAGTAGTAAATCACTTGCCAAGCGCATCCTCTGCCTGGGCTATTATTGGCCCACTCTTCACCAAGATTGCAACAACTATGTTCAGCATTGTCCCAAATGTGAACAACATCCTGACCAACTTCACATCCAACATTGACCAAAACATGCCAACAACACACCAACCAACCAAGCATCGACCAAACATCAACCAACCAAACAATGACCAACATGTGACCCATTTGGAATGAAACACATGGGGCAAGTTTGCTCCTAATTGACTCGGACCTTACACAAGCATGGATCAGGGACTTATCATCTGTCTTCTCTTGAAGGCCAGCCAGAATCTGAACCCCTTTATGCTTTGCATCTATGACCATTCTATTGTTAGTCACATACTCAATCACTTGACGTTTAACTTGAGCTCATCCCTTGAGCAATCCCTATCATTTTAATCCTCATTTCTTTCAACCCTATTCTCCTAAACGAACACTATGTAACCCTTTTATAAAGTATGAATGCTTTGTCCTAATAAAAGGGAAACCCTCTAAACCTCTATAGTCAAGTCCATGACAAAAAATTCAGTCAAAACCAAAAAAAATAAAATAAAATTGGGATGCCTATCTCAAAAGGTCATAAACTCTAAATGCAGAATGCTCCCTCAAAGGACAACTACATCATCATTACTGTAGTTAATAGACTACTCCCTTGAAGGACAACTATTCAAAGCCCTCAAAAACATATAAAGCAAAAATATAGACCACTCCCTCGAAGGATGGCTATGCCTAAAAATCTTGCTACAAACAACACTCTCTCAGAAGCTTTCCGCATCGATCAGCTTCACATATGACCATAAAACAAAATGACATCTCCATGTAGACTTCCCGCATTGATCAGTCTACCCAAAAAAAATAAAAAATAAAAAAGGGGTCATGGACTTGACTTATAGTCGTTCTCAGGGGCTCCTATAAAAAGGGGCAATGTTATCCCTACTAAAAAGGGTTACCCTATCCTAACATATCACATCACCTACTCAAGGGATTTCTAGCTCATTTTAATGTCAAAATGATTTGATTACTTATCTAACACAACCAATGGTCAACGATGTAATGCATGAATGGGGCTTTTGTTTCTAAACAACCCCCTACCTATGCTATCATTATGGTCCTTATCAATGAAAGGGAAAAATGCCTTTTCCTTCCTACATCTTGGTCACAAACAATCCAACCAAATCATTTCCAAACCAAACCCAACCAACCTAACCTTTTTGAGACCACTAATGTTCTCATAGCCTATTCACACTAGTTTCTGTGGACACCAATACACAAGGAAACTATCGACCACACAATTTATGTCAAGCATAAACCATTACTTGCTGAAGCATAAATAATCTCAATTCATTTTTAGCATACATCCATCACCAATATGGAAACTTATTAGGGATGAAAGACCACTCAACCAATGTTACAGAATACACCATCACATAATATGGAAAAGGCTGTGACATCATCATACCTTCATCATTTATAACATGACCAAACCACCTATCGACCACTTTGACTCTTCTCCTGAACTATATTGGTCTGAGGCCCTTCAAACAAGGGCTATGTAGGTAGCACTTAGATGACATGACATCTTCTGGGGTTAGCTCAGCCACATCCATTTGTTCATCTATTTGATGGACAAACCATATTAATTTTAACCATGGCTTAACCTCATCCAACCCTTCCATAACTGACCTTCTTCCTCCCTTTTAGGGAGAACTACATTAGCCTGAGGCCCTTCAAATAGGGGCTATGCAGGCAGCACTCAGTTGACATGGGGTCTTCTTAGGTTAGCTCGGCCATTCCTTCATCTGTCCATCTAATGGACCAACTATCTCTACTAACCCAAAATCATGACCAACAACCTTGGAGATCGCAACTATCTCCTCAGACCATGACCATTTTTGAGACAACTTTGCCTTAGTTATTTTGATTGTATGTAGGCTACTTCATGAATAGTTAGCCAAATTGTCTGCAACCTGCATTACAACCCTCACAAGTACTAGATCACGAGCAAGTTGATCCCCACTACTTGTGACATTTTCATTTTTTCCAGGAGCACTTCTTAGGCCCAGGATACTTAGAACATGATGACCATTGGAGCTACAACTTGGATCAAATAACCCAATCAGCTACGACTAAATGCTGGGGATTGGTTATTTTGATTTTAGCACTCCTCAAACTTTGACTGGGATAATTTGACCTAACCATCTCATGAAGTGATATGCGTGCACTCTCAACTATTGCAGTGTTCACACTCAAACTTCACCTTATCCATCCACTCTCTATCAAATTGGCCCCCAATTTCAGGTTCCCTTCCCTCGACTCCCACTTTGATGGGGGATACCTTATCCCATACCTGGGGCAATCAACTCTTATTATTATCTTACAGTTCATCAAAACAACCAACAGGAAAAAAATGACCTTATTCCATACTTGGGACAATTAACATTCATTTTTGTCTTGCAGTTCATTAGAACAACCAATAGGACAAAAATGACCTTATCCCATACCTGGGGCAACTTACTCCTATTTTTGTCTTGCAGTTCATCAAGAACAACGAACAAGACAAAAAGGGGCAAATGTAGACACCAAAATTGTGTCTAGTCCTTGGTCGACTCCCCCTTAGTCCCCTTGGTCCCTTTCTAACCTCATCATTCCTAACCCACACACTTATTAATTTAAAATAATAACTTATTTTAAATTAATAACACCTCACCCTTGACACCTCACCCTTGGATTCCTCACCCTTGGATACCCTCATTCATTACCCTATGACTAATCATTCCAACTCTCTCACTAATCCCCACACCTATTAAACCCACCTTCGACCGTTTAACCACGACCATTGAACTCGATAGACGGAGGAATGGGTAAAAGGCTAAAAATAGCCTTTTTACCCATCTTCTAGCCACCGACGTCGGTCAACCGTCGGCCGACGCCGACGGTATCGCCGACGTCAATTTCTTTAAAACTAAATTCTTGCACCTGGGAAGGTGAATCAATCAATCACAATCTCAAATCACAGACCTGAAGGTTAATTATCTAGCTCCTGGTATTTGACCTTTCTCTCTCTCTCCCAGACGCACACCAAGCATCACAGGCTAATGGAACTCTGCATTAGTCACTCCACCCCTGATTGAAATATTGCAGGAAGTCTTCTACATCAGCTACATCAGCAATAAGTCTTCTACACTTCTGGTTCTCTATCAAAGAGAAAAGTATCCCTCTTTTATTTCATTTCATTATTTAGAATGTATTAGTAATTGGTTTTCTAGTTACTACTTCTAAGCCATAATATCAACCAGACCTAGCTATCAACTAGACCAAACCTGACTTTCTTCTTGGAGAGGTTGAGAGGCCTTCCTCTTACCCTTACCCATTCTTGACATTGTATCCTCTACCCTTGTCCCTGCTAAGACCTTATCTACTGTCCCGCATCCCTGCACAGACTCTCTAACTACCACAGACCACTCTATCGACTAAAGACACAACTTGAGACCCACCCAAAAGACCATTGCCCCTACTGACATCATCAACATAACTGACGTTGGCATATTCACCAACCAATGATGGTAGACTAACTGATATCAACAACCTTAACCAACTGACGCTGATAGAACAACTGACGTCGGTGACTGTGATAGACTAACAACAAAATACAGGTACACATTGTTTCTATTTCTCTTGCTTAGTCTTTCATTATTATCTTTATCCTACATTCTTTTTATCAACAAGTGGACTGTCATCCCTCAAGGAAGTCTTTGCACTTCTGGGACCGAGCTTTGCTTGGCAGTCCACCTTATATCCATCTAACAATCTCTTTGTTTAAGTCTTTCTCTCTACAGGTGTCATCCTCCACAGCCAAAGAGGAGTCCCTTCAATCATCTGGATATAGTGCGCAAACTTCATCCGGGTACGTACAAACCCCTGACCATTTAATCTTAGTTTCTTACTTCCTTTGAATGTAGAAAAGCAAAAAATAGTTAGAAACAAGTCCCTACCAAGCCTCTGAGGATGGATAGGAAAGTGTAAATCAAATTACATATCTACTAACTGATCATTGATAACTACAATAGTGGGTGAAGTGGTCTATTCATTGATGATGTTCAAGATCCTAGGAGCTGGGGTTGAAGGATGGTCATAGAGGGAAGGATCATCCAAATCCTTGATACTACCATGTATTTCCACTAATGAGTGAACCAACACTAATTTTTGTGTTATGGGGTTAAGACTATTTTCCTTGAGAACTACCTCATTCACCATAGAATCCATTTCAAAAGTCTCTCAAAGGGTAGAGGTATGAGCATGAGTATATACCAATGATAACCTAGGAGTATTTGAGTTGTGTTTGGTCTACTCCCTTGGCTCAATAAAATTTTCATTCCTATACCTTCCACTACCATATCCTTGTGTAACCTCATTATAAAGTTTTGATGGGGAATCTGAGATGACTATGCCCTATAGTCTTTGAGGAGTCTTCTTATGCATAATTAGGTCTTTGTATTTTAGATGTCCATGAAATATACAATTGGAGCATCAAAAATGGAAATTTATATAGTTCAAAATCTAATCATATTGTTGGTCACAAACATTTATTTCAATGGATCCTGGTAGACCTATAGAAACCTCTAGTTCAACACACATCATTGCCACATAAGTGTTTTCCTAGGTGGACCTCTTGTGATGAGTTTTAATAAAATTTCCAAAGGTATCTCCAATATATCTAAAAATATCTTCCACCCAAAATTTTAATGGAAGTCGAGGCATCTTCACCTAGATAGGTACCACTATGATGCATTCTAATTTAGGGTCAAATCTAGCATGCCATCTAGTGGTAGATAAAATGGCATTACCCTAAAGCCATGGCCCACCCTCCTCTAGCAACTTATGGTCCTCAATTTATTGGGTGAGAAAAATAAAGAAACCTTTGGCCCTTCTTTGTAGCATTGGTTCATAGCCTAGTACTGGTATAAACATGTTCTATATCCATTGGAGAAGATTGATGTCTATAAAGTTTTATGTGTGAAATTATATAATGAGGGTTTGTTCAAAATAGAGAGTAATTTTATCCTTGCATAGGCTAGGATCAATGTCTACCCAAACTAAAATGGAAGACAACTTGATGCATTTTTTTTCCTATACCTGTGATGCTTTACTAGATCAATCAATTTTGGATCCAGTTCCCTTTCTAGCTCCTATTGTTTCTCTATGTGGGCATGGCTACTACAAAAAAGATCTTCCTTATATGTTGTTCCATTATGGATACCCATGGAAGATGCCCTGGTCTCATAGAGAAGTGCATCATGTTAGGTTGTGGAGCTAAAAGCTTCACTGATGCAGACATGGAGGAGGTTGCTGATGAGTTGCGGAGTGTCACAGAGACTGGCGTTGGTCTGGCCAACTGACGTCGGCATTATTAGACAAGAAGGCAACCGATGTTAGTCATATATCGGCTGGCGTCAGCAACCCCCAAGTAGACAGGGACTGATGTCGGTTGCTTGTGTGGTTCGACTGCGAGTTTATTACGGGCAGTTAGCTAACGAACCAAGTGTTTGCATGTTGAGAGCTATTTTTAGACTGAGAGCTGTGGATCTAATTATTGTAATTAGATGTCTAATTATTGTTTGGATGAGATCTATATAATAGACTCATGGTTGTATTGGAAAGTTGTTCTAGTTTGAGTTGAGCAAAGTTAGCTCCTTCTGTGTGTGAGGTGAGCAAGGGTGTTCCTCCTAGTTCCACAGCAGTACCAAGGTGGGTGCTGGTTTTGGAGAGTCAGCAAGATTCTTCAGGGGTGTAGGATCTTGGTCAGCAGGTGTGCATGGCCTATATAGGAGATCTACATGGTAAGTAAGATCGTTGATCTGTAGGTGTATGTGTGTGCAAGGTCAAGGTTCACAGGTGTACAGAACCAGGTTGATTTGCAGGTGTGTAAGATCAGATAGGATAGCAACACAACAGGGAGCAAAATTAGGCAGGATCTACTTAGAGTACAGGTGTGTACTCGGATAGAGCAAAGAGGAAGGCAAGGGAGTTCCTTCCATAAGTATGGTCTGTTGAATTGCAGGTTGTTGCAGGTTCATGGGAGATCTACTTGAAGTACTTTGAGTACTTATGGAGTACGTGGAGTACTTGTGGAGTGCGTGGAGCACTTGTGGTGTGCATGGAGCACGGGAGGTGAACACCAACTCTTTATTTGAGTTGTGTGTTGGGACCTGAGAGAGAGAGCTTAGAGGAGAGAATTACTATTCACTTGAGGTGTGGGAAGCCTCTGAAGAGGTGGTGGAGAAGAAGTGGCATCTTCTTTATTGTATTCTTTTCTGTATAAGTATTAATACAAGTTGTGTATTGTCTCTCATATCATGTGTTATTCTAAATTCTAGTTACTTGTTGATTCTGCTTAATTTCCGCATATTAAGTTGCTTGGTTTGGTAATCAACTGTATGCTTTTGGTGTTTCGCATCCTTACAAGTGGTATCAGAGCAAGGTTGTTGGCTCATAGCTTGATACCACTTACAAGTGGTATCAGAGCTAAGGTTGCAGGGAGCAGGTTTTGTGTTTGGTTATAGGTCACTCTCAAGGGTTTCTGATTGAGTGGGAGTAGAGCAATGACAGATGAAAGTAAGGTAAGAATGGAGGAGTTGAAAAGCACAGATGGTCACTTATGGTCCCATGGAAAGAAAGAGCAGGTAAAAGATTATTGTTGGTTGGTATCAGATCAGCATGAAGGAACTGAAGATGCAGATGTTGCAGGTGTTGTTGCACAGGATGCTCTGGGAGGTTTCTTGGATAAAGTTGAATCTTGGATAAAAGATTCGGTTGCCTCTTTCCATGCAGCCCCAGGTAGAGGAGCTGGTGAGCCTTGCCAAAGAATTGGCAAAGGGGAAGTGAAGCTGAAATTGCAGGTGGCCAACACATAGGTGTTGATGAAGGTCATGGAGGTCCCAGGTTTGGAGATATGGCTAATTTCTTCAAAAAGATTGGGTGATGAGAGATGCACAAGAACTCTCACAACGGATGCACTTGAATTCGCTGGTGGTAAGAAAATAGGTACTCTTTATCTACTTGTTTATATTACTGATTCTTCTTCTGTTGCAGAGACGTGGCTTCGTAGGCTTGGTCACATGAGCAGAAAGGAGATGCATGTTCTTAAGTGGAAGACAGATATATTTGACAGGCTTAAGAACTAGAAAGCCTTGGTGTACTTGGAAGAGATGGCAGACAGAGACCAGTGGATGGGGCTGGATACTTCTGAGCAGGGCAATTTGGACATGGGGATTGATTCAAAGGAGCTCGCGAGTAAAAAGTCATCACTCATAGGAAACACAGGTACTGGCGTCGTCAGGAAAACTGACATCGGCAGTATGTAAGACCGACGTCAGTCATGAGGACCGACGTCGGCAGTAGGGACACCGACGTCGGCAGGGTCGGTAGTCAGGGACAAACGCATGGGAACTGACATCAGTCGGATGCAAACTGTGGAGTGACCGAGGTCGGTCACTATAACGGATTTTGGGTGGATAACACGCTATCAAGGAGTCTCAAACACCCATATGGAGGATTGAAGATGTAAGTAGGCCCTCAAATTTGTTGTTCCTCTTCTTTATACTCGTTGCTGATTGTAGAGCAGGAAGGATCCAAGAAACAGGTGGGAGCATGGCAGGGATATGATGCAGAACCAAACGGGAGTTTTGGTAGGGTTGCCAGCCGGTAAGAAAGCACAGAGACGAATGGATTCCTTAGTTGAAGAATAGAGAGAACAGATACATGAGACGGAAGACCAGGTTATACGGTCTTGAGGAGCTACAGGACAGTGGTACAGGTTTTGACAGGTGGAGGATGAAGCATGGCTTCAATCAATCTCAGGGTAACTACTGTGGTTTGTCTTACCAGGTGGATGATGAGTCACGACATCATTCTGTTGCTATATGTGGATGGTATATTTGCTAGCAGGGTTTGTACATACAGGGTTTTGCTGAGCTAAGGGTAAGGTTAGTTCAGTGGCATGTCATGAGGAGTTTGGAGTAGTGAAATTCTTTGACATGGGAGACATGGAGATCACAGGTTGATTTTGTCTCCAGTGGGAGCTGATGTGAATCAGGTGTTGGCGAGGTTCAGGATGCAGAGCCGGAGCACACTAAGGGCTGGACAGGTACAATATCCAAAATCACATGAGGTCTGGTATAGACCTGAGTATTCCCATGCAGTGGGAGCTATCAGAGAGTTAGGAGCCAATTTGGGGAAGTGTGTTCTCAGGTATTTGAGAGGGACTAGCAGCAGGGATTCATGCTATGCAGGGTCAGGACTTCACTACATGGATTTGTAGGTTCAAATGTGGCAGGGTACTCGGATGACAGGAGGTACATCACAGGTTGTGTGGTGGGTTGTCTTCAGGATTGAGCTTGAAGAGGGATACAAACCAGGAAATAGATTAGATGGAGTATAGGTATAGGTATAGTGCAGCTATTTATCTCCAAGTGGGAGATTGTTAGGTTGTGGAGCTAAAAGCTTCACTGATGTAGACATGGAGGAGGTTGTTGATGAGTTGTAGAGTGTCATAGAGACTGGCGTTGGTTTGGCCAACCGACGTCGACAGGATTAGACAAGAAGGCAACTGACGTCAGTCATATATCGGCCGGCATTGGCGACCCCCAGGCAGACAGGGACCGACGTCGGTCGCCTGTGTGGTTTGATTGCGAGTTTATTACGAGTAGTTATCTAACGAACCAAGTGTTTGCATGTTGAGAGCTATTTTTAGACTAAGAGCTACGGATCTAATTATTGTAATTAGATGTCTAATTATTGTTTAGATGAGATCTATATAATAGACTCATGGTTGTATTGGAAAGTTGTTCTAGTTTGAGTTGAGCAAAGTTAGCTCCTTCTGTGTGTGAGGTGAGCAAGGGTGTTCCTCCTAGTTCCACAATAGTACCAAGGTGGGTGCTAGTTTTGGAGAGTCAGCAAGATTCTTTAGGGGTGTAGGATCTTGGTCAGCAGGTGTGCATGGCCTATATAGGAGATCTACATGGTAAGTAAGATCATTGATCTGCAGGTGTATGTGTGTGCAAGGTCAAGGTTCACAGGTGTGCAGAACCAAGTTGATTTGCAGGTGTGCAAGATCAGATAGGACAACAACACAACAGGGAGCAGAATCAGGCAGGATCTACTTGGAGTACAGGTGTGTACTCAGATAGAGCAAAGAGGAAGGCAAGGGAGTTCCTTCCATAAGTATGGTCTGTTGAATTGTAGGTTGTTGTAGGTTCATGGGAGATCTACTTGAAGTACCTTGAGTACTTGTGGAGTACGTGGAGTACTTGTGGAGTGCGTGGAGCACTTGTGGTGTGCGTGGAGCACGGGAGGTGAACACCAACTCTGTATTTGAGTTGTGTGTTGGGACTTGAGAGAGAGAGCTTAGAGGAGAGAATTACTGTTCACTTGAGGTGTGGGAAGCCTCTGAAGAGGTGGTGGAGAAGAAGTGGCATCTTCTTTATTGTATTCTTTTCTGTATAAGTATTAATACAAGTTGTGTATTGTCTCTCATATCATGTGTTATTTTGAATTCTAGTTACTTGTTGATTCTGCTTAATTTACACATATTAAGTTGCTTGGTTTGGTAATCAACTGTATGCTTCTGGTGTTTTGCATCCTTACACATCAATGGCCAGTGTGATTGAAAAGGGTTTATGTCTACTGGTATAATACCTTCCATTGATGTTTCCTTCCCAAAAACCTTGCCTAGTAGTTACTTGTGTGAACTAGCTATCTGGTTAAGACTACCATAGGGATTAAAGAGATTAAACCCTATTTTTTGAACTAAATGTGTCCCAGTTCGTTCCTGATCCCACTCCATCACTCCATATATATATATATATATGTTGTGAATAGTTTATAAAAATATATGTTTTATATTTATATGAAAACATGTGTTCACATATACATATATAATAGGTTTTAATGAGTTAAAATAATACATATTGTTATATTATAGATTAAATAATGAATTCAAAAACATAAAGGTTAGAGTGCTTAAATTTTATGTGATAAAACCTCTAAATAGGCATAATGAAAAGAAAGTTTATACTTGGGATTTGTAAGTAAATTTCTTATTATTGCTGCTATAATAAATTATTATGTGCCATATGTTTTGAGATGATTGACTTTATTACATTGCATTTACTTATGGAAATTAAATTCTTTTAAATAATTTGTATTTTACCCATTTGGTAAATAAGTTTATTTGTCATGATTATTGTTTATGTGATGAATAATAATATTAAGGCTCATTCATATGTTTGATGGAATAAATGTATGTATAGTAATTATTTCAATGATTAACATGTGTTTGTACTTGATATTATAAATAATGACATGAATGTGTTGGCTATAAAAATGTTAACCAAATCTCACATTACTGGTACCAAGTAGTGAGATAGACTTCACTAGTTTACTTAGCACCACCAATGCCAGATGAAGGTAATCCAATCAAGTGGTATGTATGAATTTGACTGATCCTAGAGACAAAAAACTATTTAAAAACTTTATCCAAAGTAATATATATATATATATATATATATATATATATATATATATTCATTTTATATGTATGATTTACATGTTTGTGTGATATCATGTTTATAATGTATTTCTTGATGGTACACATCATGTAGTATAAATCTTATAGCACATGGATACTAACATGTCTCTATATTCCTACACCATCACTATCTACCCATCCATGAAGGGAGGGACATTACCTATTTAGGGTATTATGCTGGGGATCGATGGTCTATGGTTGGTGTGGAAAAATACTTAGATGATGCTCTCCCTCCCCACTATTGTACTTACTTAGAGACTACACTTGAGATTATTAGAGATACAAAAGTTATAGTGACTCAAGCTCTATGGAGCATTGTATCTATTATTATATTTATTTTAAGTCATAATTTATATTGGAAATCTAATTGATCTATTATTTTACATTGATAGTAATGGCTGTATTATTATACTAACAATGGCTATATTTTAATATAATTACTTTCCTTATGTAGTTATGTTATGCTACATAAGATGCTAGTGATCAGTAACTATTATTGCTACAAATTTACTTGTGTTTAATATACTTAGTTAGTATGTTAAGGCCACTAATTATATTCTCATGGTGTAGTATAAGAAATAATAAGTTTTGTGTAAATATTTTAATTTTTTTACTGCATTATTCTAGTAAATCCTTGTGGGGATGTTACATTATGGTATCAAATCTCGGGCTTGAACTCTAGTACTTAATGAGTTTGCTAATGTTTTAATATTAGTATAATATCAAAAATAATAATGGTCCAAGAAAGAACATTAGGCGAGGGTATTTTGAATGTGAATGACAATAACTCTCCATTTGATCCTAACTAATTTTCCATTGAATACGTAACAAAGTTAGATCATATTCTTGCATATATAAATGAGATAAGGGATAGAGTTGTATCCCTAGAATAGGAAATTCATGGACATAAGGAGGAAGCCCATCAAGATGAGCCTAAAGATACCTTAAGAGTAGAGACACAAAGGAAGTTCCTCAAGACATGAGAGCATGTGTAGCTGTAGAATTGGCAAGGGATATGAAAAAGGTGAATCCACCTAAGTTTAATGGAAATGTTATGGGAGATGGAACTGAAGCATGGTTGATTGAAATTGAGAAGTATTTCAAGATTCAAAACTACTCCAAGGTCACTAAATGCATTTGGATATCTTATCATTTGGTTGTAGAAGCAATTATGTGGTGGGCCAATAAGAAGTTTGAAATGAATCTAAATTTGACCACTACTACTTGAGAGTATTTTATAACATTATTTAGATCATGGTGGCTTCCATAGTTATATTTTGACCAAAATTTGACATATTTTCAAAATCTAAAATAAGGAGACTTGTTAGTGAATGAGTACTAGAAACAATTCACCAAACTTCTAAAATATGTACCTCAATATTAGGTAGATGACAGGTTTAGGATTATAAATTTTATCATGGGATTAACACACTATATTGGTGAAGAAGTGGATGCTCATGGACAAGCTACCATTGGCCAAGTCTTTGAGAAAAAATTCTAGAGGGAAAAAAAGTTGAAATCTCTTGCTTAGGTTAGGGAAAAGTTTAAGAGAAAGTTTGGAAGATCTAAGCCAACTTAAAAAAAAACTAGAAGCAGAGGATTAGAGACTCCAAAATTCAGTTCAAGAATTAGAATACTAGATTCAATGGTGGTTTAAGTATGAAGAAACTAGGTAAGGGTTTCAAGGGAAACCAACTATCTGATAGAAAGGGAACACTAGGAAGTTTCTTAATCTATGGAGGTGACCATTTTTTGTGTTAATGTACCCAGGATAAGTTGAAGAAAAAAGGTTCTACCCTTCAATAAGGAACTTTTTAACAATGTATTCATGTGGTGGTTGATAATTAGCAAGATGAATTCTAAGCTTCACCCATAGAACTATCAGGTATTTTGTTTGAACATCCATTTTCTATTTTGATAAATAAAAGGGATATAGAATGTTTTATAGCTCCTAAAATTCTAAATAAATTGTCTAAGAAATATGGTGTAATGGCAAATACATGGTCAGTACAATATTGAAATAATTTTAAAGTCTAGGTTGATAAGTGTTTAGTAGAAGGAGAAATTAAATTGTCATAATTAATAATGGTTATGGATATTTATGTCACACCATTAGAGTCATAATGTGATCCTAAGAGTAAACTAGATTTCAAAGATAAGGCCAAGGTTGACTACTATCTTAAAAGGGTTGAGTATCTTGATGATTCTAGAAATTAGATACTAATTCAGGGCGAGAAAAGGGAGTTAAGGATTAGTTAGTTTTTTGCAATGCAAATTAGGAAGGCCCAAGGTAAAGGATGTCAAGAATTTATCATCAAGATAAATGAAATGGAGGAAACTAAGGAACTATCAATTGAATATAATCCTTTCTTTAGGAATTTTCACGATGTGTTTCTAGATAAATTTCTAGGATTACCTCCTAAACTGGAGTTTGAATTTTCTATTGATACCAAACCAGGATAGGAACCTTAGTCTAAAGCTTCATATAGAATGAAAACCACTAATCTAGTATAATTAAAGGTACAACTTTAGGAATTATTGTCCAAGGGTTTGATCATACCAAGTGTGTCACCATGGGGTGTACTAGTTGTTTTTATTAAGAGTAAGAATGACACTCTGCAACTTTAAATTGATTATAGAATGTTGAATAAAGAGACCATTAAGACCACGAATAAATGATCTTTTTGATCAAATTCAAGGAGCATCAATATTTTTTAAGATTGATATTATAGTTGGATATCATTAGTTAAGAATAAAAGATGAAGATATTTTAACTATGGCATTTAGAAATCGCTATGGTTATTATGATTTTATAGTGTTACCATTTGGGTTGACAAATGCACTTGCAACATTCATGAATTTCATGAACAATGTGTTTAGAGATTACCTAGATCATTTTTTTTTGGTATTTTTAGATGACATTCTTATATATTTTAAGGATGAATAAGGGCATCTTAAACATTTGGATCTAATTTTGCAACATCTTTTAAAGTGTAGGCTGTATGAAAAATTATCCAAGTGTGATTTTTTCTAAAATAAAGTGCAATATCTAGGACATATTATCTTAGTGGATGTCATTTATATTGATCTAGTTAAGATAAGAACCATTATGGAGTGGAAAACACTAAGGAATGTCCATGAGGTAATAATTTCATGTGATTAGTAGGCTACTATAATAAATTCATATCAAAATTTTCAAAGATAGATAATCTAATTACCTCTCTACAATGTAAGAATCAAAATTTTATCTGGTTAGATAAGTGTGAATTAGATTTTAGGAATTAAAAAAATCCTTACTTTAGTACCAATGTTAAGAGTTTTTTATCCCAATGGTTAGTTTTTAATGATCAAAAATGCATCTAGGGATGGACCAGGAAGAGTCCTTATGCAAGATGGTGTATTAGTAGATTATGAGTCAATAACAATAAATCTATATGAGGTGAATTATGCCCCTCATGATCTTGAAATTTTAATAATTATTCATGCTTTAAAATTTTAGAAACATTATTTGTTTGGAAAACCATTTTAACTCAAGATTGATAACTTGGGACTCAAATACATCTTCACCCAACCAAATTTAAATACTCATAAGAGGCACCGGTTAGATTTTTTCTCTGATTATGACTTTGATATCAATTACATAAAAGGTAAATAGACTAGAGTAGTTGATGCCTTAAGTCATAAAAGGTACATATCAGATATGACTACTATCAAGAGTAATTTCAAGGATTGTGTAATTGAGTTCTCATTATGAGATGAATTCTATGATTAGGTTATGAAATCTTTGTCTAAGAATTCTCATAATTCTAGGTATAAAGGATACAACTTAGAGAGTGATGGTATTATATGATATAATAGAAGGATATGTGTGCTAGATCAAGAGAATTTGAGGCACAAAGTGCTAAAAGATCTACATAATGCCCCATATTTAGGGCATCCAAGAGTAACTATGCTTATGGTAGAGTTTAGACCACTTTATTTATATAAGGGAGTCAAGAAAGATGTATTAGACTTTGTGTCACATTGTCTGGAATGTTAATGAGTGAAATTTAAACATGTGTATCCGACTGAATTATTATATTCACATGAAATACTGGAATGGAAATAGTAGGCAATCAATAAGGATTTTGTCCAAGGATTACCATTATCATAAATAGGCATGGCATGATCTTGGTTGTAGTTGATAAACTAATCAAGGTAGCACATTTTATACTAGGCAATTTGATAGATGATGCACCAAATCTTGTGAAAATATTTATAAAAGAAGTGTATTGATTATATGGTTTTATAAATAAGATCATATTAGATCATTATCTGAGAATAACTTCTAGATTTTGGTTAACTCTAAATTTAGCTTTGGGTACACAAATAAATTTTAACGCTACTTATTACCTGCAGACTGATGATCAATCTAAATGAGTTTAATAAGGTATTAGATGATCTTCTTCATATGTATTACATGGATCAAAAATACCAATGAGAAGAATACCTTCCTTTGGTTAAGTTTATATACAATAAATCATACCAATCTACTTTGAAGATGCCACCATTTGAATCACTTTATGGAATAAGGTGTAGGACACCAATCAATTGTGATAAGTTGGAAGACAAAGTAGTCTTTGGACTTGAAATTATTTTAGAAATGGAGGAGTAGGTTAAAATAATTAGATAGAGATTGGCTAAGGCCAATGATAGGCAGAGGAGCTATGCTAATCTAAAGAGAATATCTAGGCAATTTGTAGTAAGTGATAAAGTATTCTTGCATGTTAAATTGTAAAAGAGATTGATAGAAAATCTAAAAGTCTACAAAACTTTTACTAAGATATGTGGGACCTTTCAAGGTTTTAGAAGTGGTCAATTCTATATCGTATAGGATTTATTTCCATCATCCCTAGCTATGTTGCATAATATCTTCCTTGTATCTTATCTTAAGAAATATATAGCTAGTCTTTTGTATGTGTTAGATTGGAATGCTTTGTAGGTTCTAGATCTCAGGGTGGTCATGGTAGAATCAATCAAAGTAATTGACACTCAAAAAATTTATTTGAATAATAGGGAAGTGTCATAGTGCAAAGTATTGTGGGACTAATACTCTGAGGATAGTGCTACTTGGGAGGACTATGATGAGTTCTACCTGCTATTTCCATATTTGTTTGCTTGATTTGATGCTATATACTATGCTTTTTTTTTATAAAATTTGTTTATTATTTAGAACTATTATTTGAATAAATGTCATCGAGATGATATGACTATATTTAGGAGGAAGGATGTTACATAACAATTCTCTCACTATTACTAATTTACCTAATTATCCATCGATTAATACGATTGTTAAATTGATTTGTTACATTTTAACTAAATTGGAAGTCATATGATATTATGAGACAAATGTATGTTACTTATATTTCATGAGTTCATTATTATGAGATGGCTAATTATGAATTATGTACATAATAATTATGTTACATTTGTAGTTATAACATTGTTTAATGATATATGTATCATGATGTATTTGACTAACTACCTTCTTGTCATGAGTTGGATGCAGGGGATTTCATTCCTCAGATCATGATCAAGGGAGAGAATAATTAAAGAGGGTGACATAGATGGAGATGGTGAAGGATGATAGAGGAATTGCTAAGACCCTTACACACACCACATTAGATTTAATATTTTATATGCATTATGTGTTTGATTTTTTAGAATTAGTACATTTTGAAAGTTAATTACAGTTAGAAATTAAAGCTTGTGTGTTTTAAATGTTAGTACATAGTTATAAAATAAATATTGTATGTGATTTTCATACGTATACTTAATATTTAATGTTACAATATGATTATATAAAGTTACTTTACTTGTGTTTGTTTATAATTACAAAGCATAAGTATAATAGAATATATTTAATTATTATTTTATATAGAATATTATAATGTCTTTAAAATATTTTATAATGTTAAGTTTACTATTATTGATATTTGAGAATATATATATACATTAAGCTATTAAAATAAATAAAGACATATATAGCCTATATATACTAGTAATTGACTTATACAATTATCTTGTTATAATTGGAATCAATATTTGATTGGTCTATTATTTTGATATATAAAAGATAATTGATGTTTTAAAAGGGGATAATTACCTTTATTTGATATTAAGGAGGTTAAATTATCCTAAAATTCTAACTTAAGATCTAAGCTTAATCTTGTTATTTTACAGGGACTACATTAAATTTGGAAGTATAGTTATCATTTTGTAAATGATTAAAAAAGTGGACTTTGAGTGGTATACTCGGTCTTGAAACATAGGTTGGCATGAAATTTTTTGAAATGAATATTTTATTGAATAAAGATTAAGGAAATTTTGAATTAGGTCATGTTTAATTAATGTTAATGGTAGTTAATTGGTTAATAGTCATTGTTTAACTGGGAAAAACATGATTATAGTATGGTGACTATAAGTTGGTAAAATTTCATGTAAAGTTTGATAAGTGATTGGAATATAATAAAGGTGAGTTGAAAGGAGAAGAGGTCATGACGAGGAAGAGAAGAAACATATAAATCAAGGATAAAAGGACTCAAGTTGATCTTGTCTCAATTTTGGGAAGCTACTTACTAGGTTGGTGACATAATTACATTCAGTTTCTTGAAAAGTTATTGTGTATGGTTTAAATTAGTAAGGTTTATAGAAATGAATTTAAATTAGCAATGAAACATAGTATTAGCCCCATGGATGGCTTGGGCATCCACAAAACTAAGCCAAAATCCTTTCCTAAACCCTAAGATTACAAACTGGTTAGTTTTGGGTGTTGAGTTGTTAGGGAATACTAAATTTAAATTCATGGAAATACAATTCCCTAGTTGAAATCAAAACCCTAAGAGAAATATATAGACCTGGATCTAAATATTAAATATTAAAAGATATATACATGGGGCGAAATTTATATATACATATATATGGATATATATATTTGTATATAGGGAAATATACAGACCTAGATCTACATATATTAACTGGGTTTGAGTTATAAGGTTTTAAAAATGGTTTAAGTTGATCATTATTTATATTGTTCATTTAAATTTTATAAATACACAAAAAATTTATTATTTTGGACTATCAACATGATTTCAAACTATGTAGATTTGATAAATAGATTATGAGTAGAATGGTTATATTTATACATATACATAGGGTTTATAACATAGATGCATAATACATATATATTCATATATGACCTATGAAAACAAGGCATACATAAATATATATGTATGAAGATATATAATTATATATCTATTGTTTAAAACTTAGAACATAAATAGTTGTGTTGAAGCCATAATTGTAAAATTATTTTAACATTTCAATAAAACATGTAGATGGACTGTGTATTATGTGACATATCGATATATAGTTATACTTATGTCAATTTACATTTAATTTTAATCATTGACAGTGAATACATATATACAAATGTGTATAGATGCAACCGATGTCAATTGTGTGTGGGTTATTTTAACTATGACCCACATATAGATATATACATATGTTAAAAATGTATCCTTTGTGTCTTGTATTTGAAAACATAGTATAATATTAAGACCATGTATATATACATAGGACTATGGTATAAATGTGAGTAAGATAAATATTGCAACTCCATTTGAATAGGGTGTTTTCATCTACATTGTTGACTTTGTATTTTTACTTGAACTAGATGGATTTAAATATATATAGTTGGTTTATAACAAATACAAGACATTCTTGAGTTTGGTGATTATGTTTTTAGTTATATGATAGAAGACAATGCAAGTATATATATACACATAATATTTTTAAACTTTTATCAATTAATGATGCTCAATATCTTGTAGGAACTTGTCGAGTCTCAATCTCTTTAAGTGCATGCCTTAAAGGGTGCATCAGGAAAGGGGTGGTTAGACCATTGGTATTTCAAAGGATTATTGTCCCTTTTTCCACTTTATATCTACATACTTATCTCTTAAAAACCATTCCCATAATCTTGGCATTCTCTTTTGCATACTCCTCTAGTATTTTACCACCTTCATTAGCCCTTTTACTAACCTAAACCCCTTTTTGATAGTTTACATGACTATTTCAATTGTGTCGACCTTGTACTCTATTGAAAAAATTTATTAAGGGTTTAGATCGGCCCCTGGCTGACCTAGTGATTTTTTGTCAATAATGGTACTAGGTCAATTAGGTTGACCTTATCAACTAAAATTTTTAGAATGGTTTGTGGTTAGATCCACCTATATAAATACAATCATTTCACCATTTATAAAAAAAGAGAATAAGAAGTAAGATATATTATGCACATATGCTTATCCACCATTCTACTTGAGGAATAAGTTTAGGGTTTCATACTTTCTTTGGATATACAAATGTCTTATGGAGAAGTATTTATGATACATTGATAGGTTGTGCATCTTAGAGATGATTTATCCTTATCATCCTTACATAAAACAATAACCTCTTGCAAATCACCTTGTCTAAGGGAGAGATTGAGGCTCGGCGAGTTTATATTCAAAGGTAAGTATTCTTAACTTTGTTCCTCATTTGTAAGAATTGATAAATATGCATTTTCACTTATATTTCATTCATTCTAATTTTGTATACATTAATGTGAGTATATTTCTTCTATGCATGTTTAATTTTAGTGTTTATTACCCCTACTTTGTGCCACAATCTTTGGTGAGCACTAGATTATATTTTTACCTTGTTATTAGTTTAGGGATATGAGAACATAGGACTTAGTTAAGGTTATTGAATAGTTTTGCTTGAATAGAGGCTTTGGAACCCCCTAGTAATATTATTATGGTAAGAGATCCCTTGTCTAGGTATAAAAGATCCATATTGGTCATGACCCCAATTATCTAATGTATCCCCAAATAAAAGTGTATGTAGGATCTATCTTCTCCAAGTTAGGATTGATTTATAAATATGATACATTTATCATTGCATACATTCTGATGAACTAAAATGAATCTAAACCTTATAGGTTATCTTTCACGCTTTTCATTTTTATCATTTTTATTATTTTTCTATATTTTTGATACTAGGTCGATCAAGCTGATATAGTTTTAACTTCTATGAACAGGTTTAATACATCGCCACATCAAAATGACTATATTCTTTTCATGTAGGTCTTCATCAGATATAGGTTACTACATTAAATAGGTCGACACAATATTATTATTCAATTCTAGGTAATATATTATGTCAAATAGGTCAACTTAATCTCTCAAAAAACATCCAAAACAATAAACGAAGTCATGTAGGTCAACTTAGTATTCTAGTCAGTATCTAGATAATAAACTAAGTTGACCAAGTTGACACAATAGTCTTATTTAATTCTAGATAATAGACTATGTTGAATAGGTCAACTTAGTCTCTCAGACAACATCTAGAACAATAAACTAAGTCAAGCAGGTTAACTTAATATTCTAGTCAGTATCTAGACAACAAACTAAGTCAATTAGGTTGACTCAATCATCTTAATAGGCTTAATCAAACAAGGTTTTCATAGAACTAGGTTGACATAGTCGACACATTTGTAAAACTTACAAGTAGCATTCAAGGAACTTCAATAGAAATTTCATAGTCCTCAACATCTTCCAACCCACCAAGGTTCCTTTCTTTCTCTTTCAATTTAGTTATTCATTACAATTTTTTTTACACAGGTTTGTAGTCTTTAAAATTATAATCCTGCAACAAACTAGGTTGACCTGGTCGACCTAGTTCTATAGTCTATCTTCAATCTAAAAGAATAAGTCAACCTAGTTGACTTAGTTCTTAAGGACTCTTGCTTCTATAGTATAGTAGTAACCCTATCAACTCTATTCTATAATATCTGCATATAGTGTCATCTAAACCAACTCTATACCATTTTTAATTAGGGAATTAACAACTATATGCTAGTAATTAATTCACACCTTCATTTTTAATTGTTTGCATGTTTAGAGTAGCTCACATAGTCTAATTAAGTGTTTTTTTAGTATACCATATAGTTACACTATTTTTATCTTTTTTCACACACTACCAAATCACATAATTTCAAAATGCATTTAAATATTTGTCTACTTAAGGCTTACCTACTTGGATTTCATCACCAAGGGGGAAGCTAACTTAGTTTTATGGACAAGTATAAACATGTGGTTAATGGTATATATTGGTAAAGAACTTGACACCCTTATCACTGTAGGATTATGAAGTGAGGGGGTAAGCCCCAATACCAAAGCTAATACCATTGCCAACATATATCCCTTTTAGCCTAAATATCCTAAAATCATTAATAGATTAATTTTTAGTTCCCTAATTTTAGTCAAATTCCCTATCACACTTAAAATAACACTTTATAATAATCTAACAACATTTAAGATCATTTAACTAGCATTTACTTTTCCATTGACTATTTGCTCTCTGCTCATTATATGTTATATTGTAAAAACTTGCATTGACTAGTGTTGGTGAAGGTTTTGTGATGTGTACCTTAATTGGATTATTTTCATTGATCTAATTGTTTGTTTTTTGTTTTCACTTCTTACTTCCATTACATTGCAAAATTTTCCCCTATTTTCAGTACACTGTCATTCTATTTGACATAGTCTCTTATAGACTATCTTTTTCTATGGAAGTATTAAGTCAACTTGGTTGACCCAATACTCATTTATACCTATCAAGTTATAGTAATAAGTCAACATGGTCAAATTTTTATCCTTATTAGATTATCTACTTTCCTATTTATAGTACTAAAGTTGACCTGGTTGACTCTGTACTCTTTTATATTTTGTAAAGTAGCACTAGGATGACTTGGTTAACTATATCCTCTTATCTGTATCTTCCCTATCTTTTTGATTTGCATCATATTTATCTTGCCTAATCTCTCTCCTTCATCATTAACTTCCTATTTAAAGATAACATTGAGTTAAATTCAACAAATATGATGAGTCCTACCAACCTTAATAGGTTCTCCCATAAGAATCTTATGTCTCCTAACCTATATGAAAGTAATGTGCATATATCCACTCATACTAAAAACTATGGGACCCCTCCTCATTCATCTTGAATTCGTAATTCTCTCTTTTAATTTAAAGATCAACCTAAATTAGAGCATATCCCAAAAATGCTCTTCTTCATCAATGAGTTTCCTCAACATCAAGGAAAGGATCCTTCTAATATTTACCATCTCATGATAAGTGGTCAAGTTGAGGATCCCCATTCACCTTCTATCACATTCTCACATGGATTTGGAGATAATTTATTCTTTGCTTCTCAACTTTTTCCCTCTATTTTGACCCCTTATCATACTATGACATCTTCCTCTTTTGTTTCTTCCACCTCCATGCCTAGTATCTCTACTAACATGGTAGGTTATACATCTAATGAGCCTCTTATGAGACCTTCTCTTCTCAATTATTCCACTAATGCATCATTTACCACTCATGGTAATCATGACTCTAGTGCTACTTCTTCTCATCCCTCTACTAGTGCATCTTTTAACACACAAGGAAATTCTATTACTAGTGCCTCACTCACCAACATTTCTTTTCAAGCTACTACTAACACCCATAGTGGTACCCGAGCCACTAATACCAATTCTAATGCTTTAAAAAATGCCAACAATACAACTCAAACACATCAAGTCCTATTATATAATCTTAATCAAATGAATTCTTTCCAAGTTGACAATGTAAATTAAATTATGTTAATGCAAAATCATCTCATCCATCTTCAAACCCACCCTCAATAGTTACCATGGGGCACACATAACCAAAAATTTGCCCCACCTCCTCTTTAGGATTCCCATGGTAATCTTGTACCTCAACCTCCCCTTATTAACAAAACAATCAAACATCTTCAAAACAAGACTCTTACATATCAAATTTATAATATTTATATAAGAGGTATCAGTCCTACCATTACTTATAATGGTCAATCGATCCTACTCTTCACTTAAAAACATTTTGAAATTTATATAACGATTGGGTCAAGTTAAATACCTTTACTGCTACCAAAATATTATTAAATACTCTCAAGGGGGATGATTTAGATTGATACAACTGACTCAAATCTCATTCCATCACTAGTTTATAATATTTAGTCAATGCTCTAGTCCAAGAGTTCCAAACTAGTGACCTGCCTGAGAACACCTTTGCCCATTTTATCAATTGTAAGCAACTTGAGACTGAAACCACACAAGATTTTATCAAATGATGGAAGACCTTGTCTAGAAAATGTGAACATAATATTATAGATGACAACCTCTTTCATCTATTTACAAATGCTCTTTTTCCCAAATTGCAATATCAGGTTTAGTCTCTCTTTACATACTTTGGAAGAGGCTATTGACCAAGCCAAGCGTCAATATTTCCTTATGGATCAATTTGAGCCATCCCAAACTTCTATGGGTACTTGAATGTAAGTCAATAATAAGAATTATCATGCTAAAAATGATGGTTTCACTAACTCTTATGATACCATTCATATTATTTAAGCTATTTTTCCTAGCCAGACTTTGGAACAAGCTTTTCCTCCTAACCACATCACTTATCCTCATTTATCTTCAAAAAATAACATCAATGTTCATAAAAAATTATCCTTATAAAAATTACAAAAGCATATACCAAGGCATATTTCATGAGAACTTGATCCCACTCATCCCATGAAATCTTGGTACAATCCAAATAAATTTTGTTGGTTTCATGCTAGTTGGGATCATTATCGTGATAATTGTAGGAAACTTTGTAAGTTATCTATGGATTTTGTTCTTGGTCCCAAATTTTGACCATGATTCTATAATTATGAAACATTAAAAAGCCTATGAAATTAAATTCAAAGCCCATGAAACACAAAATAAATCTCAAGATTTGAACCAAGCTAATACTCATTTGGCCATCTATAAATATCCTCTTCCAAATCACCAAGATAACTAAGACAAGTCTACCCCTTCTACCAATAACATTGACAATCTTCTTGACCTAACTCCTAAAGAGAATGTGGTCAATATGACCAATATGTGAAGGGTGGTTTCTTTCATTGATCCTCATACTATCCACACCCCTCAATTGTCTCACACATTTCATGTTATCCAAGACTCTTCTCTAACTCACTTCATAGAGTTGGGGCAAGAAGACCTCATATCTTTTGATGAACCCATTACAACACCTACCTTAGATAACACTTCTCATACCATTTATACAATTCATCTAGATTATTTACCCATCACTAATGATACTCACACTTATATCAACACTTATTCTCAAACCAAACCTACATCAACTATCCCATTGCCTCACAATGATCAACAAACTTGTCCTCTAATTAAACCTTCTACCTCTTATCAACATAAATTCACATATACTTTGGACCCTCCTTCTAAACACCCCTTAACTATTATGTAACTCTTTCCAAAAATACTCTGATGGGTTATGATGAATGGGATCCTATCATGGAGCTTTCTAATTTCCCATCTCAAATCCCATTTCTCAAACTTATGCGGACCTCTCCATAACATCATAATCATTTTATGTAGCTTTTGTTCAAAATGAACATCCCTCATCCTCCCCTAAAAAGATGTGAATACCTTATTTAGATCAAAAGATAGAATATTACAATAGTGTGAAGAGATGTCCATACATGTTGATTAAACAATAGACACTTCTCTTTCCCTAAAATTCCCCATTACTTCTATGATCCTTGATGAGATTCTACTTCATGCAGATTATCCTCTTCTTTTTATCAATATCCAAATTTGTGATATCCAAGTCAAATGTGCTTTTATTGATGAGGGTTCAAGAACTTGTGTTTCCTCGCTTGATTTTATCAAAACCCTTAGATATTCTGAATATAATCTCAAATCCACATGCAACACATGTCAAGGCTATGACTGAAGGAAAATGCCTCATTTAGGTTATGTATGACTCCCCATTACCATCCCACCTATCATAGTTCATGTGAAGGTGACGATATTAAACTTTTCTTTATCCTAAATCATTTTTATTGGTAGGCCATGAAATCATCACATGTGAGTAGTTGCCTCTTTTGCTTGCCAATGTGTCAAATTTCCTCACAATGGATCCATCTATAAGATTTAGGGTGACACTAATCCTTGGAATTTTGAAAAATTCTAAGAGCACAGTGTATTTAAGATTCCTACCCTTGAGCCCTTGCCAAGAGTTCCATTTCATAAATCTTAATGGTCTAAATTTCTTATCAATTCCACTTAAGGTTACAATGGTCACCCCAAAATCATCAAGAATATACCCCATAACCTCTTAGATTCTAATGAGGATGAGCCTGATGAGATCAATCTCAAGATTAAAACTTTGGATCTCTCACTTCATCTCATCTCTCAACTTCATCTTGATTTATACCTTCATTCCCATCAACCACCTTATGATGATATACCCATTGTCTTAACTAAGACTCAACATTCCATTCATCACACCACATCAGATGATAAGTTCATGCCTACCTATGCCATCGATCTTCATACATCTGATTATGATGATGGATATAACTTAGATGATCCATTATTAAGAGGTCTAGTTTAGTCCCAAGATTCTAAAATTATTCATTATCATTCCTCTTTGCTTTAGTCTTTTAGTATATCTTCTAGTATTTCATCATATATCATTCCTAATTTTAGAATTTTTCATCTTGATCATAAGGTAAAGATGGTGTGCACACCTTCAGTTTCTAAAGAACCTCATAGGAGTATGATTATGGATCGTGCTATGACTAGTCCCTATCACTTTGTTAGATACCAAGACTTCTCTATCTGAATTATCCATGAGATGATTGTGATTGTCCTTCAACCTTTTATGCATCTTACCCCTCCCTCATTAGAGCCTAGTTTAGATCCTATTCCCACTTCCTCTATAGCTGAATCTCTTCTTGTTTTTGATCATATTGCTTCTTATGTCTAACCTTACCCATTATTTCTACCAGCCCCACCTTCTCTTGGTGATGGTTTTCTCCCTTTATCATAACTTTCTCCTTTGCCCACCAAATGGGTTGATCAACCTTATTGTGATATTCATAAAGTTATCAATAATTAGAATCAATACTATTCACTATACCAATATTTCTTAGCTTCCATTTCCACTCCTATCATGAGTACACCTACTAAGTCTACCCATAAGTGTATCTATTGCTTCCATGGCCAAAATAATCATTTATCCACATACTGTATTAATTTATAGTCTTATATCAAAACCTTATGTCCCACCACTCCTCAACCCACAAAAAAGGCTATACCTCCCCCAAAAGTGTCACTTGAATATATTTACAAATATGGAGAGGTATGTTTTCTCTAGCTCTAATGTGGTACACATCACATTGATTGATGTTTCATCCTTTAGTAGCATCTCAAGGATCACCTCATCACCATTATTGCACCTTATACCCTTCCTCCCATAGGTCACCCTCATATGAAAACTCCCCCTTTTCCCCCATGAATCCACCACATTTTGTCCCTTCCCCACCTATTATTTATACAACTTTTATTCCCTCACCTATAGACCTTCCCTCACCCATGGATCCCTTTCCATTATTTACTCCTTCACCCATGGCCCATTATCCATTGATGACCCCTTCATCTACCATAGATTCTACTCCCATGCATTCTCCTAGGCATCCCTTGCATGATAGACCTCATCAACATGATCCTTCAATCATTCCTACATTTTCTACCAAAGAGATTTAACATAAAGTATTTTATCAACTTGTCTTGAAGATCAATGAGACATTAACTACATTTTACATTCAACTTCATAGAGACTTATCAAATGTTATAGATAATATGTGTGGAAAATTATATCAATATTTATAAACACAATCATGGTGCTGTTACATTTCTTTCTTTATTTTGATTAGACACATGCTCTAACTTTACATTTATCTATTTTATATCATTTAACATTGTGTTAGATTCTTATCTATCTTACATGGTGACTTTTGTTTCACACCTCATGTTGCTTATGATGTCATTATTTTTCTTATGTTATATTATATATTCATTTTCATAAATTACATACTTGTTCTTCTTGAGTTCATTTCTTATAGTTACCTTGTTATTTTTCATGATTTTTTGTTATCTTATCTCTATAAACATGGATAACTTTTATTGTGACTTGGTTATACAAACCTTTCTCCCTATAATCATTCCTCATTTTACCATGTGATCAGTTAGTAAACAATTCATTTCACTACAGTCTCCTTTTACTAGTCCACTTTGGATCTCTTTTTCTTCCCCTTTATTCCCTTTTACAAACTAAACATACACATGGTTGAGACTTGAGATAACATACTAGTTCATAGTTAAGCCTAAGTATTCTAGTTAGTCATATATTTGGATTCTTAGCTTCCTTTAGCCAAAGCCTAAAGGCCATTCATGTGTATTACTCTATCTCTAATGATTGGTCATTCTAAGTCCATATGGAAGAAGAACCTTAAAATCCATAAAATATTCAAAATCTAAATCATTTACCAAAGGCAATGATCTAAAAGGCAACATTCAAAAATTTCAAAAGTCAAATCACACTAAAAGACATGTTCTAAGCACAACTCCTCTTTCTAATCAAAGCTCAAACTCCACAGTTGGTCTCATGATAGAGTTGAGGTCCATTGGGGTATGGTAGGCCAATAGATTATAAAATTATAATAAAAAACTCTTTTAGTGCTACCTACTTTCTCATGAAAGTACCAAATCTTTATAATAGACCGATGACCCTGTAAGGGGTCTTGATGAATGGGGAATACACTGTGGGAAGGTAGGTACATTTTAATTTTATTGTTAAAAAAACTCCAACATGAGTTGATATTAGTATCATACTTATTTTTCTACACATCTTTATACCTATAATGAACAATTATCCTTTGTATATTGATGGTCACTAGTCTCTTAGTGTCTTCTCATGTCCGTAGTGTGCCTCATGTATCCTAAGATCTTCTCATAAGATGCCTAAGTTATGATTATTATATTTATTTTTTCACTCGCTACAATCCTAATATTTCCCCTTGAGAAATATTTCTTTATTCACTGATCACTCACCTAGGGATTCCATTTGTGAGTTGCATTATAAGACCATAGATAAGACCTAGCCTTCCTAAAAAATTACCATTTTTTTTAAATTTACCATTCTAAACATCTCCTTTTACCATATTTTCACATTTTTTACACCTCATTGGTGTTTCATTTATAAGTTGTAGTGTAAGACCATGGATAAGACCTGGCCTTCCTCACAAAATTTTCCAATAATCTAAGTCACAATGAAATTACATGTGTCAAATATAAGATAATATGTGATCGATTATGAGTTACACATCATTAACATGCTTCCCATATTGATTTAGTATGTTTTATGATTACTTCATTAATTGTTGGGCCCCTTTTTGGCTAAGCATGGATCCACACCAACTTAGTAGATATCTCAGTGCAAGGCAATCATTTGGAATGATTACTATTTTAGCACCTTTTACACTAGTTGCAAATATTTTACTAGTTGGCAAGTAGTTAATTGATTCCTAGGTTTTTTAGGTCATCTTCATAATTAGATACACATGGATACTAGAGTACAAAGGGCATAAGGTGATGGAATCAATAAAATGATCAACCAAGGCTCTAGCTCAACACCTAGTGTGCACCCTCCACCCTGACATGAAGATGATTCTAAGTTATATAAATCCAAGCTCAAACTAGCATGAAAATGACATAAATTTGAGATAGAGAAGCTCTATAGAATTGGTTCCAAAAATAGTGAAGTAATCACCATTGAAACTTGGGACTAATATGGATGCCTTCGAGGTTCCATATTGTAGTGCCCAAGATCACTTTTGAAACTCTAAGCCTTTAGTAGCTTTAAATGAAAATTTGTTCTATTCCACTTATTGTGTACTCTATTTATCTAAATAATGTTTAATGAAGAATGGTATTGCCCTTAATTGAGTGTTGATCTAGTTTATATGGTTATAGTTATGTTCTTTGAAGGTATATTAATTTCATAATGTTTTTAATAGTTGTAATGCTTAGATTTCATATATGAATACTAAGTAATAACAAGCTTTTAGTTCTATCCATTAATAACATCCCTATGTAAATGATGATGTTAGCATATTGTATAGAAATAATTGAAGTGTAGGAAAAAACCCATGCCAAGAGATAATATCAGTACCAAGAACATGATCATTAGTATGACCCTTAAATCTAAAAGTATTCCATTAAACCCTCCAAGAACCTAAATAACACTAAGCTAAGGGAACTAGAAGCTTGTACCCATGAGACTATAGAGCCAACCCCATATAGGATTTATGCTTACACACCATCAAACTCCACTTAGACACCAATAACCTTGAAAAATCATTATTTTAATGACCAAATTCCTTGAATAATGAGTTATGTCATGACATGATTAGCCAAATACAATCCTTTATTCTTTCTCTATTGTGCTTCAGGTGAGTGCATAAGGCTTGTGCCTTATTTGAATTAATGTTGGCATAGTCAAGTGACAAATCTTGAGCACTATATGATTAGTCTAGGTTTGTGCCTAGTTGTAACAAGTATAGAACTAACTTGGACAACCAGATAAGTGTTTGATAAGTAAATAGATTGACCACTAACCTTTATAAAATATTTTGGTTTCATTTTTAGGACATATATTAAATTTTGTTGCTACATTCGTGTAATATACTAATGATCTAACTCTCCCTCAAGAAAATAAAAACTAGATGGAATAGGTGGAAGATAGATTTGTGTTAAAGCATCCATCCTATAAATAATAGAAGTTAAGGAAGTGGGTCTAGCATAAGCATGTGTATTGATGGTTGGATACTTATGTGACCCACACAATATGAATCTAAAAAAACACCTTGAGTCTATGAAGGAGTGCTTATAAAATCTTAAAAACCTTGATGACACTTGGACCTGAGCTCTAGACAAATGGTGGCAAGGAATTTTGAATAGTTATGTGCTTGAGTTCATAGTATTGACATACTCCTACCGTAAATAAGTAGAGTATCAATTATTATGTGAGACCAAAGGAATTTTTTTGAAATAATTCAACACATATCTTAATAAACTAATTGTGGATTATGACTTTGAAATTATAAGATTGGAAGGCTAAAGTCCTTTTGTGTATGAGTATTAAAATGGGGAAGAAGGGGATGTGTAGGTGAAGTATAATGGAAAGGGATGAATATATTAACACCTAAGAGCTTAGGCAGTAGACTTATAGCAAGATAAGGCACATGTTGATGGAAGATCTAGAACTTGGAAGTGTTGAGAGAACTTGTAGTGAGTGGGAAGGGTATGGGGAAGGATATCTTAAATTACATCAACATGAGGATAAGAATAATGAAGCCATATATCAAGCTAAATTATTCATGGGTGAAGAATTAATTAGGTCCCTAATAATTTGACCATTAAAGATGCATCAAAAGTGCCTACCCCATTTGAACCTATGGTGCTAACTCATGCACCAGATCTCCTATGAAAATAAAGAAGAGTGATAACTAACCCTAATGTCCACATTGAATTTGATAAATTTATAGATTTGGAGTATAATTTTATGATTGAACAAGTTATCCCTTATGTGGAGCTAAGTGAAGGTACCTCTAGACCTTTAGGTGCTAGCTCGATAACATAGAACATGAGTGAAAGCATTCTAATTCAATGAGTGTCAGCTATGTAGACTGGGTAAAAACTCATAGAAAGTGTCTTAATACCAAAATTAAGTAGCCTCTCACCATCAACTTCAATGATGACAATCACAACAATGGGGTTGACACCCAACCCAGTGACCAAAGGCATTGGAAGACCACCATGAGGATAAATAATAGTGGAAAATGCCTTAGATGTCATCACTCCCCCATAGTAAATATATTATGAGATGGAAATGCACTTACTATAATATCATGGCATGAAAAATTCCATAGAGCATGTGTTAAAATGTGAGCTTCAATGGTGTATTTATGGTATAAACTAGTTGGAGTGTAAGGCAACATAATTTGTAATAACTTTGATTGATTGCATTCATACCTGATATATGAAATTTAATCCTAACCAGGCTATGATTGATTATGACACCTTAAAAGAAGCATTTTTAAAGGAATTCAACATACCCAAGTTTGAAAAGTAGAGCATCACTATACTCAAGGAAATTAACCAAGGGTTATCAAAGAGCATGCACTTGTATGATTTTAGGTTTAAAAATATTCTTTCCAAGCTTCTTTATGACATTTACCCTTCTTAAGATATGTAATGGTTCATTAGAGGATTGTTAGTACCATTTAGAAGGGCACTCTCTATGAAGACATTCATAGATCTTTGGGAAGTGCTTGAAGTTGCACTTAGTGGCAAGGTAGTCAAAAGTGACAACACTAAGATTAGCCCATTCATAGAAGTTCAAATTGCATCTATGGCTATAAAACTCTAAAAACTAAGTAATAGTTCATTTCAATATGCTCAAGGTGGATTATGGTATACCAATTATGAAATGCAAGGCCATAATAAGAATAAATACCCTCAAAGGAATGTGTGTACATTGCTTCAAAGATATGAGGTTTGTCATGGGTTATATGATGTTCATATATACGATTTATCAAAACATGGTAGTTAGGTTAACATAAACATATATTGTCAGTTATGTGATGCATACACTCATACCATAACTAATTGCTACATAATCAATGAGATGCACAAAAATATACAAATAGGTGCATGATAAACAACTAAAATACTTGGAGGGATAGCAATCCAAGAAAATGAGGGATATGGTTAGATGAATGTAGGATATAGGACATAAAGAGGTGCTAGAGGGTGAGGTGGAGGATGTGGTGGAGGAAGATTCCCACCATGGTCATGTTACAAGTTTAGTTTGACTGAGCACTATCAACATGATTTCCATACACATCCAATATGTGGGTATTGTTGAAAAACACACAAGGTTGAGTAATTCCTTAATTTGTATAAAAATTTGACCTGAGGCTAGCCTAACATAGACAAAGGTGAAAGAATGATCTGACTTAGATGCCAATTTTGCTAGTATTATATTTGCACCTAGAATATGGGGAACTGAGTCATACTGAGTACATCACACAACTGAAACCCAAAGTTATACCCTACCCTGACCTTGCATGCCAGAAGTATGTTTTGTAATAGGCTATGAGCATCATTCAAAACTTGCAAGGATAAATTCAATTGGTGTGAGACTGAGAAGCACAAGCTACTACCTCCCACAAGAAGCAAGATAACCAAGAGGTTAAGGTACAAGAGCTAACAGAGATATTGTGCCTTTTAAAAATATAAGGGATGTTACCCCTATTGAAGAAATTTCTTTTAGAGTATGATAGGTAAAATCTAGTTGAAATTGATACACCATGAATGGAAAGGGTGTGAGAGGTTAGACATACATAGAATGTGGAGTATGATCAAGAGCTCCTAGTGAATTATACCATTGATGGATGGTCTATATGTGAGGTCCTCATGGACACATGCACTAAGGTTAATATCCTAATAAAGAATAAAAGGGAGAAGATGGTTAGGTTAGCCTTGAGGCCTTCCCCTCACATACTTTTCATGGCCAACAAATCTAAGACATAACCAATTGGAATTATAAAAGGCACCATTATAGATATTATGGGAACTGAGTTTCATGCTAACTTCAAATTTATTGAATTAGAGAAACAAGATAATTATCTAACACTCATAGGTAGGCCATGGTGCTATGAAAATAATGTCAACATGCACTTTAAGAAGTACTATATAACCTTTTAAAATGGAAAAAAGAGGGTTGTGATCCAGCTCTCAAGTGACCAAGGACCCCCTTATGTAGAAAGTGTTGATCTTGATGATGATATCAACCATATCTACAACATCATGATGCAAGGCACTAATACTATCAACCCTAATGACCAAGGAGTGATTTCTTGAGAAGATGGATAGTCAGCCTTAGAAACTGCTAACATAGCTTATGACCAATGGCTTGAAGAAGCTTACAAAACCACTAGTCAAAGGTGCCACTTAGTGAGTGCTAAGGCACCAAAACCTATGAGGACTAGATTGGTCTAGATCAATCACACTTCATAAATAGGAGTCCCTTGTAATATGAAGAAGGGAAAGAGAAAATTTTGCTTGAGAAAAGGTAAACTTGTAGTGCTCCTACAATATGAAGGAAAAAATCCTATAGAAAAATATGTCCACAACCTAGAATCTTGCATCCTAAAGGAAGTAGATAGGATGGGTGCACTGGTGTATACTTTAAGAAACACTACCACTCATTGGTGGGTAGTACAGAGGCCTAAATTTCCAAATTGGAAAGATGTAAAATAAATTTATAAAAATTAATGAGGACTTAGACATTTCTCCATACTCTAGAAATTCAGACCCCATAGCACACATATGCTTATACAAAGAAACATGGATTGACTATGGTGTAAAATCCTCAAGGAAACTGTGGGTGCACACCTTTATATAACCTTGAAGATGTGGGTGTGAGCTTGGTATGTGGTTAATGAAATGCACCATGAGATAACTAGTTGAGATATCTTAAAGGAGAAGTTTGTGCATACCTTTTAATTTTCATCACATAACCTAGATTTGATCGAGCCATTACAAGTCATTTGAAAGATAGTGTTTGAGGGCACTACAATATCAAAGGAGTGCCTACAAGATATGTTCAATGAGAAATTATTATCACTCTAAAATTTCTTCAAGGAGTAGGCACTCAATAATGACTCAAGTGATGAAGATATGAATGTATAAAAAGTGAAAAATTAGATATCCTTGATAAGAGAGATGAAGCTCATACATCAAGTAGATGATAGTGCCCCTAATGAGGAAGACCCTACTCATCTCCACATAGAAACAACTAAGTTGAGATGGTAAGTTGAGGACACACATCAGGAGAGAAATGATCCCTACCACATACTACTCAAGACCACCAAGGTTAATATCAATGTGGAAGGAGAACCAAAGGTGGCTACTTTGAGCACATATTGGTCCAACATGGAGTTGGAATGGATTATGGATCTCTTGAAGGAGTTTCAAGATTTATTTTTTCACAATTAATATGACATGAAGGACACCCACCCATCCCTTGGAAAATGAGCATAAAGTTGTTAGATATCACATGACTTATCAAAAATCACCCCTATAGAATGAACCCTAATCTCTGCACTAAGGTCAAAATGGAGATTAATGGTATGATGATAGTATGAATAATCTACCCAATGCAAGAGTTAGAATGGGTGAGACTCATGGTAATTATATAATTAAGAATGATGGATGTATCTACATTTGTGTTGATTACCAACTAGTAAATGCCACCTATGTCACTAACCTCTTGCTGAATCCATTCATTGACAAAGTCTTGGATGGAGTCGATGGCTATGGAATCTATAATTTCACTAATGGTTTCTTTGGATACCATCAAGTCTAAATTGAAGAGAAGGATAGGCATAAAATAGCATTTGTAATATTATTAGGTTATTTTACCTATAAGGTGATGTCTTTTGGGCTTAAGAATATGCTAACCATATTCTCCAGAGTGGTCATCACCACATTTAAGGATTTTATTCATAAGTTCCTTTAGGTTTACCTTGATTATTTGACTATGTATGGGATTATAAGAGACCATTATTACAACTTGTGACTCATGTTTGAGATGGGAAGAGAACTACATATATCCTTTAACCTTAATAAGTTCATCTTTGTGACACCATTTAGAACCTTGATTGATCACATCATTTACAAATATGGTTTGCTTATCGACCCCATAGAGATTACTATTATTTATAACTCTGGACTCCTTCCACATAAAAGGATGTTCATGTCTTTCTTGGCCATTATGGCCAATATTAAAATTTTATAAGGAGCTATGCAAGGATTGTAGTACTATTAGATGATCTATTGTGTAAGGATGGCCCATTATACTGGGGTGTAATGTAATAGGATGCCTTTTAAAATCTGAAACTAAATTTGGCTAGCACATTTATCCTTCAATTTCTAAATAAATGACTCTATTCCACATCCATGTCGATGCATCTATATTTTTAATTGGTGTCATTCTAGTGAAACCTAGTGAAGGTAATATGGATCATCCTATCTCCTTTTTAAGTCATAAAATGACCTCAATAAATTAAAATTACACAATTATTGAGTGTGAGGTGTTGGCCATGGTTTATGCCCTCTAAAAATTAGGTAATACTTGTTGAAAACCCCATTCATATTTTTCACCGATCATGAGTCACTTAAGTACCTTGTGAATAAGCCCATTCTCCATGGGTGGATTTGTAGATGGATAGTTTTATTTTAGGAATTCTAGTTCTTAGTTATCATCAAACCTATAAAATAGAACTTGGGCCTAGACCATTTATCGCACATCAACTTTGATGATGAAATAATGCCTATTGAGGATGGCATGCCATATTGACAAATTTATAGGGTCTATCACATCCCCAAAGACTTGGTGGAGATAGACACATTTCTAACATCTAGGTTTATGCCCTAGACCATGATGACTAAAGATAAGAAGTAGCTCATCATTTATACTTCCCCATTATAGATCATTGGTGGGGAGATATATAAATTAAGTCAAGATGAATTCCTACATTGATGTGTTTTATAACATGAAAGAGATTCCATTTTATATGAGGTGTATAATGAAATAATAGGAGGCCATTGCATTGGAGACACAATGGTACATAAAGTATTACAATCAAGATTGTGGTGGCCAAGTCTATTTCAAGATGCAAAAGATTATACTAAGGCATGTGACATATGCCAACACATAGGGAAGTCAAACTGATGGGATGAGATGCCTCTCATTCCCATTCTTGTCCAAGCACCATTTTAAAAATGGGCCATTGATTTTTTTGGGTTGATAAATTTTATAATAACATGCATAGGTACAAGATATATTTTGGTAGCCATTGATTATTTCATAAATTGGGTAAAGGCAACACCTACTAAAAACTACACTACCACCACTGCCACATGATCATATGGGAGAACATCATAAGTTGCTATGGGTGCCCACTCAATTTAACTAGTGATAAAGGAACACAATTCCTAAATAAAACTATGAAAATCTTGCTAGTCAAGTACATGGTGGTACACCTTAAGACTACCCCATATCATCCCCAAGAAATGGCACAGTTAAAGCATTCAATAAGATATTGGGAATGTGCCTTACAAAAATATGTGACATTGGTCACAAAGATTAGGATGATCAAGTTTTAATAGTTCTATGGATATACTACACAACCTATAAGTGCCTAAACAAGGATACACCATTTCAACTAGTGTTTGTCATAGAGGCAATTCTATCGATGGAGTCTTAGTCCCATCATTATGAATTACATAAATTAGTCATTTGAATGACCAAAAATCATTGAGTATAAGGCTGGAGGACTTAGATCACTTAGATGAAGTGCGTTCCCAAACAAGGTGGAGCCAGTAGATAGAGAAAGCACACCAAAAGTTATGGCATGATAAGCATATTAAATGCAATGTATTGATTAAAGGAAAATTGGTCTTGATCTATGAATCTAAGTACCTTAAGTACCCAAGAAAGCTAAAAGTTAGGTGGATGGGCCCATATGTCATCCATAATATATTAGAAACTAGTGCATGTAAGTTATGCACATTTTCAGGTGAAATGCTCCTTGGGCATTTCAATGGCAATAGATTAAAGCCATATAGACAATACGATTACACTTGCACCATAAAACACTAGTTCTCAATCAAAAGTTGGTTGTGTTATGCTAACTTGAATGACATTTGACACAAGCCAACATTTCCTTATATTTTATAATTTTTGTTCTTGTAGAGTGAATAAGAGATGATTTAAGGCCCACCAAAAAAATCTTTTAGTTTTTTCATGCATAATTTCATCTGGGTGAGTCAAGCACATATGCTTTCTAATTGCTTAAGGCTAAACACCAAATTTTCTAGGTGCATGAAACTCATTATACTTTGGAAATATGAGTACCAATTAACAAAGAGAGGTGCACATGATGTAAATGTGCAAAAGATAGAGAGAATAAGCACACTATGAACATGCACAAAATATCTAAAGTAGAGAGTGAAGTGTTGAAGGGATACCATAAATGATTTTTATGGGGTAGGATAGACCAAGGTAAAGAGATGAAAGCATGAAAAAATTGACTAAGATAGGAAAGCATGTTTGAAATGAAAGAATAGTAGGAAAATAAGATGGAACCATGGAGGTTGAATCACATGCATGTGAGGCATTATGCCCAGGTTGCCATAAGGAAGGTGAAAGGTCATGCCAAGTGAACAAAGCATAGGATAAAGATCATCAAGACAAGATGGAATCCACATAAAGTGAGGAAGTTTCCATTTGAATTACATGTCACTTCACTAAAAATACTATTATTAAAATTTATTAAGGTGATGATGGAGGCACAAATATCCACATTGAATGCAAATGTGGTAGAGGATTTTTGTGAGTTTTATGGGTTTTAGTGAATTCAAAAAAATTGAGGTGCCACCATGTCATTAATCACCTATAATTAATATGGTAGTTTAATTAAGGGTATAAAACAAAAAATGACTGACTAGTTTAGGTTACAAACCTCAAGTTAATTTTCACCCAAAAATTTAGAGAAATGAACTAGAGCCAAACTAGCAAACCAAAGCCAAAGTAAGAAAATTCTACTATAGTGAAACCTTGAGTACCCATAGATGCCAAAAGTGAATGATTGGATAGAGAGAAGAATTACATTCCCTTTGAGATTGATGTAGAGAAGTGTGGGGCATGAATTGTGAAAGAACTAGGTAGCAAAAAACTAGAGTAATGCTAAGGCCATCATTAATGACAAACAAATATCAAGAGCCAAAGTTGCAGTCATATATCTTGAAATTGTAAGAAGTGATAATACAAATTATAGGCTTTGTAAAAGTAAATAGACCTTGCTTCAACACCATCCAGTTTAGGATGGGGAAGAAACACATGATTTATATCCCTCACTAGGTACAAAAGGATGCCAAACAAGTGTAGGTGATAGAAGAAGTGGCCATAGTGAATAAGAAAGTGCAACTGATAGAAGTAGTTAGCATCATTAAGGTTGATCTAGAATTTCTTTCAAAAATTTCATACTAGGAGATGTAGTTTCTTAAGGAGGTCTTGATAAGAGAGAGATAGGCATCCTTCATGCACACCTATCAACTCAAAGAATATAACCACCACACTTCAAACAATGCACAAGATCTAGCACAAGACTGGGTGGTTGATATGAGGGATAATACTAAAGTAAACATGACTTTATTTGATGTCTCTATCTGGGATAAACTTGTAACCACTGACACAACTTAACTCTATGAGTTACCATGTTTTAGAAAGCTAGAGGAGCTCATAGAGTTCTTCCTCTCACACATCCATGGGGATGACTTATACTTTTTAGGGAGGCACATGTGGTTGTCATCCAACCTCATTGGTACAATCATCAGGTTCCTAAACTTTGGTGCAGACATTCACTAGATGATGGTGGATGATGCTGAAGTTAGAAGGGTCAAAAAACTCCTAGGGTACTATAAGGAAGGGTTCACATTCCTAATCAAATACATTAAAGACCTTTTAATGAGGGAAATTACATGCCTCTTAAGTTCAAAGCTTTGTTTCGATAGAAGGAAATGGTGAAGAACATGCTTGAGTGTCATATAGCTTGAGATAAATTTTTATGGGGTTCTATGTTAATTTTAATCATGATGAAGGAAATTGGAATGCATGATGGTGATGAAGACAATATTTGCATCTTCTTGATGCACTAGGACTTCCCAATGTAGAAATATCAAAACTTCACCTGCTCCCCACCTTCTCCTAGAAATATAATACCTGAGTGATGGGATGTTATGCCTAGTATATCAAATCATTCAGGTAGGAATGACACATCCTAGAGGATCTCCCTTAAAATATATTTGGAATGATAACCTTTTCCATTATGAAGCACTTTTTTTCAGTGTGCCTATCACTCACAGATGACAACCAATTCAGCTGGCTAAATCTCCCCTACATATTTTTAGCCAAATACTTCAAAGATGAACTTAGAAGAATTCATAACACACAATAGATAGACATCCTATTAAAAACCATATATTTATAATGAAGCAAGTTGTGGTACCAATACATGTGCCTAAAATTGAAAGTGACCAAGGATGAGGAGGATGACTCAAATTGCACCAACATCCATCCCCTCTAAAAGGGATTCATACTCAGGCACATCCACATGCTATACTATGAGTTGAAGCTATGAAAGTACACAATCACTAAAAAGGATGATGACCTCCCCCTCTGAATCAATGATGAAGGGAAGATGGTGCTGATAGTGCATAAAAAGTCTCCCCAAAATAAAAAGGGGGAGACACTTAAGGAGATGTATGAATGCATCATATTAAAGATAACCTCTAATGATGAAGCCACTCCCTCTACACCAAATAATAAGTGTGTGACCTTCATGATAGGGATTAATTTGCCCAAGCAAAGGGAGAAGAAAAAGAAGTCCAAAGGGCCAGATATAATACCCATAATAATTTTGGTAGAGATGGAGGTGTAAGAAGCATGTGAGAAATTAGAATAAAAAAAGGTGTGTGAAGAGATGGAAGAGGAAAAAGTAGGGAAAAAATTTTACATCATCGACGAAAAAGTAGTAGAAGAAGGTCCTAGCACCAAAGAAATTCAAGAGGCCCTCTAAGGTGGTACTATCACCATGCATAAAGAGGCAAGAAAACCACCCACACCTCATCAAAAGTTCCCTACACATAGCCTCCATGAACTTATGAGGAAAAGAGAAGCCTATGGAAGAAAATGGTCCTCAAAGAGGAAGAAATAGAGATGGTGCTAGTGCTATAGAAAATAAGAGAGGCCATGAAGGTAGCTGACATGAACTAGGAAGAGATTAAGAAGGTTGAGGTTGAGGAAAAAAAGACCTTATCAATAATAAAGTATAGGAAGGCAAAGAAAAAGAAGGCCCAAAAGGAAAGGGCCAATAAAGAAAAGGTAGAGAAGAAGGTTGCCACAAGCATAAAACCAAGGGAGGAGAAAGCAGTAAAGGTGCCTAATGCCCTCACTAGCACACCCAAGTAGTGAAAGGGTGCTTAGAGATAAGGAAGGCAATACTAGTGCCTTAAAAGAGTAAATAGAGAGTACTGAAGAAACCCAAAAGAAATATAAGGGTGAAGCTAGAATCAAGGAATAAGAAGAAATGGACTAAGGGGATAAGTCTGAGGAAGAACCCCTACTGTAATAAGAAGAAAGAACCTCAGAGGGAAGTACTAAAGAGAGAACTAGCATCGATGAAGAGGAAGGAGAACAAATAAAGTTTGCCATCACTGAGGAAGAGGGTGCCAAGCCAAGCCTATGAGAAAAGGTGTAGAAGGGGTAGACCAACAAATATTACTATATGTTTGAGTACATGCCCCTTGGATATGCCAAAACAATGACATGCTAGTATCTATCATTCACTTTTGACAATTATATCGATAAGCCTCATTTTGAGGTATTGTAGAAGGCCATATTGGGTGAAGAGGAACTAGAAGAAGGGAATGATTCCTTTATTATAAACATCTACACAATGAACCTAGTTAGGTCATCCAATGCACTCATCTAGATGACATTCATAGTAGCATGGAATAACATCATTAATGATGTTAGAGATTCAAGATAGAATAAGATCATGCTAAAATTAGATGAGGAAATAAAGGCTATAAAGTTCAAATTTCAATAATTGGCTGAGCACATAGAAGCTGAGCCATCCCTCTCTGATGACTTAACACTTCAAAATTCTCAGAGGCTCACAAGGTGTGTGTGTTAGTGAAGCAAATACTCCCAAGTTTGAAGGTAGAGCTAGTTCTAGAAGAAGAGGAGGACCCATACACCATGATAAAACATGAGATGGATGTAAATGTTGAAGAGGTGAAAGACATCTTCATATAAATTAAAGAGGGCATAGATGCTATAGATGCCATCTTTTATAGTTTCTCCAACTAGGCATCAGTCATAGACATGTACCTCAAAGAGGTAAAGGGAGAGAAGGAGGAGCTGATGGCATAGGTATACGCTACAAGTAGATCAAAGCATAACCAAATAATGGGAAAGGTCAATGATTTGAGCACTCAAATTAAAGACTATGAATAAATATTGATAGCACTTTTCTATGCCTTACAAACCAAGGCCTATTAACAAGGAGAAATTTTAGATGAAAGAGTTATAAAAGCTAAGGAAAACCTTGAGGCCTTTCAAAAAGAATCAGAGAAGATGGATGTGCTCATTCTTAACACCACATCAATAGAGATAAAAATCATGATTGAAGAACTCAAGGTCACTATTAAGGGCTTCAAGGAATTCAATACTAAACTAAAGGTGAGTACACCAAAGTTATGCATGCCAAGAGCATCGAAAGACTAGTCCAAGGGTAGACTAGAAATTTTATATGGGGTAAATGTTAGGCCCCTTTTTGGATAAGTATGGATCCATGCCAACTTAGTAGATATCTTAGCATGAGGTGATCATTTGGAATGCTTTATATTTTAGCACCTTTGTACCATCTATATAAACCTTTATAGATCTTACACTAGTTGGCAAGTAGTTACTTGGCACCTTGTTTTTAAGGACATCTTCATAAGTGACTACATTTAGTGACTAGAGTGCAAAAGGTGCAAGGTGATGGAGATAGAAAAATTATCAACTAAAGATCCAACTTAGCACTTGATGTGCACCCTCCAACCTAGCATGAAGATTCTTCTAATTTCTATAAGTCCAAACTTGGACCAATATGCAAATGATGAAATTTTGAGATAGTGAAACTCTATAGAATTGGTTCTAGACATAACAAAGCAACCACCATTGAAACTTAAGACTAACATGGATGCTTCCACATTATAGTGCCCAAACTCACCTATGAGCCTTTGGGCCTTTAGTATATTTAAATGAATATTTTATCTATTCCACTTGCTATGTAATTTTTTTATCTAAATAATGTTTGATGAATAATGGTGTTGCCCTTAATTGAGTGTTGATCTGGTTTATATGGTTATAGTTATGTTCTTTGAAGGTGAATTGATTTCACAATGTTTGTAATAGTTGTAATGCTTATATTTAATAAATTAATACTAAGTTCCATCAAGATTTTATTTTAGTCTATTAATGGAATCCCTATGTAAATGATGACATCAACATATTATATAGAAATAATTGAAGTGTAGGAAAAACCTCATGCTAAGAGATGATATCGATACCAAGGCCTAAGTATGACCCTTCAATATAAAAGTATCTGATTGAACCCTCTAAGCCCCTAAATGATTCTAAGATAAGGTAACTAGAGGCTTTCACCCATGAAACTATAAATTCAACCCCATATAAGCTTTGTTCCTCACACCATCAGACTCTACCTAGAATGGATTACACCAATAACCTTACCAACACCATTATTAAAATGACCAATTTCATTGAAAAATGAGTTATGACATGGCACAACTAGCCCAATGTAGGCCACAATTTTTTCTATGTTGTGCTTTGGTGAGTTCATAAGGCTCACACTTTATGTGAATTGATGCTGACACAGTTGAGTGACAAATGTCGAGCACTACAAGATTAGTCTAGGTTTTCACCTAGTTGTAACAAGTCTAAAAATGACTTGGACAAACAAATAAACACCTAAAAAGTATATGGATGGACCACCAAATTTTCTATAACATTAATCTTTCACTTTTTATCTTCGTATTTTTTGATTGCATGTAAGAATCCAACTATTTTTCTTAAGTTTTTCATACTTCCCAACTTTAATTAGTGTGATTTATTTAAGATTTTTTTTGCCAATTTTATTTCTATTTTATACTTCCCAGTGTGATTTAGTATGATGGATTGAATTAATTAATTTGTTTTTCTACCATTATTTTTTCACGTGCTTTCCATTTTATTACATTAGTTTCATACTTTCCAATGTGATTTAGTGTGATTTACATGTTTTAATTTGGTGCTACTATTTCTCATGGTTTAAAAACAATTTTAGCCTCTTGTTTACAACATTTTTGTTTTTTATATTTAGTCATCTTTTGCTATTACACATTTCCAATCATGATAGAGTGTGTAGTGTATTTGTTTTTTATTAATTATACTTATCCAAAGTCTTTTTGCCTATTTATTTTTAAACCATTCATGTGTACTACATAATGTTAGAAAAGAAAACACCAGACATATATTGCCTATAACATATACAACAAAATTAAAATACATTTGCTATAAAAAAATAAATCCATGCATCTAAAACCATAAACAAAATATAACACATAAAGATCAACATCTAACTGTCAAAACAAAATATATCTATATATAACATGTGTTTTAATATAAAGTACAAAAATACATCACTCTAACTCTAAGGTTAGGACACATCACACCTATCTCATGGCCTAGACACATTACCCATAGATGCCTTGGATTATACCCTCTAAATAGTGCAATGTAAATAGGCTATTTGAGATCTCAAGCTTACTACCTATCCTTATAGGTTAGTCACCTAGGCTAGTACATATATCAATTAGATAGTGGTAGCCATATGCATAGCTCTTTCTTGAGCTAGGGCCTACCAAGCCTGTGCCTCTCCTGATCCCATCCCTACTAGTGGATATAACTTATCTCTACATTCCTATACCTTCCTTACAACCTCCCCTACTAGTTTGAACAAGGCTACCTAAGCTGGGGTAGATGGTACCAAAGGATCATCTAATGTGGTAGGATTGTATGGTGCCAACACCCCATCCAGAATATCATGGTGCACTTATATAACTAAGGATACCCATATGACCTCCTCCTCATCCATAATATATATGAAATTCAAAATAGATAGATATCAATTCATATATACATCTCAAAATCTATCTATCTACAAATCCTATACAACTAGTATTCTATATCAAAAGACTAAAAATTATAACATTTATTACCTATCCTAGTGTCACCAATCACCATCTCCCCATCTTCTTATTCATTGATCATGGTTTCTTCATCATCTCATCCCCCAAGCATCTCATCCATGGGATGTTTCCCAATCAAAGTAAACCTTAGAGTCACTACCCATGTACGTCTTGAGCCTCTCCTTAATGGTGCCGCTATAGACTAGCTCTACCCTAAGCCAATTAATGGGTCATCCTAGATGACCACCCTTTATGCTCTATCTCACCTCTATCACCTTTTTCAATGGTATGACTGAGGTGGTCAGTTTTCCTCATGCTATGGTACCAGATATGGTACCTATAACACTCTTGCATCCATGCCCATGCCTTCTCTAACTATCAAACGTCATGCTCAACTAGTCCATGATCTCACATGTTACAATCTAATCTCTAGTCACTCGACTGGTGATCCTCCTCCTACTCTCCCCTAACCTCTCTCACATGCTAAGCCCAAAATGTAGGCACTACTATAGGATCCACTAGGTAAGGGAATTTGAACTATCTTTATAAACATGTAATTAAATGTAGCTTTACCCATCAGGTGTAATGGTCCATAATTTGTACTCATGCTAACCTTGGTACCATAATCACCCAAATCAGATAAACTTTCACAATTTATGCTTAAGTTTGCCACATAATCTCTCCTCATGTGACTATCTATAATGTTAGCACAAGGGTCATGACCCACACCACCTGATCCTATCTCCATCTCAAAACTTGAGGCACCTGATCACTGACCACATGGAACAACCCAAATATACGATACATCAGAAACCTCTCATATATCTAGGAACTAAATAGTAATACTAGTCCTATAGTCTTATACCCTCTAGAAAACATCCCATATCATGAATGAGCTAAAGCTAGGTGATAGAACCCAATTCACAGAGTGCCCCTTGATCTAATATAGATTGGGCATAAGGCTATCATATATAGTGGTACCTTATCATCTGACTTGTGACACAACACTCATTTTATAATAAGTTCTATCATAACCTTCTAGATATATAAAATATATGTAATATAGACATCAAACAAACTCATCATCAACTTTGAGTAAATCCTATCTAAGCATATTGCCCATTAGGCTAGTGCTTGTCTCTCCTCTTGAAAATCTGGTGTCCTTGTGATCATTAATGTCCCCCTATAGTAAGTCTAAGTAATGCATGGACATCCTCAAAAGTGATACCAACCTCTATAGTATCCCCACCTACCACCTATCTAATTGTGTTGGTCAAATGTTCCCAGGCTCCTAGAACATGACCATTAGATCAACACTCAATGGGATTTATCACATCTCCATGATGCATCCCAAACCCAACACAACTAATCTATATCTATCTACATCCATTAATCACTCTCATAGATTGGGTAGTCATGAAGCATCTACCAATAACCAAAATCTTTGGCATCTCTACAAAAATTAAACAACAAAAGATGTATTAGACCTCTATGTCACTCATAATCAAAATACATTCTTTCAAAATTCACATAAATAAACTAATTTTCATTAATTTATTCATTTTTTTACCAATTTGACCTATTTTTCAACTAAATCGACCCTTTTAGTACTAAGTCAGCCATTCTGTGGCTTAGCAATACTATATCAACCAACTTTCTCATTATAGTACTATATTGACCACTTAAAAACTAGCTAAGTCAGCTATATAATAATAAGTAAGCCACTTTAGACTAAAAAAGTAAGTTGGCCTTTCTTTTCCCTCAATAGTACTCTATCAGCCACTTAGAAAACATACTAAGTTAGCCATGTAGTACTATGTCAAAACATTTCCCCAATAAACTATGTCGGCCATAACCTACTAAGTCAGCCCATTAAATTTTTTGTTTTCTACCAACTAAGTTGACCTGATCGACCTTGTTCTTTGACTACAATGACTTTTTGATTAATTGTCATAAATGCCTTAGGCATTTGTTGCTCTAAAATCTTCCTGCCTATTACCCCGTTTGACCCTTAGTGTCCCTTAAAATTTCCTAGGGTTCATTCCAATCTCTAGATTTTGTTTAATTAATAAATTTATATAAAACACTCAATTTCAAATAAATACTTTCAAAAATTTGGAATTCTCAGTTGCTTACCTAGGTTACATTTATTTCAGCCACTATGCATCCTCCTCATCTCAACTATCATCTCTTCACCATCCTGGCTCTTTAGGCTCACTAGGTCTTTCAGAGCTTTATTTTTCTTAGAATAGTGTATAATAGAAAATGAATTCTTTTTCACCCTATTTATATTTACTATTTGAAATTATTTACCCTTCAAAAATTTACCTTTAGATTTATTATTTTGATTATATCTTTATTTTTACTAACTTATTTTTTGAACCTTAAAAATTTCTAGAATCTTGATTTTATAGAGAATCTTTATAACTATTATATGCCTAGGTTGTAATTTTTTTGATTTTTCATTCTTTTTTGCTATTCTCTATAGGTTCACCTAATGTTATTCACATTGGACACCTTCACATTTTTCACATTTCCTTCTTTATCTACAACACTAAAATAAGTAAAGGTATGCATTTTTCAATCATATCCTTTCATTTATCTTATTTACTCCTTTTTGTACTTTATTTATCATCATCATTATGTGTCATCATGTTTTTTTCTAGAGTCACCATCCTGTGTTGCACCTACATGAAACATGATGAGCTTCAAGTTGGGTATATGTATACACATAATCTTTTCAATATTTTATCAATTACTAACACTCTCTATCTTACAAGAACCCATCGATTCTCAATCTCTTTGAGTGCATGCCTTAAGGGGTGCACCTAGAAAGGGGTGTACAGACCAATGGTTCTTCACAAGATTATTGTCCCTTTTTACATTTTCTATATACACACTTATCTCTTAAAACCCATTCCCCTAAGCTTGGCCTTCTCTATTACACACTCCTCTAGTCTTTTAACAACTTAATTAGCCTTTTTCCTAACCTAAAACCCTTTTGACAACTTACATGACTATGCCAGTTGTGTTGACCTTGTACTCTTATTTACAAAACTTATTAAGGGTCTAGGTTAGCCCTTGGCCGACCTAGTTTGTGACCTAATGAGTTTTTATTAAAAATGATACCAGGTTGACCAAGTCACATTTGTTGACCAAAAATTTTAGAAGGGTTTAGGGTTAGATATGCTTATATAAACATAATCATTTCACCATTTTTAAAAGAAGAGAAGAAGAATTAAGATATATTATGCATTTGCTTATCCACCATTCTACTTGAAGAGAAAGTTTAGGGTTTCATACTTTATTTAGAGATATAGATGTTGTCTTGTGGAGAAATATTTTGGATGAATTGGTAGGTTATGTAGCCTAGAACTAATTTATCCTTATCATCCTTACATACCACAAAAACCTCTTATGAAGTACCTTGGCCAAGGGGGAGATTGAGGCTTGGTGGGTTCATATTCAAAGGTAAGTATTCCTAACTTTGTTACTTGAATATATATTAATGTATTTATAAGAGTCGATAGATATGAATTTGGACGTCTCTTTCATATGTTAGGATTCCATATACATTGATGTGATTATATGTCATTTATGCATGTTTACTTTTAGTGTTTATTACCCTGACTTTGTGCCACAAGATTTGGTGAGCACTAGCTTATATTTTTGCTTTACTTGTTATTAGTTTAGTGAATATGAAAACATAGGACTTAGTTAAGGTTATTACATATTTTTTCTTGATGTGAGGCTTTAGAACCCTCCCTATTAATATTATTATGGTAAGAGATCCCTTGGCTGGGTCTAGCAGATCCATATTGGTTATGACCTCGATTATATAATGTATCCCCACTCGAAAGTGTAAGTAGGATCTATCTTTTCTGAGATAAGATTGATTTATAGATATGATGCATTTCTCATTGCATACATTGTATACTTATAAGACTATGTGAAAGTTGTATACCTGAGAATATGAAACAAAGTTGTATGATATAGGAATTTGGGTAAATAAAGTAAAGAATGTGGTAGAATTTTTGGGTAAAAAATGTACCACATCCAAAATAGAGTTTATTATGAATTTTAAATTGGGGGCTAAAGGAATGAAAGAGATTCTTTTTAAATTTAAATGTTTGTTCATAAAAAGGTTAATGTATAAAATAACCTATATATATATATATATATATATAGTGGGATATATATATATTAACCTATATATATATATATATATATATATATATATATATATATATATATATATATAGTGGGATATATATATATGTTATGAACAATTTTAAAAATATATGTTATATATTTATATGTGAACATGGGTTCACATACACATATATAATAGGTATGAATAAATTTAAAGAATACCTATTGTTATACTATGGATTAAATAATGAAGTCAAAAATATAAGGGTTAGGGTGCTTAAATTTTAAGAGATAAAACCTATTTATAGGCATAATGAAAATAAATTATATACTTGGGATTTATAAGTAAATTTATTATTGCTACTACTATAATAAAGTAATATGTGCCATATGTTTTGAGATGATTGATTTTATTACATTGCATTTACTTACAGAAAGTGTATTCTTTTAAATAAGTTGTATTCTACCCATTTGGTAAATAAAATTTTCTATCATGATTATTGTTTATGTGATGAATAATAAAATTGAGGTTCATTCATATGTTTCACAGACTAAATGTATGTATGTAATTATTTCAGTGATTATCATGTGTTTATACTTGCCAGTAGAAATAATTACATGAACCTATTGGTTATAAAAATGTTAACCAAATCTCGAATTGATGGTAATAATTAATTAGTGAGATATACTTTAATAGTTTTCTAATCACCACCAATGATAGATGAAGGTAATCCAATCAAGTGGTGTGTATGAATTTGAATAATCTTAGAGATCAATATCTATTTGAAAACTTTGGCCAAATTAATGTTTGGATAGACATTTTCATTTCATATGTATGATTTACATGTTTGTGCGATATCATGTTTAGAATGTATTTATTTATGGTACACATCATGTAGTATAAATATTATAGCACATGGGTACTAACATGTCTCTCTAGATTCTTACACTATCACTATCTACCCATCCATGAAGGGAGGACCATTACCTATTTGGGATACTGTGTAGGGGATCAATGGTCCATGGTTGGTGTGTAAAAGTTCTTAGATAATTCTCTCCCTCCCCACTAAAATACTTAATTGAAGACTACACTTGAGATTATCAGAGATATAAGAGTTAGAGTGACTTGAGATCCATGGAGCATTGTATCTATTATTGTATTTATGTTAAAACATAATGCCTGTTAGAAATTTATTTGATATATTATTGTACAATGACAATAGTGGCTATATTATTGTACCATCTGTGGATGGATTTTAATATAATTACTTTCCTTATGCAATTATATTATGTTACATAAGATGCTAGTGATCAGTAACTATTATTGATACATGTTTACTTATGTTTGATATACTTAGTATGTTAAGGTCACTAATTAGATTCTCATGGTGTAATCTACTGAAAGAATAAGTGTTTTGTAAATATTTAATTTTTTTTACTACATTATTCTAATAAATCCATGTGGGGATGTTACACCCCATGTCAAAAAATGGTGGGAGGCTCACCTTGAGCAATCCAAGGAGGATGAAAAATATTAAGGTATGGGTTGTGATAGATCTTTGTTAGAGTGACTTTGTTGATGCTATTACAAATGAGTATTATCCATAAGATGCTAATGAGGAGAAATGCATGTAGTGGAAATTACTGTGATAGAAAAACAATCCATGAAAAACTACACAAATACTTTACATTATCTATCTTTTTTAATCTAAATTTGAATTTTAGTGTGAATTAACCTTAATTTTGATAAATATAATAGAATAAATTAGAGTGATGAAAATGTATTTTTAAACAAATTATTAAAATTAAATGACTAAAATATATAAAATGAAATGATTTCAAACAATAAAAAATATGAAAAAATGAAAAATTTAGTTTCTTTTGTTTGCTTATTGACTATGTTTGAATAGTAGATGACTATAAAAAAAGGTAGGAACAGTCCCCACAAAAACCTAGAAACTAAACTAGCAGAAGAATAGGGTAAAAATCATCCAACTGAGGTTAGAACCATTTCAAAATCATGACCCAACCTTGAAATTTTTGATCCTTTACATAAAATAGTGAAATTAGGATCTAATCCTATGCAAAAATTAGATTTAGGTGTGTGCACAAATTTGACGTTTAGGTATGTGCATAATACCTGCAAATAATGAAGTTGAAACCCTAGTAGGGTTTTTCAATGTTGGAAGACATATAAATAAAAATGGGTGGAATATAATTGAGCTGAGCTAACCTAGACCACCCCCATGATGACTAAACATTTCCACATATTCAATTCTTTAAAGATGGAATTCAAGCCCATGTCCTTCTCCCACCTATAGTGCCTTATAAAATTTTACTTCTTTATCTATGTGTAGACATATATAAATGGATTGACTAATTGATCATGCTTTACTTTAGGTAAGGTAAAATAGACTTATGACTTGGTTGAAGATTGGTCAAAATTCTTAGAATCAGAATTGGGAAGAAAAGGGAACTTTTTATCAATGTGCAATAGTGTAAATGAGCCTCTATTTTGAAATTTCCAAGTGGACTAATGAGTTATTTGAATGTTATTTTACATCAATCTAAAAAGGGAAATCACAAGCTTGAAAGCCTAAAAACATGAAAGATAATATAAGGGAGGGTTAAAATTTTAAATATGACTATTAAAAGGTAAGGATTAGAAACATTATAGGGGAATCAAGACCATTTGACAATGATGATCCAAATAGGATGATTTTGACCCTTAAGTAAACATGTTGAGTTTTGGTTCTAGCTCTATCCAAACAGATGATTACAAGTGTTTTCAATTGTTATAACATTTATGTGGATAACTAATGATAGATTATAAAAAATATATCTTAAAAGTTCTTATAATATTCCAAGGTGTTGAAATAGGTCCGAATTAATTGTACTAGAAATGATGACATGGACATGTATGACAAAAATGCCCCCATTGTACGTGAGTTGTGAGTTTGGAAATATATATAAGATCAAAAAATGTATGTAAAGGATTGGTTGTACATTCTCATTTCATAAAATATACACTTGGAAAGTTTTTAACATGTAGGATAATTATAGAACAAAAATAGAAATATTTTGTATGATTATACACTGATTTGCATATTGTAACTAATTTAAAAGCTAAAATTTGGAATAATTAAGGATTTATACACACTATTTTATATTTATGAATGAAAAACTAAGGAAAATAATATCTAATTGGGATTAAGAATGGTATACATTCTTGATCTCTACGTGATGATTCAGACCTTGGCCAAAAATTATAGATTGACAATGTAAACTAGGAAAATAGGAAAACACATGGAAAAATATGGAAAAATTGGCCATTATTTTGAACTATTCAAGTCTAAGAGGTGCAAAACAAAAAATAATAGGCCAAAAATTCAATAATATCCAAGGGATTATAATAATTTATAGAATTGTCAAAATTTAAATAAAAATTAGAATGTGATGCAACAATTAAGAAGTTATGTATAATTAGATTTTTTATTTTTTAAATTATTTCAAAAGTTTTTAAAAATTTAGCACATTTTAAATTGCATCAAGCTAACTAATGATCTAATCAAGGGGATGCCTTTGTGTATGTATTATATCATGTGTGTTATAACCCTCAATTATATTTACATATTCATCCTAGATATTAGTTGTGTAATTCCAATCATATTCTAGACAATCATTATCATGGTCATAATCATCCTTTTGATTCTAAAATTATGGTATTCCACTTTTGTCTTCTTTTATATCTATATATGTAAAACCAAATACTCAATACTATGTAACTAGATTATTATATTTATGTTTATCTTGAGTATGTTCATCATTGTGATGATCGTGTATCTCATTATAAATTAGAGAAGAGTCATGTATCATTGTTTGAACACTAAGAAGATAAGTGATTTGCGCTTTGATTTATTGATTTACAGTTAAAGTATAGATTTTGTAGTGTTAAAATTATATTTTTCATCTATGCATGAAATAAATATGACATTTGAGTCCTTAGAAACCATATTTTTATCATTAGAATTATTAGGATCAATTTACTTTGGAAATTCCTTCATGAGAAATTTTTTCATAAAAATACTTTTTTGTTTATCTTGAGTTTGTTCTTGCAACTTATCTTTTGATAATTGATCTTTTATTAATTTTTCTTACTATATTTTTTGTACCCTTTCTTTATATAATTTTTATGTTTGAATCTTTTATTTTTCTAATTTTTCCATTTATAACTATTTTTCCTCTAAATTATCCTTTTACATCCATGTTTGTTGTTTTTGTTCCTTTTGCACTAGTTATAATTTTTCCACTTGTCTTACTTGCACTTGTTACTTAGGATATGTAATAATAATGTGAGTGGATTTATTTTTTGATGTATCTATTATAGGATCAACACTATAAATTATATTTTGTATTTTATCCTTTAAAGTCAAACAACTACATGTATGATGCCCTTGCATTCGATGATATGCATAATAACATTTTGATCTCCTTAGAGGATGCATATGAGTTAATGTGATTAAATTGTTTTGAATAATTTATATTAGAATATCAAAAAAAATTGAACCTTTTGTTCACTTTGTTAAAACTTGTTGTAGATTTATTTTGTTGTGTCTTCCAATCTTGATATGAAGTCTTGCTAGTCACAAAATTAGTAGATGAAGATGCATATACATTATTAACAATAACATAATATGGATTATTTGTATAGGTGATATTATTTTCCCATGATTTGATATTTGAATTTAAATAATAATTTTTATTTTGAAATTATTTTATTCAATTAATCATATTAATGATTTGAAATTTAAGGGCTTCACAAACACAAACCCTAGGTACTTATGATTCAATATGCATTTACACATCATCAAGAGGAGATGTGGGATGTGGATGGGGTTGAGGAAAGACATGTTGGAGACACTAATTTGGAACCATAGGGTGTGTCACCTTACCTCTTGGAATAGTGACATCATGGACCTAGTTAAAAGGAAAATAGCTATCACTATCTTGAAGAAGGAAGGTAAAAGCTAATATATACATGAAAGGTATATTGTGATTAAGTGAAACCTTGATTTTATTATAAATTAGTGTTATATAATTTATTACATAACTATGATATGTTTTTAATAATTATATCTAAAACCATGTAATTAAAATTATTATTGATTGAATTAGGAAGTATACACCAAGAGTAACCCATAGAGCTATTATATGATGTGCACAATAAAGAATCAAACACTACAATAAATCCATTATAATTTTTTTTGAAATTTGAAAGATGTTTTTGATTAAAATTATTAAATATAAAAAACCCATAAATTAATTTTAAAATAGGTATACCATTCATCCCTTAAGCCACAATCTACTAAAAATAGTAAATTGAAATATCGAGAAAATCTATAAAATATTTTGGTGAACAAAAATAAGTTTTTTATCCACTCGCTAAATGTAGAATTTTTTTTGAGGATTTTAAAAAATAGAGATGTTATGAATAAAATATGAGCCAAAAAGGTATTATAAGCTACAAACTAAGGTAATAAAATTCTAATCATGAAATAAGGGTGGAGACATAGGGAAAATAGTAAAAATGAATTCTAATTTGCACAAAAGGATAAGAAGAATCAAAGATCATATATGAAACCCTAAGAAAAAATTATTAAATCATATAAATTAGGTTAGAACCCTAAGGTAATTATAGTGTTATAATAAATGCTTAATTAAAAAAGTGGGTTCACTAAATTTTTTATCAAAAATTGAAATAATGTGTGAATTGACCCTAATTATAATAAATAGAATAAAATAAATTAGAGTGTTGAAAATATACAACTAAATTATTGAAATAGATGAAATGAAATGATTTAAAACAAGGTTGATTATTAAATCAAATGAAAAACTTAGTTACTTTTGTTTGCATATTAACAATGTCTGACTGACATAAGACTAGAATAGGAAAGTAGGAACAGTCCCTATAAAAACCCAAAAATTGAAATTTTTAGAAGAATAGGGTCATAACCATCCAATTGAGGTGAGAAAATTTTGAAAATTGTGACCCAAACCTAAAAGTTTTGACCTTTTTAAAAAATAATTGAAATTAAGGCTCAAATTATGTCTATATGTACAAATTTGACCTTTAAGCATGTGTAGAAGACCTACAAATAGAAAAGTGTGGAATCTAACTGGGATGATTTGACCCAAATCACCCCCATGATGAATAAACATTGAATCAAATATAAAAATCCAAATATGTAATTCAATCCCACATAATTCTCCCACTTGTAATGCTTTGGACAATTTTTCTCCTTTGATTATGTGTAGACATCTAGAAATGGCTTGAATATTATATCATGTTTTACTTTGGGTTGAGTAAAAAAAAATTTTGACTTAGTTGAGGACTAATTTAAATGTTTATAATTAAAATTTGGAATCATATGGATCTTTTTATTAATGTGCAGTAGTGTAAATGAGTCTCTTTACTGAAATTGGCAAGTGGAATAATGAGTGCCTGGAGTGTTCTCTTATAACAATCCAAAAGGGGAAATCACATACTTGGAAGCCTAAAAACCTATAAGAGGACATAAGAGAGGGTTTAAATTTTAAATATGACCATTAGAAGTTAAATTTCATAAACTTCATAAAGGAGTCAGGGCTATTTGACTATCATGACCCAAACTAGATAGTTTTGGCCCTTAAGGAAACATGCTAAGTTTTAGGTCTGGGCCCATCTAAACATATTTTTAGGGTGTTTTCAATAATTATAATTTTTTTATACATGACACATGATATATTATAAAATAAAAGGTATTCTTAAGTGCTTATAATATATCATGATGTCAAAATAGGTTTGAATTAATTGCACAAGTTAACTAAATTGGGAAAGGGATAAAATGAACACGATCAAGTATTTGTGACAAAATTTAGGTGTATACACTATTAAAAAACTTGGCCTCAAGTATTTTGAAAATAATAGAGTTATAAAATAAAAAATTGGTTTTAATTGATATATCCAAATAGATATGGGATTCCTAATTATTGAAATTATGAGAGTATCCCATCAAAATGCAACAAAGATTGAGGAAAATTTCAAATAATAGGAAAAAATTATTGTTGTAAAGAAAAAACAATCAATTGATAGAGGCAAATTCAAGTATGAAATCAAGAAACATAATAGAGAGTCCCCAAAATAGAGGCAATACTCCAGGTCTCTATGATAAATCCCATAGATAAATTCCTAAAGAAGGAGATTAGAAATTAGTGTGAGAACCATAGGAACATAACTCATAACACAAACAAATTTCATTACAAAAGGACATTTTTTTTACAAAAGCATATGAACATGATCCAAAATAAGCATAAGATTATTGATGCGGGTTTTATGCATACCCATAAAACCCTTAAGAGGTAGCCTCTAATGTTTTAGTATCTATTTAAGAAATTCACTCCAAGGCATGAATTGTAGTGTATTCAATTTTATAAACAACCTATTAGTGGAATAATAAGGAGTGAAGCAATTTGTTTACCAGGATAGGTCAACTATGGATGAATATGAATTTACTTGAGATGCATGGATGGTTGATGGTTCTAACCTAAGGTGGGTAATACTTCAAAATAAAAATCAAAAAGAGGGAAAGTTAAGGTAGAAAAGGAGGCTTATGGACAATACAAGATGAAACTTTTTTAGGTAACACTTAAACTAAAGGTTGGATAGGGAATCAAGGACCAATGTTTACTACAGGCTAGTGTATCACACCAATAATCAAACATAATTATGATTCAAAGGTAACTTTAATACATTAAAATTAAGCACATACAATCAAAGGTTGTTTCATTTATTAGATTGTTTTAGCACTTCTACAAGGGGGATTATGACTAATATGTGGAATACATTCAAATCAACAACAAATCAATATGAATAATTGTATATCAAAAGAGAGAACTCATGCACAACTATAAGACTAATAAATTGAAATGATATAAATTCTTACATAATCCACAAGTTTAGAGAAGAATCAAGGTTTACACATCAAGATCAATTGCAGAACTTTCCTTAAAATTTATTATTAATTTCAATAGATAAAATTATCCTCCCTTTGGGACTAAGAGGATACAAGTATATGAAATATAGGGATGTGTAAGGCCTCATATCTCAAGTGAAGTCTAAAAATAACACTGTATGCCAATTCACATGCAAAGCATACATGTACAATGGTAATTGCTCAAAAGTTGAGTTCTTCAACTAAATTACAATATATACATGCAATAAATTTGGAAATAACATTACAATATAGATAAACATGTAAATACATATGTATAATTAAAGGGTGTTGATGTGGCACCATTAAAATAATAAAACTATAGAATAATAGTTGTAGTTGTTAACGTGGATGGGACTGAAGTTTTAATTTGAGTTACAACTAAAGATAGAATTATCTCTACTTGAATGTTTGAAGTTACCACTAATTTAATAAAAATTAGAAGTGGTACATATGTGGGCCTAGTATGTGTTTACACTAATGTGTAGTTTAGAGTTTTAGTACCTTGAAGAGGTGGTTGTGTTGATTCTACTAATGAATTCAATTGTTTGGATGCTCTCATCTATAAATATAATGCATGGCTGGCCTAGAAGTCTATATCTATAGTTTCATAATCAAGCAAATGTATTTTGAACAATTTTGGGATCTTTTACATTAAATTTTTATGTATAACCAATGTAGCCTTCACTCCTGCATGAAGTGTCTTAGTTATAATGATACGGTCCTTGTAAAAATTTAGTAGAGGTATTATTTCATCATTTGTCCTATAGACTATGCCTTTGATCTTAGCCTAAAGGTTATATATTGTTGCTCATAAGAAATTTAAAAAAATGGTTTTAGGGACCAATTACCTCTGGGGTGTGCTTATTTGAGTGACTCTCATTTAATACTTAATATATACTCCTTCCTTTTCCTAATTAGAAAATTATTGCATGAGAGTTCACATCTATTGATACCTCTCAAACAAGCTATCCTTTTTAGTAGTAAGAAAACATTGGGCCCATGCAACCTCATATGTTGTTATTAAATTTAAATGGGTATAATCCTTATTTCTATTTGTTTAGATTATGATGCAATTTTTTAAATCAATATCCTTTATTTTTTTGAACAACTGAATGATATCTCCCCACTTATGATGATATATGGCCTTTACAAACCTTATTAGATGAATAATGTCATAAAGTTTCATTATTTCCCCATACACATTATCTATGATTAATTTGGGAGCTTGTATGGTGTTTCTCTCTCATGGCATCTGAATATGTTGATCAAAGCTTTTTCACATCAATTTTATAACCACTCTATCAAAATCCAAAAAACTATAAGGATTTTATCTATACTAATAAGGGTTTGAGAGATTTAATTTTCTTTTCTTCATTAGAGAGAATGTCTTATTTATATTCTAACTCAACCTATTTCCTTTTTGCAACCATAAATTTTATTTTCACCTTTCTCAAGGTATTCATATGTCTATCAAAATGAAACTTAACTGTGGGTTGCTTAATAATCACTAGGTCCCACCTTCCATCTTTTTTTTGTTGTAGCTACTTAATCCATGAAGGGATATTTAGTGACAACTTTATTCTTCTTATTTTTATTAATTATAGGAAGGTTATTTCCCAAAGGAAGCATGGTCATGGGAGAATGTGTCCCTAATTCAGGGAAAGGAGGTATAACTTTCCTCCATCAAGTAACATACCTTTAGACTAGTGTATCAACTACATATTTAGCCTTCTCTACTACTCTATTTATTGAAATCATAGGTGAATTAGTTTTATCAGATTGACTAATGGGTATTTCTATGTGTGAATGTGACCTAAGAGGGGTGGCTTTTATGGAAAAAATGGAAGCTTTGATAAGTTTTAAAATGATTAAAACTAACCTTTCTTTCCTATTGCTCTCCTAGACAAGGTCAAATAGTCATTTGGTCTTAGTTTGGTATATATAAGAGGATTTAAGTTAGATTAAGTTCACTTGGTGAGTGATAATAATCTATATGTACTAAAATTTCATGGAAACAATTCTAATATTTGTGACTTGTTCTTCATGAACCATTGCTAAGAGTGTTGATGATTTCAAATTGTTGATGCATCCCCATGGCCTACATTTTCTGCTCTATTTGGATTGGTTTGTGCATATAAAGTGTTATAAATGGAATTATAGGAAATTTTATCCCTTTTCATGTTGGATTTAACTTATCTATAACATGTGAAATTTTAATAGTGAAAGTCTCTATTAGAAGTCTGTAGGCATTATTTTCATAATAACAGAGTTTCATCTTCCTATGTTGGTATTCAGATAAAAAGGTGATATGTGTGTTCAATCCATAATAAACATGATTATATATTTTTATTTTATATTTTGAGTCTAAAATATTATCACTTGGTGAAGTGAAAGGTCTAAGATTTACACATAGCCAAGTTTCCCTACAACTGTCACCTACAACCAAGTGGAATCAGTCCTTGAATAATCATGTTTATGACACATGAAGATTTTAAGATGGTAAGATATTATTAAAGTAGATAAAATAGGATTAGACTACCCAAAATGTTTAATATTTGTTTTAAAAACCAATCCACTACACACAATCCTATATGTAGTAACACCTATAAGCAATATTCATCAATGGTTTGAATTTCAATCCAACAAGGGTAGAGTAGTATTGATATGATAGAGGTTTTAACTCAATTTAAATATCCAAACATGATTATATATTGTTATTTATAATATATATAGACATATATATATATATATATGTTTCTAGAATAAATAAGTTGAAATTGGGAGAGTTTACCTTAATCTCTCTAAAAGGGGATTCTGCCTCACAAGAAATCATCTCTTGGTGGAGTGTCTTGAGTTCTAGATAGACATAATTATTTCCATCTTGTATAAAAATCCTAAGAGATATTATTTGACACAATAGATTGGTTTATTTACTAATTGGGAGTGGTGTTTGAGTGGTTTATAACTCAGATAAGTTATGATCTAAAACACTTAGTAAACATTGTATTGAAATGACTAAAAGTAACCCAACTTGCAGTGACCTATAGTGGTGAGTAATACAATGGTCTCTAGGAATGAAAATGAGATCATATAGGTATGAAATGTTCTATTTAACTCAATAAGGATCAAATAAGATGAAATATAGTGTCAAGGAAAAATCATCGTCTACAGGTCTCATATTCCCTAAATTGTCATCTACATCTTGACTGTAGACCCATAAAATATTCATGTGAGAGGTTGAGAGCATGGTATGTAGGTATAGTTATTAATTAAATTTGGATATGAATTAATGACTTCATTATGTAAATTGGATATATAAACACATTACTCAATTACTACTGAGCACCTACAATAATCCTTTATATTATTTAGTAAGGCACCTGTAGTTTAACATAGTCATAAGTTAGCTTATGATAATGGAAAGTCTAGGATAATAAATGAAGGTATAGAAATGGATGAATATGAGTGAGATAAATATCATATTGGTGATATTAATTTCATATGATGCTCAAGGTAAAGTAATGTTGAACAAATAGGCTCTAACTTTGCATATAGACCCTACAAACAGTCACCAAAATTGAGAAGCTAGTCTTAGGTTTTGGAGTGTTGAGAGAGTTGTAGAGCTGATCTAGCTTTAAAAATTTGTAAAAAAGGTAATAAATACATATTATATCCCTCATCAAATTATTAAATCCAAACAAATATGGGAGATTCCCTCTATTTTGTCGTAGATAGAGGGCACTCCCATACATTCTTATATGTAGGCATAGGGTGTGAATGAAGAAGGGAATGGGATGAGAAGTCTTGGAACAATATAAAATGTTGTGGAAAGTTGTTTTTGAGGTGAAAAATTGTGAATATTCACCCATATTATTGATAAACCACTCAAAGGTGTTCATGGGCCATCAAACACAATCATGCCTATTAGGCCTAGAGTTATGCCTAGCTATATAGTTACCAAATTACATTTGTATGAAAAAATGATCATTATAAACCATGTAAAGAACTTCAAGGGAGAGTTTAAGAGGATTTAGAAATATTGGTTTGTAGAGGTAATCACATAGGGGTCATTTTTGTCTTAAACTCACTTCAGGGGTGTCTAAAATGCATAGAGAAGCTCGATTGGCCATTTTTAAATGCTCATATTTGTATTAAAACCAAGCATGAGACCTAAATAAAATAGGGGTATTTGGTTAGGGTCATATACTAAATATTTTTGGAATTGGGTTAGAGTTTGGACACCAAGGTTTTAGAACTATTATTAAGAACCAAAACCTCCTAAAACCCTTGCTCAGACTCAATGGGGAAAAAATGATTGGAGATGAATTTAGGAGGGGTAAAATTTACATGATAATGTTTGGAACATGTCTATAACTCTCCTAAGATTCATGACATCCAATTTTGATGTACCATCACTTGTACATATAGGGCAAAATCTAAGTTTCTTACAATATTTGTTGTGTTTTATAGGTACATAAGAGAATGAATAGGTGAGAGTAATTAAATAATGTCAGTAGGGACTTATTATAACTCACTATATTCATTTATAAACACAAATAATCATGGAAATACCTCTGTTACATAGTTCACTATAGACAATCTTGAATAGATAGTGAAAATGACAAGTGACTACCTAGTGAGAAGATGAGAGGTCTATTTTGGGATCTTTTTTAGGTCTAAATCATGGTGTAGAAGGAAAAAGGGCTCTAAAACGGTGTCTCAACACCTCTTCCATAGATTTTATTAAGAAATTGTAAGTCATTTAGGTGATAAATGTGAAGATTGAGGCCAAGAGGGTTAGTAAATGACTAAAAATAGTGAACATAACTGTCAAGAGGAAGGATATGAGTTAGGGAGGTATTTTATGACTTTAAAATATTTTATACAACCTCCCTAATATATTTAATGTATCAAGTCTTCCTATTTTAGTTTCAAGTGGTCAAGAGATGCCTCATCATGAAGGCAGTTTCAAGAAGGCTAGTTGAAGAGTCTCAACATCAATTTTAGGAGTTTTTCATGATTTAGATGGACACTTGTCCAAGAATACCTTCATGGTATATTTTCCACTCTATTATCCTATAATATAACTATATATCATAGCTTGACACTTGTCTTTGTGACCTTTTTACTTTCCTTCTTCTCTCTCTTCTTTTATGCTCTATAAATACAAGCCATTTTGAATTTTATAATCTAATCCACACTTGATATGGTGAAGCCTTGCTAGTTTGAATATTGTATCTACCTTTGAAATAAATATTTCTAAGATGGTTTTTATTTCATCAAATTATTGTCTAATTTTTTGAAGTAGTGTGTAATGAATGTCAAGTAATTAGTATCTATCCTTACTCTCTTTGCTCTTCCATGTTTAATGCAAGTAGTTATCCCTCTAACAGGTCACATGAAGTGTATATAGTGAATTTTTCTATCTCTAAGTGTAAATAATAGCCTTAGTGTTTATAATCTGACCTTTGGTTCACTCACCTTGAGTATTACAATGTATACCACCTCTATGTTTGAAATATTTATGTTAGAGCAATCTAGGATGTTGAAATTAGTGTTATGAGTCATGTTTATTAGTGCAAGTGTATGGTAGCATAGTGGAGATAATTATGGTGTATCACCTCATTAGAATAGGTTATTTTCATGTTCCTTCCATCCATTTTCATCCAAATAAATAAGTAGTGTAGGTGATAAGCTATGAAAGACCAATATAGGGAGCTAGCCCTTAAACCTAGAGGTTTATCTCTACTATAGGCAATCCATAGGTCTAAAGTTATTCCAATGTTTCATTCAATCTAGAGTAGGATTGAACAACCTTCTCTAGGGTGAAATATTGAGTGAATAGTTTTGGCATGTTTGGTGGGACTATTATCTCAAGTACATCTTGTCAATGTGAATGCTAGTCTTGACAAGATCACAACTTCATATGGTGTTCTACTTAGCATTTGGTGACTCCATTTAAGGTAATATCTGGTTATCAACCTATTAGCCAAATTTGGCCTACATGCCAAAATTTTTATAGGTCTAGGGTGGGGAGTTAAACAGAGTCTTGATTGAGGAGTGATCCCATGGAAGGAGTAGAAAAAGTTCAAGATAAGATCAAGTTACTTGCAAAGATTTTGAACACTTTAAGAAAGCTTAAAGTTTGAATTTGGTGATCTTAAGGGACCAGGTTATCATGGCACATCATGTAGTAATAAATAGAGTAGGTTAATTGTGCCTTTCATAAGTACACTTGAGAAGTTGATCAAATATAGAGAATTTCATGAACATGATATACTTTATCCCAAGGTCATCTTGATTAGTATTATATATCAAGATATAAGTCTTAAAAAATGATATATTAGTATGGGATGTGCCTAGGGATGTCAAGTTAAGACCATAGGAAATAGCCATTTGGATTCAAAAAATCCTTAGAAATCTGAAGTTAAATGGAAGATCAACAAGTGTCATGATCTCAAGAGCTTAGATAAATGATCAATGACACGTGGGTGCTCATCCAAGTTAATGAGTCAAATAAATATCAATGATGCACATCTAATCATGCAGTTAAAGATCAATGGTGAGATTAAGGTCAAAGGTTATTAGATCTTGAGATTGAATACATTGATTATAAGTGTCATGATTATGATGGATCAAAGGATCAATGATGCATATTTAATCAAAAAAATTAAGATCAACAACATTCATTCAATCATGCCAAGGAGATTGATAGTGTGCATGAGGACAAGAATTTAAATAGCTAGATTGCACATGAGGTTACCACATGACACAAGTATATTAATCAAATGAACTGATAACAATATTTTGAAGATAAACATGGGGCTACCAAGTGGCATGATCTAGAAAGTAGAATACAGATCAATAGAAATGATAGAGGTCAAAGCCAAGAGGATCTCAAGGAAACCAATGGAGTAAATTTAATCAAGTCCTAGAAGGCATAAGTGAAAGACACATGTCTAAATCCATAAATAATCATATTTTTAAATATGATAAACAATAATGTAGCAAGGGTAATACCACATAGATAGACACATATGAAAGTATTTTACCTCCCAAGCAAGAAAATGAATAAATACAAGATCAAGATATGATCTAGGTTATTAAAGCTAACCTTACAAAATTGAAGGATGCCATTAAAGCTTAGCTAAATTTTTTGAAAAGATTTTAGATGTAAATTTCATGTATTTTTCAAGATAAAGAAACCCTAGCTTGTAGATCTCCATTACAATTATAGATATATGAAAACCAATAGGGAAATTAGTTTTCATCTATAATGGACCTATGTTCAAGGTTTTGGAGTAATGGTAAAGTTGTGATAGAGAAATAAGTCAGTGTAGGAGGCATGGTATTATGACAAGTGTGTTCTAAGGGGACACTAAATGAATGAATTCAAAGTAGTTATCTGATAGTGTGAAAGACATATCAAGATGATCCATAGTGTTATGTGGTCATTAAGAAGATAAATAATTTGGAGGTTGGAAAAGGAATACTTAGCATTAAATGTAGTTTTAGGGTTTTTGGGGACTTTTCCCTTTAAATTGGATCATGACTCAACACCTTGACAAAGTTATTATCTTATAATGCATTTCTAAACCAATGAGAAAGGCTTGAGATCTATTTTGGAGTTGATCAATGGTTAATTTTATAAGTAGGATTAATGCTAATCAATCAAGGGTGGTTGGGCTTCATTTATTGATTCTTGCTCCCCCTTTTCTATATATCTCCCATTCTCTTCCCTAGGGGGACTCTCTCTCAAATATTAGATATTTTTATTAGAGACATGAGACTCTTATGCTTTTGGCATTCCCATGCTATGCCAAGTCTGTATTATAACACATATTTGATACAATAAAGATTGAATTCCTCCATTTTCAAGCTAAATTTAAGTGTGTTTCATGAATTCATTGATGTGGTTAAGTGAATATATGCTTTCATTTTCCTATATCTAAGCTTTATCACCTTCATGAAGTATCTTGTAGCTTTCATAGGTCATTCTAAGTTCAATAGATAGTTTATTGATTGGTTTGGAAGTGAAAAAATGCCCTCCCATGAGAGATTGATAGCTAATTCATGGCTTTTTGTGAAATGCTTATGTGAAAGTGGTCAAGGAGTGAATGAAGTGATATATAATAGTCTTGAAAGTGTCTGATAGTGTGTCTTTTGCAAGTATAAGTGTAAAAAACATTGGTGTATCACCTCTTTTACATGTTTTTATGAATTATTGTCTATTTCTCTCCCTTTTCCAAGAAGAGATTAGTTTAGGTGATAGATCCAATAGGAATTTGACATTATACAAAGGTTAAACCTTATAATAGGACACCCATATCCTAATTTTGTTCCCATTTTATGGCTTAGTTGGAGGGATCTTGAAGAACTCCCCTTATGGGTGCAAATTAAGACCACAACAAGACCAAGTTTTATCATTTATTGTGCTCATAATTTATGGTCCTTAATAAGTCAAATAATAGTAGAGGTATCAACCCCATAAAACCACTCTTTCAACCTAAACTTCCTCTTGAAGTTTTAGATCCTCAACCTATCTTGACCTTTTAATAACAAGAAGACTTTTCAAGCCAAGAAAATCAAGAGAGTGAATAAGAACTTGAGGATAACATGGATAAGTAGCATGCCTTCCCAACATTTATCACTAAAAGTCCCATAAACCTCAATGAATATGATGATATACCTCCTAATACTACCAAAAGTGTTCCCCCTTTGAATGGGGAAGGTCGTGTCACCCTTAATGAACATATTAGGGACATCTCTAACTTCTTTAGTTTTAATAATGTTACTGAAGTTAACATTACCATTAAACTATTTTACATGTACCTGTTGACACTAGAGATTGCACCCAGTGGCAGGAAAATAGGTTCTTGCCCTCTCCCCGCAACATGGAAACTCCTCTATCGCATGTGGGATGGCGAAGTAGGAGAGGAGAGTCTCTAGGTATGGGCTAGTTCCCTCTAATGTATCTTGTTTGTTTCAGGTAGGAAAATTTACGTACATGCACATATATATATATATATATATATATATATATATATATATATATATATATATATATATATATATATATATATATATATATATAGCTATAAACTAGGGGGAATGAAAAGGGAGAAGAAATGCATGAAAACAAACTACCTACACTACAGAGGTGATACACCAAAAATAGATGACCTTCCGACATTCACACTCAGGATCAGATAAAACAACATACATACACTGAGACTTGGCAGAAAAGACCAGGTTGCTAGAATGACAAGGAGGTTCTAATGAAAAATACGAGAAACAGGGACTCACCAAGATGTTGTGGAATGCATAATGTAAGTGACCCCCTCTGTTTCTGCACCCCAAATGGAACTCTTCACCTGTAAGCTATAAACTGACACTTTGTAGATAGTTGGTGCGTTGGTATTTAAACCTGTGAGAGCATTTTAAAAGAAAATGACTGAACACAAATTAAACACATAGAACATACATAGGGTATCCATCCAAGAAAGAGGTAAAAATTGTATTTTATTGATTTAGGTGGAAAATTTGTAGAGCTGTGCTCTTTACAAAAATGGAGAAGCTCTTTTAAAATGACTAAGTCTACCAATTTATATGGAAAAGCCAAGAAGAGTCTCATTGGCACTTTGCTTGCAAGTGGTTGCTTGAGTCTTCATTGGGAAGAGGGAAAACACTATAGATGACGTTAGAAATCTTGCCCAGACCATGCTTGATACCTCATTTTGCATGTGGCTTGCTCCTCTACCAGCTATTGTTCGTGGCAATTTTGCTGCCATCGGTCATGTTGACTGTCATGCACGACAATTTTGCCACCGTCGGCCGTGTTTACTACCATGCATGGCAATTTTGCCGATATCAGCCATGTTCATGGTCTCCTTTTCTCTGCTGGCTACTTCCCATGGCAATTTTTTTGCTGACTACTTTGTTTTCCACTGCGAGCAGTTATTTCACCGCCGACCGCTTTGTTTGCCACCGCGAGCGGTTATTTCATTGCCGACCACTTTGTTTGCCGCCGTGAGCGGTTATTTCACCGCAAACTACTTTGTTGGTTAGAGTGGATATTTTTCTTAGTGGACTTATATTTTTTTAACCCGTGGACCTTTGCTTGCGGGCATTTCTCGGGTCTGTTTGTGATTCCCCTCCACAGGCTTTTATCCCGCTTACCTCAAGGCTTCAAGTCTTTTCCCGTGGGCCTTTGGTTTTGAATTTGAAAGCTTTGGTTAAGATTTTAGAAAATTTTGACAAGTTTGAACTTAGACAATAAGACTTACCCAGATTTCCATTTGAAGCGCCGGCCCTCCACTAGGGCAATGAACTTGGATGCTGTATGGACTAGGCTGATGAACCCACTTAGTTGAACCAAGAGATTAAACCAAGGGAACGAACTTGCCTTCAAATTTAAACTAGGCCAATTGATGAATTAGGCTGAGCCAATGCTTGAAATGAGACTGTCAAACCCTAAAGATGGACCTTGCAACCCAAAAATGACTAGCTTTATACGACAGGTGAAGAAGGTGACCAAAATTTTACCTGTGGGAAAAATTGGTCAACAATACCTTAGAAGAAAAAAACTTGATTGGTATAAGACATTATTGGGAGGATGTATCACCACTTAAGATTATTTTGGAGAGTTATTGACTTCAAAGTTTTAGGATAAAAGTGATCACACATCACTCATTCATCAACTCAATGCAATTCAAAGGGGTCCTAAGGAGACTATGCATGCCTTCAATGAGAGATTTAAAAAAAATTGGTATAGGCCACCCCCTCCCATAAGAACACTTGTAAAATTTATTTTCCCTACATATCTAAGGGCTATTAGAACTGACATATCCATCATGTTACAATCCATGGGTGGTTACACCTTACCTGAAGCTTATTACATAGCCATTAGAGCTGAGAATTGACTAATACAACCTAGAAAATTAACTCCAAAAGTATCCATGCCTATTTTTCCTAACATGTCTTCATATAATTCAAGTCTTTCTCAAATCCCAAATGCAAATACCAAGTCTAGAGTTGACCTTAAGAAGGTAGAAGATACTGTTGATTTAGATGAAAGGTGTAAGGCCTTAGAAGTTTAGATTAGGCAACTACATCTATAGGATGGAGTTAACCAAAACCCATATCCTTATACTCAACAAATAAATAGATTCCCACCTCAATAATATGGTTAAGGTAGAGGTCAAGGATAACTTAACTTCAATAGGCCACCTAATGCATACATCCTAACTTCTACTTCCAATACAAGAGCTATGGTCCTAGTTCATAGTAACTTAGTCCAAGGAGAATAATGGTGGTAAGGACAATACATGGATGAAAGTTAATATGGAGGAAAATATTTGGTATCTGAAGGAGGAGTTACTCTTTAATTAATAATAGAAGATGGTAACTTTATGTAATCAAAATATAATGAAGGGTGTGGAAACCAAATAATGAGCTTGGCAAGATTTCTATTGGAGGACACATTTGTCCTAAACCAAGGTACTTATTTTGTATAAAATATAAGAGTAAAGAGAAAGGATTTATGAGATATTCATGGTATTAATACAAGTTTAAGTAACCCTCCTACAAGGCAGAAAGGTATGATTACAAGTGTGTTAATCCATACAACTTTTGCACCTATTTCAAATCAAAATGTAGTAAGGGTAACACAAAGTGCTTTAATGACTTAGGATAAAGGAAATTATTTTACTTAAAAGATAAAAAAATTTAAATGTCCCTTCTCTAAACATTTTTGATTCTTTGAAGAGTGCTAAAACTAGTCTCTCTTTGGGAAGTGCTTCACATGCCTGGTCAAAAGGAGCTTCTTCAAAAATAGCTATCTCAAATCCACCTCAATCCTCAACCATCAAGACATGGTGATTTTTACCTCACTAATTATTCTAATCACATAGTTTAAATCTCTTCCAAATCTAAAAAGACTCCACCCTTCTACCTCACTCTCATTATGGGAAACAAGTTTGTTCACAATTACATTGTGGATAGTGGGGCTAGTACCTCAGTGATGCCCAATATTATGGTAGATAAATTGAGTTTTAAATATGAACCATACATTAAGGGAGTGTTAAAAATTTATGGGACACTAGCTAAGTTAGCAAGACTTGTCAAAGGTTTGAGAGTTTTCCTTCATGATTCTCCAAGCTTCCTAATCCTTCAAGATATAGTAGTGGTTGATTTGCCCACCCACTTTGCTATTTGCCTCTCAAGGGATTTCAAAACCAAGATAGGAGGCTAAATATCACCTGATTGGTCTTTTTGGCCTTTAAGACAAGGTATGGAGAAATGGTAACTATTAGAACTCAACCATTGGCTAAGTTTCATAATGAGCCCTATGTGGAAGCAAGCTCTAATCTCAATTGTATAATCAATGATCAAGAGGAGTATGTTATGGATGATGGAAAATTATCTAAAATGGAAGGTATCTCTAAAATTTTCCTAGATAAGTATGGTTATGACACTTATGTACATGATCCATATACTTTCATTGATCAGACTGATCTTGGCACATACATCATTCATGAGGAAGGAGATGAGAAATCTAAGGTAAGCATTGAAAACTCTTTTTTACAAGCTTATAAAGGTAATTACCTTATTCATATGCATGATGATGTTGGTTTTCAAATCATGGTAGATCAATATGATGAGGAAGACAATGTTATTTTGCCTATAAAATATGGAGGAGTACATGAAGGTGATAACCTTGAAGATAAAGATGACCTATGGCAAAAATTTCATGCCCTAGTTTAAGAGTTTGAATAGTTGAGTAAGTTAACTCCTGTTCTTAAGAAGTGTGCATCTGATAGTAAGGTTATTGATGAACCTCCCAATAATGAAGGAGAATGTCTTGTTAAGCATGAAGATGAATGTCAAACTGCTGTCATGAAATCTACAATTATGAAGGAGTCAAATGACCACAAGGCAAAAACATTTGTGTTCAAGGAAAAATCAAGACCTCAACCTGATGTTGAATCAATTTTAGGCATGTTGGAGTAGAATGAGGACAATATTGATATCTCTAAACATCAAATACATCATATTCTATAAGAAGATAAAGTGGAGGCAACTTTGATGACTCCTAAGGCTTAGTTTGAGAGATGTCAATTGAACATGGTAGAGTTTAATCAAGTTACAAAGCCAAACAAGACTCTTGGAGGAAAAGATGGAGCATTCATAAGATCTCCAAGTGACACACTTGTAACAAACATAAAAGATAAAGGTAATAATTAATTTGATTACCTATATAAGCAAGTGTTTATTGATAAATATGCTTCACATGATGGATTGATCTCATGGAGAAAAAATGATGTTAAAGGCACTATCTTTGACCTTAGCTAAAGCAATGGTGTTTTTTTATTCACCTCAAGTGTTTAAGTATTATACATACTAAGATAGGTGTGTGTTTTTGCTTATTCACCTCAAGTGTTTAAGTATTATACATACTAAGATAGGTGTGTGTTTTTGCTTATGTAGCATGTGTTTTCCCTAGGTGTTCTTGAGAACACAAGTGTGTTATCTTGTGTGTTTATTTTCTAATGTTTAGTGTGTTTTGGTGTTATTTTAGAGGTAATGCAGTGTTAAATATAGTGTATAGGTGATTCCATATCCCAATAGATAGGAGAAGGCTACTGGTCTTTGCCATAGTCAACTTGTCACCCATAGGAAATTACCAAAATGTTGACTAATTTGACCACAAGTCAAATTAAGTCAACCCCCTATGTAGTTTAAACTCATTATAGGGTCTCTATGGTGTAAAATGTGTCCCATGGTCATTAATTAGGTCACTTAATGTGCTTTACCTTTGTCATCTTTGTCCAAGTTAGTCTTATGTCATTCTAAGCCACTTTTGGGGTCATTTACGGAAGTGGTATAGTTTACATAGAAATACACATTTTTAAAAAGACTATATAACATCCCACTTATCATAAATAATTATAGAAATCATTTTAAGACTGACATTCTATAGGTTCAATATTGAAAACAAGAATATCATGTAGTTTTAGGTAGTTTCAAGTAGTTGTACAACCTTTACAATAGGTATAGAATGTGGAAAGACTTCAAAAGTGTATTTTTAGGTCCCCTCAATTCATTTCCATGCTTGGGCAGCTTTGATAGGTCTGAAAATGAGAAAAAATGACATTTATTTCCTGTTGCTCTCCTAGATAAGATCAAATGGTCAACTGATCTTAGCTTGGTATGGACAGGAGGATGTGATTCAGAATAAGAGCACTTAGTGAGTGATATTAATCTTTTTGTACTACAATTTCATGGTAATATATCCAAATTTGGTGACTTATGCTTCATTAACCATTTCTAAGAGTGTTGATGACTTCAAACTACCTACACATCCCAATAACCTCTCATTTTCTGCTCTATTTGGATTATTCTATGCATATAAAGTGTTATAGATGGAATTTCAAGAAATTTTATCCCTTTTCATGTTGAATTTAACTATTTTGGCATGTGTAAAAGTGAAAAAGTTAGTAGGATCACTCTCTTTTTACTAGTGGAAGACTCCATTGGAAGTTTGCAGGCATTTTTTCATAGTAGCATAGTTTCATCTTCTTGTGTAGGTCTTAATATTAAAAGGTGATATTTGTATTTAATCCATCATAATCATGATGATAAATTTTTATTTTAGAGTTTGAGTCTCAAAGAGTATCACTTGGTGAAGTGAGAGGTCTAAGAGTTTCACATATTCAGGTTTCCATGCAACTATCACTTATAACCAAGTGGAATAAATACTTGAATAGTCATGTTCATGACACATGAAGATTTAAATATGATAATAGACTCTTAAAACAGATACAATAGGACTAAGCTACCCAAATGGTTTAAGATTGGTTGTGAAAACCAATCCACCACACACAATCCTATATGCAATAACACCTATAAGTAGTATTCATCAATGGTCTTAGTTTGAATCCAACAAGGGTAGAAGTGTTGATATGGTAGAGGTTTGAACTCAATGGAAATATTCAATCAAAGTCTGAAGGCATTGAGAGTAACATTGTGATAATGGTAAATCCATTATACTATAGACAAACCTATATCTATGTTTCTAAAATGAATAAGTTGTAACTGGGAGAGTTTACCTTAATCTCTTCGAAAGGGGATTCTACCTCACAATAAATCATCTCTTGGTGGAGTGTCCTGAGGTATAGATAGACTTAATTATTTCCAAATTATAGCTCAAGTATAAGGGCAATGATTTGGCACAATAAAGTGGTTTCTTGACTAAGGGAGAGTGGTGTTTGAGTGGTTTCTAACTTAGATAATTCTAACCTAAAACACTTAGTAAATACTATATTAAAATGATTAAAAGTAACCCAACTTGTAGTGACCTATGATGTTTAGTAAGACTATGGTCTCTATGTATGATAATGAGCTGATATAGGTATGAAATATTCTAGTGGCATCAATAAGGACCAAAGAATATGAAATATAGTGTCAAGAAAAAATCTATTGGGACATTGTTGGTAGTGTGTTGTCATTGATGTCAATAGGCATGAATTATGACAAAGTGGTGAGAGAGAATACTCTTGGTCCAGTATTCATTGATCTTGTAAGGTTGAATTCTAGTGAAATCTTGTGAGAGTAGTTGATTCTATGAAAGCATGAGTGTATGGCATGGAACATGAAGAGATACTACATGGTATGTACATGTGGTTAAGAGAGTAATTGGAGTCCTTCCAGGTGGTCTTCAGATGGAGTACAAGTCATCCTATGCCTTGTGGGCTTGATCATGTGTGGTTGCCTAAGGGGTTTTGAGTACTTTGAGAGATATATCATGATTAGGAGCTCATTATTCTTGTCATATGCATAGTTGACATGTATAGGGTGCTAAGAAGTTATATATATGATTTTCAAGAGGTGGGTAATGGTCTACAAGATAGTTTGGCCATTGGCCTAGTTGGCTTAGGTGGGATTATGAGGCCTTGTGAAGGGTCAAATGGTTTTTTTAGGTTGGTGAAGATTGCTTTTGAATGATAAATGGTAAATAAATTTTGTTTTTGAAGCTTTAAAGGGTGCTAGAAATGAGTGCAAGGATCTTGAGAGGAAAATTATCATGATTGTTGGCACATGTAAGGTTTTCATGGGAATATAATATATTTGGAGTAGTTAGGTAAGGTCCCTAATAATTTTTTCCAAGCATTTGTTTAGGAGTTAAGGGACAGAGCTTTATGAACATTCATTAAGAATGTAAACTAGTCAAAACCCTATATAAACCCTCATAAGGGAGTTATTAGAAAGAAATTGATAGAAAGGAAACATCATGGATTGGTTAACCAATTTTGTCTATTATAAGGTATATATTATTCCTCTAGGAATATATAGGTGGTAGTGGTGTGTCAAGGTAGTGAGTAGAAGGTACAAAAATATGCTTATTTTTGAAGATTTTAGTACTACAGGTAGGGTTGACTGAGTCAACACATGAGACTCATTAGAGATTGAAGGTTAATTATTTATATTGAGTTATATGGATTCAGTTGGGAAATTTATGTGATATATGTAAATTATCTAAGTCAATAAAGTTGCCTTATCGCTAATCTGCCAGATAGTGAAAATAGTGACAAAAAGCTAGTATGAGTGAGAATCCATTTAGGGATGGTGTGTAGGTGAGTAGGGATGAATCCAAAGGTTTGGGATATTTATTTAAGACCTATTAATTATGTTACCTTTATTGGTATGTTATTTTGATGACCATACATAGGCAAGAAGGTGCCTTCAAGATGACTTTTATGAGTAACGAGGATAATAAAGAAGTATGTCTCATAGAATGATCTATATATTTCATATATGACATTATAAATCTATATGTTTTTGATTTTAAATGTTATAATGTTGTTTTATTATCACATTAATTCATTTTAATATCAATAAAGTGTCTAAACAAGTGTTAGAAGTCAAGTTCATCATGACTAGTTTTTGGAGCTTGTAGTCAGTCTAGAGTGGCCTATTTGGAGAGGCTAGTTTGAGATATTATGAGAATATTTTGAGGTGAGTGAGATATTTTTGATTTATATGAGTTTCATATATTTATTACATGTATTTTTTCTTTATACTTTGTCTCTATTTTGGTTGGAGTAGTCAAATATCTTTGACTAATTTTCTGGTGTGCATGACTAGTTTTAGTAATCAGTTTGGTTGAATTGGTTTGGACCTATGTGAGCTATGTGAAAAATGGATTTTTATGTGTTTTTTATATCATGGATGACCTATAAATGTTATTTTTAATGTGTTTTTTTTATAAAATCAATAGCATGCCTTAGTTCTTCTTGGCAGTATTTTTTGGGTGTTTGTAAGACTTGGAGTGAGAGAGAGAATGGCTTGGATAGAGTAGTGGTTTGGATTTATAGATGTTGTAAATTTTTTTTGGAGTGATAAATTATATATTTAAGGATTTTTTTATGTTTTTAATCTATTGGTAAAGGTTTAAGGTGGAACAAAGATTCCAAAGAGTATCACAATGGTTTGTAAGCCTAATTCCTTTAGGTTTCTATTAGGCTTAATTGATTTTTGGGTCTTAATGGAAATAGAAGACATATGGAGAGATTGTAACATTAATGAAACGTGTATTATGATATTTTATAATGGTAATACAAGTATTTAAAATACCATGGTTGACCAAGATGGGTTAGATGAAAGAGTGGTATATATACAAGGTCAAATTGGCCTATTTGAGGGGTGTGAGAGAGTGTGGAAAAAATCAAAGGATAGAGACTTTGAGAAATAAGGATTAGGTAATTAAGGAACATAAAATTTTGTGTAGGATCATCCATTATTTATTTATCAAGTTCATATGCTAACAAATCATTAGACCTAACAATCTAAAGAGTGACTTAGTTGAGCGAATGAGTTAGGTATGTTTGTTTGGAGAAGAGAAGGGGATTAAAAGTGTGTGAGATTCATGAGGTAATAATCAGGTGTAAAATACATCATATTAGTTTTGGAAACTAGAGAATAGGTGGTTGATTTGGAGCTTAATCACCTAGGGGGTTATAGTTTCCTTGATAGCTAGAGCTAGCTAAAGGTCTAGTTTGTGCTAGACTAAATTGAGGGGTGGATGCTCCTTAATTAGTTGGTACTGGTCTAAAGTATCATGTTTCTTATATCCTTATAATACTTTAGTCCATTGGTTTTTAGGATTTATAGTGGGTTTTGTCCCCTTAGAGGGTTTCCCACATAAATGATGTGTTCACATGATGTATGCTCTTGTTCATGCTTTGGATGTATAAGCTTTCATGTTCATGTTGCTAGATCACATTGATGTAAGATGAATGGATTTTATAATTGAATTATTATTGTTTTATAGTGATTCAACCCAACCTCTTAGTATCTACTTCTAACAAAATCATCACCTACAAGTCTTATATTCCCTAAATTTTTACTACAACTGTAATATCCCTTTCTTAGGGTCTCTTTTTTTCTAACAAAAGCTCTGATACCACTGTAATATCCCCAACCAATAGGGACTATTGAAAGACAAAAGCTCTGAATTTATTATCTATATTTATGCAAAATATCTTCAAATAGATAAATAAATCATAGTATAATCTCTTATTTATTTGCTCATATGCTTAAAATAGAGGTCCTCTATCAAGTATATAAAGAATATTGAAAATACGACCTTAATAGCCTGAGTATTCTGCAAACTAGGAAATAAGCCTAGATCTAGCACATCTCAGCTTGCTGTGTCAAAAACACAGTCATCGATGTCAGTTATACTACCATCATCGGTCGACTAGGGTCGTTAACCTATCGACATCAGTGAGAGGTCAGCTGATGTTGGTCGCTGTAGGTCTCTGCCTGCTGATATTGGTGTCTAAAATTTCTACTGATGCGTATGGATTTGCATGAAAATGTACGGACTTTGTACAGATGCCAATATAGCACAACCTATTTGCTGGATCCCTGATCTCAAGATATATGGCTCTAATAGAGAAGATCTTTATCTGTGCAATATCTAAATCAAAACCCTGAATCAAAATCTAATAAAATAAATACCTATAATATCTGTGATAGCTTCTATATGAAACTATTACTCAAACCTGTAAACACCTGTGATAACTTCTGTATGAAGCTATCTCTCAAATTGGCAATAGATCAGCTGATATCTCACAACCTCTAAATCACACACACTGAAGAGGGCACATTTTTCAATGTAGTTATAATATTAGAACCCTTGGCTCAGTCTTCTCAAGAAAATCCTTAGCAAAATTTGTCTTCAAACAATAATCAATCATAATTCAACCCTCTCCCATGAGAAACCCTTATACCCTCAAAAAGGTGTGCTTGCCAAAATTAGATTTTATTAAATTAGAATTAGAGTTTCTTAAATTAGAATTAGGGTTTTAAAATTAGACCCTTTTAATTAAATATTAATAATTAATTAATATTTAATTAAAATTAGACCAAATAATTAATATTTGATTAAATCAATCAAATATTAATATCTCCCTTAATACATGTCTGAAAAAGCCCAAACGAAAGCCAACTGGAATAATTTTGCTACTCGAAGCCAAGCCCAGCTCCATCAAGACCCTCTATCCATCCCATCAGCCTATGAGGGTTGCATAATAGGATAATCATCCACTCAAAAAGATGTCAACTAGAAGGGGACATGACAGTCTGCCCCTCCTAAAATTGCTTGTCCTCAAGCAATCTCAACTCCAGATGCTGTAGAATATCCTCACTCTCCCATGTCACATCCTCCATTGGTAAATCTCTCCACTTTACCAAATATTCCCTGATAGTCCTCCTACGCAACTATCTCTCTCTATACTCTAGGATAGACTTAGGTACTAAAATCAACTTTCCCTCATCATCTAAGGGAGGTAAAACTGTAGAAGGTAACACACAATGTCCTAATGCCTTTTTGAGGCATGATACATGAAAAACATTGTGTACCTTGCTCTCTACCAAAAGCTCTAACTCATAAGCCATCTCCCCAACACATCTTAGGATCTTGAAAGGACTGTAATAACATGGCTTCAGCTTCTCTGCTCCACTCTTCCTAAGAGTAGACTGACAATAAGGCTGCATAATAAGATAGACCATGTCACCCACCTCAAAAGATATCTCTATCCTCCACTGATCTGCATATTACTTATGCTGATTCTGTGCCTTAGCAATATTCTCCTTGAGAGTCCTCATATTATCCTAACTCTCCTACAATAAGTCTCCAACACTCGGCACTCTACTATCGCTCAGTAACAAATCTAGAAAACTCAGTGCCTCATACCCATATAATGCCATAAAAGGAGACATCTGAATGGTCATGTGGAAAGTCATGTTATAGCAATACTCACACAAATGAATCCACTTGACCCAAGCTTTCTGCTGCCCTGCAATGTAGTTCTTGAGGTATCCCTCCACCCATTTGTTCACTATCTCTGTCTGTCCATCTGTCTGTGGGTGGTAACTGGTGCTCGGTGTAAGCTCGGTCCCACAGAGTCTGAACACCTCCTTCCAGAAGTGACTCAAAAACCGACTATCCCTGTCGCTCACTATGCTCTGAGGTAACCCATGCAGTTAAAATACCTCTTAGAAGAAAACCTCTGCCACCTATGTAGCTATGTATGTGGTGGTAATAAAAAAGAAGTGGGCATACTTTGTTAACCGATCCACAACTACATATATGCAATCTCTTCCTTGGGCTTTAGGCAAGCCCGTAATGAAATCCATCAATAAGCACTCCCACTTCCTGTTAGGAATTGGAAGTGGATGCAACAATCTTACTGGGTACGTGTTCTCCTGCTTGTTCTGCTAACAAATAGGGCACTCACACACATACTGAAGAACATCTGCCTTGAGTCCTTTCCATGTGAATCTCTCTCTAATCTATTTATAGGTCTTGAAATACCCAAGATGTCCTACAGTAGGTACATCATGAAAGGCTTGCATGAGAATGTTCTTCACCGTAGATCCTGGGATCAAATAAACCCTATTCTTATAAATGATCAAGTCATTCACAAGAGTATATCTAGTGTCAACCGTCGATCCCTCAACAATGCTAGATGCCCATGTATCCTTGGCATACTCTGCCACAATCATATGTCTCCAATCCTCTATAATATGGACAATAGTGCTCAAATACGGCTGACGTGAAAGGGTGTTAGCTACTACATTTTGGGTGCCCTTAATGAAAGAGATGTCAAAGTCATATGCCTATAATTTGCTCACCCACTTTTGCTAATGATCATTGAGGTCTCGCTGCCCCAAGAAATGTCTCAAACTGTTGTGGTCCATTTTGATGCAAAACATGCTGCCGACAAGATATTGCCTAAATTTTGCCAAGGCATGCATGATAGCAAACATCTCCTTATCATAAATGCTGTAAAGTCTCTCTGGTCCCCTGAGCTTATGGCTCTCATATACTATGGGGTGCTTGTCCTACATAAGCACTACTCCAATGCCCTCCCCTGAAGCATCGCACTAAAGCTCAAAAGGCTTCAAAAAATTAGGTAGTGCCAAAACTGGACACATAGTCATCAACTCCTTAAACCTCATGAAACACTCTTGTGCTTCAGGTGTCCAACAAAAATCCCCCTTTTTCATCAAATTTGTCATAGGAGTTGCATGTCATGAATAACCGTTCATGAACCTATGATAAAATCCACACAAACCTAGAAATCCCCATATCTGTGTAAGGTTTGCCAGAATAAGCCAGTCTATGATAGCACAGATCTTCTCAGGATCCATCCACACTCCCCTTGCACTGATAATATGACCCAAGTATAACAATTCAGTCATCCCCAAATCACATTTGGACTCCTTCAAGGACTCCCTCTCCAAAATGCTGAGTATAGTCTCCAGATGAGCCAAATGCTCCTACCAAGTCCTACTATATATAAGAATGTCATTAAAAAACAAGTACAAACCTCCTCAGTAGTGAATGGAAGACTCTATTCATTGTGGACTGAAATGTCACTGGTGCATTAGTGAGCCCAAATGGCATCACCACAAACTCATAGTGTCCATAATGGCAACAGAAAGCTGTCTTCTCAATGTCCTGCTCACGAACCCTAATCTGATGATATCCTGACCTTAAGTCTATCTTCGTGAAGTAGTGTGCACCATGGAGCTCATCAATAAGCTCATCGATACGAGGTATTGGATACCTGTTCTTAATAGCTCTCTTATTTAGGACTCTGTAGTCAATGCACATGCATAAGGTGCCATCCTTCTTCTTCACCAGAACAACTGAAGAAGTGAATGGTGATTTGCTAGGCCAATGTGACCCATAGCAAGTAACTCCTTAATTGTTTTTTTGATCTCATCCTTCAATCACTTAGGATGTTGATAAGGAGTAATCATAATGGGATTAGCACCCTCCTCAAGCTCAATAATGTGCTCAATGCCCCTGTCTAGAGGTCTCCCTGGTGGAATATCACTAAATACTTTATCATGCTTGACTCTCAACTGCTGAATGTCAGGATGATACTCAATCTTCTACTGTCCCTCCTGTATTGGTGCCAATGTGCACTTGGCAGCCCACTCTACCATGTCGTGTCTCATGAGCCTCTCCATTTGATGAAAAGAAATAGTTTTGATGTTGTCGTCCTGTATTGCCTTAAGAATGTGTGTCTTCCCATCAACATCAAAACGGATCTCCATGTCCTTAAGACGAAGAGTGACTACCTCAAGGGAATGAAACCACTTCATGCCCAAGACCAAATCTATATCCCCCATGTTCACCACATAATAATCAGCCTTGAACTCATAGTTGCTCAAGTGCAATGGGAGATCTCTAATCATCTGTTCACACCTAAGGGTGTAACTATTAGCCACCTTAACTCTAATGCCCTCAAACTCTTTTGTGGTGAGTCCACGCTTCTCCACAAATCTAATATCAATAAAATTATGTGTGGCTCCTGTGTCAAGAAGGGTGATGACCCTCTGTCCTGCCAAAACTCCATGGAGTTTGAATGAACCCTCCTGCTGGATGCTAGATAGTCGTGCCTCCTAAATCTAGAGCTCTAACTCTGCCTCTACCTTAGACTTTGAAGCCTCAGCCTCTTTCTCCTCAAAACTCTCCTGATGTTCTAATTTTGCATCCTCATAGTAAGCCCACATCACTCGATTCACCTTGCCCTTAGGCCTCAAAGGATAATCATGATTGGCATCATAAGGACCTTTGCAGTAGAAACAAAGCTTCTTCCTACATAGATCATTAAGAGCCTCTCTATCCAAAGGTGGTGCTGCTGGGTTGCCCTTTGAATCATTCTTAACACCTAATTTATCTATGTTGAAACCTAGTCTTTCTCTATTATTGTTGAAGCCCTTACTATCCCTAGATGAATAAATACCTCTGGAGTTAAATTTACTTGATGGGGCTACCATCTCCATACTACGTGCCTTCTTCATAGCTTCTTGTAATGAAGGAGGATCAAAGCCTTTGATCCAACCTCTCAATGGTTTTGTCAATCCCTCCATGAAGAGCACTACAAGTCACCTCTCCAAAATGTTAGGAACCATGACTGATAACTTTTGGAAGTCACCAATGTAAGACTCTAGACTGCCACTTTGGCAAAACTGTGCCAACTCTCAAAAATAGGATTCTGGATCCTTCCTATCAAAATGCTCCACCAGCCTATCCACAAACTCCTAATAAGATGTGATCTGATCATGATGGAGTGTCACCATCCCATGGTGCCACCAATCATGAGCTACTCCCTCAAGATGTAGTGTCACATATCGGATAGCATCTCCCTTAGCCATCAGATGCAATGTGAGAAATGTGTCTAGCTTATTAATCCAGGCTTGCGCTATGACCTTGCCACTACCATCAAACATCGCTAGTGTGAGCCTACTCGTAGCATGTTTCAAATCATTATTCTGGTGTCTAGGTCTCTAATCATGATGAACTCAGTTATGCTCTCTCCTTTGTGTGAGGAACTGGTCAAAAGTAATCCTCTCTCTGACCTCAGGTGATAATAACTCCCACTCCTCATTCGCTGCCATAAGTGTGTCAGCAAATAGGGGCTCTCATGCTACCTCATCTGCTGGGGCCTCTGGTTCCTCTTGTACAAACATAGGCTGTGTAGGCCTATTAGCTATCCTAGAATGTTTAAGTTATGGTCTTTGATTAATAGTTGCACTCTTGTTATCTCCTTGCTCCCCATTCTATCGAATAGGTGTGTTCATCCTCTCTACCATAGTAGTGAGTGCCTGTAGTGCTTGATTCATCTGTTGCTAGCCTGTAGCCATAACTCAAAAGAATTCTTGAGTGTCTAGATCATCATTATGCCTATGGCCCTTGTGTGGGCTACCCTCATGCCTGTCACTCATGGTGATCAGCTATTGTTCTAAAACCTGGTCGCCTTCAAGTAAAGCTCTACTACGTGTGAAATACTTATGTGGTCCCAACTCTTGTGGCTGCATAAGATTGTCAAACCCTTAGGATGGAAGGATTCAGCTCTAATACCACTGTAATATCCCTTTCTTAGGGTCTCTTTTTTTCTAACAAAAGCTCTGATACCACTGTAATATCCCCAACCAATAGGGACTATTGAAAGATAAAAGCTCTGAATTGCTTATTTGTATTTGTGCAAAATATCTTCAAATAGATAAATAAATCATAGTATAATCTCTTATTTATTTTCTCATATGCTTAAAATAGAGGTCCTCTATCAAGTATATAAAGAATATTGAAAATATGGCCTTAATAGCCTGAGTATTCCACAAACTGGGAAATAAGCCTAGATCTGGTACGTCTCGGCCTGCTATGTCAAAAACACAGTCGTCGACGTCAGTTATACTACTGTCGTCAGTTGACTGGGGTCATTAAAATGTCAACATCAGTGAGAGGTCAGCTGATGTCAATCACTTTAGGTCTCTACCTGCTGATGTTGGTGTCTGAACTTTTTGTTGATGCATACATATTTGCACAGAACTGTACGGACTTCGTACGGCTGCCAATATAGCACAACCTGTTTGCTGGATCCCTGATCTCAAGATATATGGCTCTAATAGAGAGGATCTTTATCTGTGCAATATTTGAATCAAAACCCTAAATAAAAATATAATAAAATAAATACCTGTAATATCTTTAATAGCTTCTATATGAAACTATCTCTCAAACCTGTAAACACCTGTGACAACTTCTGTATGAAGCTATCTCTCAAATTGGCAATAGATCGGCTGATATCTCACAACCTCTGAATCACACACACTGAAGAGGGCATGTTATTCAATGTAAATAGAATACTGGAACCCTTGGCTCAATCTTCTCAAGAAAATTCTTAGTAAAATTTGTCTTCAAACAATAATCAATCATAATTCAACCCTCTCCCATGAGAAACCCTTATACCCCAAAAAGGTGTGCTTGCCAAAATTAGATTTTATTAAATTAGAATTAGAGTTTCTTAAATTAGAATTAGGGTTTTAAAATTAGACCCTTTTAATTAAATATTAATAATTAATTAATATTTAATTAAAATTAGACCAAATAATTAATATTTGATTAAATTAATCAAATATTAATATCTTCCTTAATACATGTCCAAAAAAGCCCGAACAAAAGCCAACTGGAGCAATTTTGCTACTCGAAGCCAAGCCTAGCTCCATCAAGACCCTCTATCCATCCCATCAGCCTATGAGGGTCACATAATAGGCTAATCATCCACTCGAAAATATGTCAACTAGAAGGGGACATGACAACAACCTAACTGTAGATCTATAGAATGTTGTTGTGAGAAGTTGAGAGCATGGTATATATGTATGGTTTATAATTAAATTTTAATATGACTTTATTATTAATTATGTAACCAAAATATATAAACACATTATTCAATTACTAATGAGTACCTACAGGAATCATCTATATTCTTTAGTAAGGCACCTATAGTTTAACCCAATCATAAGTAAGCTTGTGTTAATGGAAATTCTTGGCTAATATACAAAGGTATAAAAATGGATGAATATGAGTGAGGAAAATTTAATATTGGTGATATAAAATTCATATGATTATTATGGTAAAGGAAGGTTGAATAATTAGGTTCTAACTCTATAGACAGACCCTGCAGACAGTCGTCAAAATTAAGAAGCTAGCCTAAGGTTTTAGAGTGTTGAGAGAGTTTTAGAGGTGATAAATCTTTAAAAATTTATATAAAATGTAATAAAGACATATTATATCCCTCTATAACCTTATTAAATTTTAAAAAATAGGGGAGTTGTCCTCTATTTTGTCTTAGATAGAGGGCACTCTTAGATAGTCTAATCTGTAGGAGTAGGGTGTGAATGAAGAAGGGGATGAGGTGAGAAGTATTGGAAGACTATGAAATGATGTGAAAAGTTATTTTAGAGGTGAAATAGTGTGAATAGTCACCCAAAGTCTTGAGAAACCACTTAGATGTGTTCATGGGCCATCAAACACAGTCAAGTCTATTAGCTCTAGAAGTAGGCCTAGCCCAATAGTTGCCTAGTTCCATTTATATGACCTCATAATAATTATAAACCATGTGAAGACCTTCATGGGAGAGTTTAATATGATTTAGAACAATTGGTTTTAAATGGGAATCATAGAAGGGTCATTTTTTGCCTAAAATTACTTTAGGGGTGTCCAAAATATATAAAGAAGTTTTATAGGCCATTTTTAAATGCTCATATTTGTATGGACACAAAGCATGAGACATAAATCAGTTATGGGTAGTTGTGTAGGGTCATATACTCAAAATTTGTGGAATTGGTTCAAAGTTTTGATGATAGGATTTTATGAACTATTGTTAAGAACCAAAACCTCTTATAACCCTCCTAAAACCCTTATTCAGACCTGATGGGGAAAGATGATTGGGGATGCATTCATGAGGGGTAAAATTAACATTATAATTTTTGGAACATGTATATCACTCTCTTAGGATTCATGACATCCAATTTATTGTACCATCACTTGTATAGATAGGGTAAAATCTAAGCTTCTTGTAGGATTTGTTTTGTTTTGCAAATATAGAAGAGAAATAATATGTGTGAGTCATTAAAGGATGTAAATAGTGAATTATTATAACTACATATATTCATTTATAACCAAATATAAGCATGTAAATACCTCTACTACATAATTCACTATAGGCAATTTTGGATAGATAATGAAAATGACAAGTGACTGCCTAGTGAGTAGATGAGAGGTCTAATTAGGTATATTTTTTAGGTCTAAATCATGGATTATAAGGAAAAGGGACTCTAAAAAAGTGTCCTAACACATCTTCCATGGATTTAATTGATAAATTACAAGACATTTATGTGATAAATGTGAATATTGAGGCTAAAAGGGATGGTAAATGACTGTAGATAGTGAGCACAACTATCAAGATGAAGGCTGTGAGTTAGGGAGGTCTATGATGATTGTTAAATAATATTTATAACCTACCTAATATGTTTCATATATTTCAAGTCTTCATATTTTAATTTTAATTGGTCAAGATATGCCTCATCATGAAGGTAGTTTCAACATGGCTAGTTGAAGAGTCTCTACACTAGTTTGAGGAGTTTTTCATGATTTAGATGGACAACTATCCAAGAATACTTTCATGGTATATTATCTACTCTATTATCCTAAAATGTAACATATTTTATAGCTTAACACTTGCATTTGTGACCTTTATACTTCCCTTCTTCTCTCTCCTATTTTATACTCTATAAATGCAAGACATTTTGGATTTTGTAATCTAATCCACACCTGATATGGCAAAGCCATACTAATTTGAATACTATATCTACCTTTGAAATAAATATTTACAAGTTGGTTTTTATTTCATCAACTTCTTGTCTAAGTGTGTGAAGTAATGTCTAGTGAAGGTTAAGTGATTAATATATATCCTCACTTTCTCTTTGTTCTTCTATGTTTAATGCAAGTTTTTCTCCCTCTAACAGGTCACATGAAGTGTAGCTAGTGCATTTGTATATATGTAAGTGTAAGAAGTAGTCTTAGTGTCTACAATCTAACCTATGGTTCAGTCACCTTAAGTAGTATAATTCATATCACCTCCATGTTTGAAATACTTGTGTTAGAGAAATCTATGATGTTGAGACTAGTGTTGTGAGTCATGCTTCTTAGTGCAAGTGTATGGTATCCTAGTGAAGATCATTATGGAGTATCACCTCATTATCATATATTATTTTCATGTTCCTTATATCCCTTTTCATCCAATAAAATAAGTAGTATAGGTGATAATATATTAAATACCAATCAAGGGAGTTCCCTTAAACCAAAGGTTTACCTTTACTATAGGCAACCCATAGGCCTAGAGGTATTCCAATGTTTCACTCAATCTAGAGTAGGCTTGAACAACCTTCTCTAGGGTGCAATATTGAGTGACAATATTACCATCTTTGGTGATTCAAGGGATTGATAAATAGTTATATTAAAGAGTTAATAGGTCATTGGAGTATTCAATAGGTTTTGAAAATAATTTGTCATTAATGTATAAGCAACCCTAGCAGTACTAATAGTATTAATAAGAACCATAGTATTAGACTAGGTTGTGTTAGACAAAATTGGCATAGTAACTACTTGAGGTTTATTCATTTGGTCTAGATAATGAAAATAATGAATCATATTTGTATATTAATAGTATAAATAGGAATTGAGGAAGTTATCATATAATGAGAAATGGGTGAAATTACAGCCTGAGGAGAGATGGCTAGGGCACCAACTGCAATGGTTGTAACTAATGTAATATGAGGTGGAGAGGTTAGAGGTGTAGTTGATGTTATATCATGAACAAAATTATACAATTTTAATTATACATCTTCTTCTACATCCCTTTCCTAATTTTATAATAATTATGTAGCCCTTGAATTAGTACCTCCTTGGTCAACCTCTTCATATTCTGATAACTTTTTAGTTCCCCTAGATTGAGTACTTTCCTCAGTCATCCATTCATCATATTCCTTTATCTAAAATTTTCATCAAAAGTTTCCATTTATTTGATGTCAATCATATACACCCATTTTTGTTCATCTCTCCATATTTTATCCTCTTTCTCACTATCATAAATATAAACAAGGTCTGACTCCAGTCTACATTTTCTTATTTCTTCCCTTTCTTTGGAAGCTTCTTCTTATTTCTCCTCCACTTCCACTTTTGAGGTGAACTAGGATAGGTATTATTATTCCTTTTATATGTCATTATTAGTTTGGGATATAGAGATGATATCCTTATATATGATGGAGTGGGAGATGAAGGAATTGTAGTGGTAGTAAGTAGTGAGGGAGTGGGAGGAGTGGTGACTACTAGATTAATGATTGGTGGTGAAGATGGAAATCCACTAGATTGAAGCACTACTAATGGTGGAATTATTATCATAGTAGGTGGTGACTTAGAGATATAAATAATAGAAACATGTGATAATAAAGCCAACATACTTACTTTGTACTATGGTCAATGGAGGTAGAGGAAGCATGGAGAAAAGTCCAGTTGCTATGTTGGGACTTGTAGGTCTCTAATCTTTAGTTATGAATTGAGAGGAAATAATAAAAAATATTTATGTAGGGTATCTTGGAGGTGTCCCATATTTTTATTCAATTTTAAATTCCCCAAATGGTCTTGCGTATTCTTGTATTACTTCTTCTTCATGTGGAAGAGGTTTATGAACAAGTTTGGAAACCCATTATTCCTTATCAATTCTCTTGGCATCCTATTTAGTGGTGGTAGCATTATATTATATATTATGCACTAAAATAATATACATATTCACCTTATGAATTCTTATAGACACCTCAGTTTCATATTCTACATTCATGAAGATACCATCATGATTGTAGGATTTGTGCCCATAATTAATTTTGACCTTTTTGTCATATTTAATGATATGTTCCCTGATAGTTTTATTTAGGTCCAAATATATGAATTGTTCCTAATTAAACCCATAATGTATCCTCATACTTCCAATAGATTATAATTTCTCCCAATTGTATGACTAATGTTGAGAGAGTTTAGATGCACATATGTTTATTTATCCCTTTTTAGTTCAACATTTACACTATTATCTATTTGACCATATATTTCTTGTTCAACTAATTTATTTAGCACAATCCTAGGTAGGTATAAATGTTGTACCCTAGTGCCTTCAATCCTGATGATAGTGCACTTAGGATATAACCAGTAGTCACCTATCTTTCAAATAATTATTTATGGGATCAGATAACCTGGGCATGCTATTTTTATATATTTCCTAATATATTATTGGGTAAAAGGTCTTAGTCAACCTTTTCATATGATTATTAAATATATGCACATGGATAATATTAAATTAATCACAAATTATATTCTTGGGGAATTTTGTAGATGGTTTCCAAGGTTCTTCATGTAAAAATTTCCATTTGGTAAGCTCCCTAGGTTTGTGATTCATAGAATCAAGTTGGAGCTGATAATCTCCACTAGCGTTATGATTTTGGTGGAGTTTAGAATAATATATAGCAAAGGGATCCATACCTAATTGATGTAAGTAATGGTTGAGAATCCACAAATTATTTTTAGCAAGGCCATGGCAACTCTCTCCCCTGACCTAATGATAAAAATGGGGATAGATAAGGAAGGGCCTTGAACTAAAAAGTTACTTGGGTTATGAGCCCATTATTGTAACTTGATATTAATATTATTGGTGAGGAGCCAAGAAATCACCATATCATAATTATAATTCATTTAGGCACATAGAGTTCATATTACCTTTTAAATGCATTCCCATTTATGTATGTTGTAAGGGTCTTCATGAGTTTGAAATGTAGCATTTTCCCATAAAATTACCATTCTTAAATAGATCAAATAACAGGTCAATGCAAGGCATTACCTCTAGTTTAGAATTTATTTTATATAAATTGAATACCTTTATTTCCAATAATTCATATTTTTTACCTCTATGTGAATATCAAAAATTGGTCATTAGCCTTGTATGGTTCGACTGCATTGACCTCATCCCAAATAGCCAAGTAATGTTTTAAGTCATGATTGAGGAATGTTGAGTCAAATGTTGTATCTATGTTTTTAGTTGGACCTAAAATTGAATATGTAGATGGAAATAGAATGTGAGATGAGGAAGTCATTACAAATATAGTCTAAAATTGTCTATGTTATGAAAAAAAACATGTAAATTCTTGGTTGTAATGGAGTTAAAGATTCATAATTGCTCAAAATTCATAATGCACTTGATAGATAGAAGGTAATCTAATTAGATTGAATGTGGTAATTCAAATTATATTGATTTAAATATTCTAGCTATGAGAATTGAAATATTAATTCACCAATTCATATGAATTAATTGTATCAATAACTTTCACTCTATTCATTATTTATTATTTTCATTTGAATTTCATAACACTAACTTCTACAGCTTTTTAAACCATGTTGCTTATTATACTAACTCCTGAATGCTTAGTCATCTATATGTGATAGATGTCTCTTTTTTTCTATTTAAAGATTAGCATTTGTGTTTTTGTTATTCGCTAATGTGGCCATGAAAGACATATTTGTGTATCACTACTCTACTTACAGTTGAATTATGGCTTACAATGATTTATATTTTTGGACATGAATAAGTGGTATGATGACATGTGGATTGATTTCACTACTCCACTTTCTTGGAAATTTCCATATAAAGGGCTATTTTTACTTCACCTTTGGGCTAGTGGAATGATGAAACATGGGTAGATATACTTTCTTGGGACTTTATATATAAAGGGCTATGCTGAAGTCACCTATGAGCTAGCTAGATGATGACACATGGATAAATCTCACTGCTCTACTTGCCTAGGTCTTTATATACAAAGGGATATCATGATGTCACCTCTAGGATAGTGGGAGGATGACATATGGATGGATTTCACTACTCTTATTACCTAGGACTTTCTGTATAAAGGGATATGTTGACATCACCTCTAGGCTAGTAGGATGGTGACATAGATAAATCTCAATATGTTATTTGCATGAGACTTTTCATACAAAGGGATATGTTAACATAACCTCCAGGATAATAGAATGATGACACATGGATGGATCTCACTTCTCATTTTGATTGAGACTTTTTGTACAAAGGGTTATGTTGATGTCACCTATGGGACACTTACATTCTTTACTTAAGCTCCAAGTTAGTGAATTAATGCCATTTGGTAAGAGAAAATGCACTCCAAGAAAGCCAATGAAGCACCTAAGTATGAAATAGATTATCTAAGACACATGTAGACAAAGAACCCACTAAAATCACAACACATCAGCCCAATTAGCCATTATGTCATAAATCAAGCATATAATTAAACATAAGTTAAAGGAGAATGAAAGGAGAAGAGTATATCATTTAATATGGATTATACATAGATTCAATTCTTCCATAACTTTAAAAAACTCTATAAACTTCAAAGTAAATCATGTCGATTGAGTCAAGAAAACAACAAAGATTAAGAGAGGTAAATGAATTCATTTTAGCATTAGATAAATTCCTTAAATTTTTGATTTTTAAACTCCATGTCATAGAATTTTATTTTAGAAGACCCTGAATAATGATATTTGATTAATAGTGGGTCCCTATTCAAATTTTCAAATCAGCTATGTGTGTTAGGGAACAATAAATGGTGACTTAGTGGGGAAACATTCTTGAGTATTTGAGAACCCAAAATATCAAAAATGCATCAAAATATAATTTCAGCTCTAATAAGGAAGAATCAAGTGAACTAGACCTTAAAAAATACCCCTACTTCCTCATGCAACATATTAACCCTTTACATTCCTTAGACTCGAGTGTGTGACTCTATGGAATTTAGTTTCCCATTTTTATAAGAGTTTTGACAAAGTCTTGGATAAACACTATAGGTTACATTTTGATCTCATATATTATAAGTATATAATACGGTAAGCATAGGCATTGATCTACTACCATCCAGGTGTCCATATACTTGATAAAGATACATCTAATTTCACTAAAAGCCTTGTTCTACTACCAATCAAGAGTCCATAGCCCCAAAAAAGATTACTTAAATGACCCTTTTCTTTAATTTGTATGATAATTGTTTTTTTTGAAACATAGATAGAATAAGGGTTAGAAATCACCATTGGTGGGGTGTATGTATAACAAAATTTATTTTAATCAATACATCTCTATCAATGTGTATCTATTTCTATTTTTTTAATCTCTCATCCAAGTTTTAACATGTAATAGTTCATTTAATATTGGGAAATGGAAAGTCTTTTTAAAATTTGCATAATTATATTAGAGTAAATCCAAGAGGTCTAGTAAAATCATTCAATCAAATTAGAACCTAATTTATTCATAACACATACCTCAATCCTAGAAGCTCTAGTACTATCAGAATAAATCCTAATGAGAAGAAATTGTGCATCCTTTTGAATCATCCCATTATTTTGGTAAGTTTTTTTAATCTCAATGTAGGAAATCAGTTGGATATATTTTATAGTTTCTAAAACTAATCTAGAAATAATAACAACTAATATACTTAAAGAAAATGCATAAAGTATGAAAGACAAATCTTAGAAAGTAGGAAATCTAACCTAGAAAATAGGAAATATATTCTAGAAAGCAAGAAATATATTTTAGAAAACATGAAACCCTATTTAATCCTACATATACATTTCCACTTACAGTCATTCTATGGCATGTCCAGTTATAACAACCATGGAATAGTGTTTCAAAAACTATCCATTGCTTAGAAAAATTGGGTCATTACCTTAGAGGTTTTTAAAATAGAAGGCATTATACCTAGGATCTCTGATGTTTGATATGATCCAATCCATAAAGGAGTGAACTTATCATGCTATCATTTCTTATGTTCTTTATCCCATAGAAGCACTAGGTCTGAAATCCTAAAGGCATTGCTTTTAGATCTTTTGTCAAACTATTTTTTAACATTATCCTCATGTTTAATGAAGCTATATAATTATTCAATTCTTTCATCTTCCATTTGGACTATGTCAATTAGTCTAGATTGTATTATTTTGTCTTCCCATATGTACTCTTACATGAAATATTTCATTAGTATTTTAAGAGTAATGAGGAAGACTAGTTATTGCCCGTACACTAGTAGAAAGGTGAAGCTTTGAGGGCTTATTTATATCTTGTTCTTGTTAGAGGTAAAATCATTGAGAGCGAGGGAGGGGGGTAAATCAATGATGAAAGATAATATAAAATTTAATTCCAATCCTTTAAATATTTAATAAATCATCACAAGCATTCATAAAACATACAAATCATTCATATCAGTGAATTAAAAAGATGATGCAAGATTAAACACGCAACACATGAATTATGTAGGAAACCCTCATGGGGAATAAAAACCACCCTAAATCCTAGAAACACATGGAATAATTGTCTTATAAAATTATCAAAAACATGATATATTTTAGTGAAGAACCCACTTCACAAGGATCACCCACTCGTAAGCATGAACAAACACTAACTTGTTCTAGATGTTAAGCACCCACACAACACATATGAAATCAATAGCTATATAACTCTAATTTCCTTTCAATTTTATGGATAAATAATGTATAAGACCTCTTTTTCAACCCTTAACACTCTTTCAAACTTGTACACACAATCAATTCATCCAAAACACCCTTTTGTATCACTCTAGACCTCTTCACTCATCTTCAATATTCAATATTCAATCCTACAAGTACACTATTTTAACATCAGAATTATGACCTAAAAGTCACACACATATTCCTAAACCTAATATTATATTCAATCCATCCACTCAACACACTCTTTCCTCCTTCATTCACTACTCAACACTCTTATGTGCTCCACTTTCTCAACACACAAAAACTCTAGAAACCATCTCCTTTGATTTCATTCTTTATAGAGTCTTCATGAATATTATGTTCTTGGTCAACCATAAGACTTAAATTAACCCTTAATATTTATATAAAAATAATAAATATATCCATACCACCCTCATAGGTCAACCATAGCATCCATGGGTCACCTTTAAGCATCTACATCTTTCAATTAGGCCTTAACAACCCTTATAGGTCTTACAGAGACCTATTCACTCTTTTAGCACTTAATCAATAAAATTATAAACCCAATACCAATTAAAAATATATAGGTCCACTATAAATTACCTCTAAGACAACTTCAATTTATTACATCCATCACTACACTCTTTTGCATATGCAGAACTTGCTCAAACAATAGTCTTGTACACAAGAACACCATAAATGAACAAAAAATCAACTTCTAAGCATTTTTTAATACTAAATATGGATTGATTAAATACCTAAAATACATATATATTATCTTCATGGATTATTAAAAAATATCCAATAGATAATTCATCATGAAACATCAAAACACCATCAAAACAAATTCAAACATTCTTCTTGGGTTACTTGCAAAAGATGGTCAAACATGTAGTCAATTTTGGAGCTCAATATATATAATTGTATAGATATTCAAACATTATAATAAATTTTTTTGGATGTGAATTTTATTATTTTATAACTTTAATTTTTATACAACTATCAAATTTTTCATATATTAAAAGTTATAGCTCAAACAATACAGATTGGTTTTTCCTAATTAATTTAAACTCCAATGGTCACTATGTAAAGAAAAAACTTCAAACATTTGTCTTCATATCATGCCCCATATAAAATTAATCAAATATGCTCCATTTATCCCATAAATATTCACCTATTATTGACCTTCAAATGCTGACCATTGATTTTTGATCTATGCTTCCATGATTGAGACACTTGGTAGCCCTACATGCCTTCTACAGACCTTAATATTTATCTTCATTTGCTCAATGACACTTGGTAGATACACATACATTATATGGACCCTGATATTAGTCTAAATTTAATTATTCCACTTTGTATTTCCATGTTCAATCTCAATATCCTTTGACTTATTGACCTCATGCTCTCCATTAGATCTCCATCTATGATTAAACACATGTCGTTAGATCATCATTTGCATGATTGCTCTTGTGCCATTGATCCTTGGTATGATCAATATATATTTATACAATTGGTATAATTATTTTTACCCTCTATAACATTTGTTTCTCAAGGCTTGAACTTGATGGTATTTGGCATGTCACAGTTTACTAGATCAAATTTGGCTAAGTATGGGAAACATTGTAATCTACTTGGAAGGCCAGCTTTGCACCTCGATATATTTTTATAGACATCATATCAAGATGTGAAATTTGAACCACATTATCTAGGCAAAAATATGAACAATACCATGTGACTAATTTATTTTAACACCTTCACACATGTGAATGATAACATCATCAATATATTCACTCAATCTGATTAACCAAGATGAATAAGAGAACCTAGACATTCATATGACTACTATAATTAATTCCTTTATCTTATATAAGAACTTAAAGCACTCATAACACCCCATATTAGCTATATAATATATCATACCATTAATAACATCCATCATCTACCTCATCAAGTTAAAAACTAAAGAACTATGTAAGAACACTAAAGCACATTGAAGCACACTTTATCATTGTCATTATAACACACATGACACCTCATGAAAACTCTTTGCCACCTCATGGACACATAATTGACAACACCACAACAATATCCCCCTTTTTCATTGATGTCAACACTAACACAATACTTATGCACATACTCCTACTTCCTCTACAAATAATTTCTCCCCCTTTGACACAATGACAAAGTGGGCACTAACTGATCCTGAGGACCTAAAAAGACTTCAAGGATAAACAATAGGAAAGGAATACCTCAAAGAGATGATACAAACTCCCCTTATCACTGTGTAAACCATTTTTTACTAGATATTTATAATCTTTCTCATTGATAACATACCATCTTGAACATACCTTGTTATATGAAAAAGAAACACACAATATCAAGTAAATAGGAGTGATCATACTTTTAGAATACTGAGATATATCCCCCTAAGTCTCATGACCTTAGGCTCCTCTTGAGAACCTTTAGACCATATCCAACCATTAGAGTAAACCTATGAACTTGTTGTTCCCCCTTATCCAAAAGACTATCTAATGATTTAGAGATAAGGAGATGACCCCCAAGCTTTGTATTAAGTATTCAAATGTTTATTTTGTCAATGGTTTAGTCATAATATTTTCAAGTTATTATTTTATGGGCACACACTCCAAATTAAAATTTTTATTACTAACTTTTTCTCTCAATAAATGATGTCTAATAAGAACATGTTTAGTTTTTGAATGCATAACATGATTCTTAGAGATACTAATTGCTCTAGTATTATCAAAATAGATAGGGCAAGGTCCATTTTATCTTAGCTTATAGTCTTCCAAAGTTTTTTTCATCCATATTACCTATTTAAATTAGGAAGTAGTAGCTATATACTCAACCTCTATAGTTGATAGAGATATAGAGGCTTGCTTCTTTCTTAGTCAAGACACTAAGCATTCACCCATGAATAACACACCCCCACTGGTACTCCTCTTATCATCTATGCATCCTACCCAATCTGCATCAGTGTATGTTTTTAGGATGAATTATTTTCTCCTAGGGTACCATAAACCATACTTATTATGATCTTGAGATACCTCAAGATCCTTTTAACTGATTTCAAGTGAGATTCTCTAGGATCAAATTGAAATCTTCCTATAAATCCTAATGCTTGCATAATATCAAGCTTAGATGTAGTAGAGTATAAGATACTTCCAATCATGAATCTATACAAAGTTTTATGAACTTTTGGTGAGTCATCTTGTTTACTTAACTTGCATCCTATGATCATTAGAGTACTCATTGGATTACAATCCAACATGCCAAACTTTCTTAGAATATCCTTGATGTATTTATCCTATGAAATGAATATCCTTACATCAAGTTGGTTAATTTTTAATCCTAAGAAGATGGAAAGTTATCCTAACATTAAAATTTCAAACTTAATATTCATAGCATTTTCAAATTCTCTACTCAAGTTGTCATTATCAGAACCAAAAACTATATCATCAACATAGACTAAAACTAATAATTGATGAGTGCCATATATATTAATGTATAAATTACTATCAACTACCCCTATTTTGAAGTCTTTAATTAATACATACTTGTCTAATCTATCATACCAAGCACTAGGAGCTTGTTTAAGACCATATAAAGCCTTCTTTAGTTTTAAAACACAATCCTGATTACTTGTCATGGGAAAACCTTTAAGTAGCTCAATATAAAATTATTCATCTAAGTTACCATTTTAAAATGAAGATTTCACATCCATTTAGTAAACTTTTAACCCTTAGAACTTACATAAGATAAGAAGAGTCTAATTTCTTCCATTCTTGCCATAGGAGAAAATGTCTCATCAAAATTTATCCCTTCAACTTGAGCATATCCTTTACATACCAGTCTAACCTTATTTTTTGTGACTTATTCTTTCTCATTCATTTTGTTTCTGAATACCCACTTGGTTCCTATCACATTTTTATCAAATGCCCTTGGAACCAAACCCCATGTTTCATTTTTTACTATTTTATTAAGTTCTTAATCCATTACATATATCTCATTTTATTCTTTTCTATCTTCTAATAATGTTTTAGGTTTAACCCTGGATAAAAAAGTTGTGTCTTGTTGATTTTGATTAACTAACATTCTCCTTATAGTCTACAAACTAACATTCACATTTACAATACCTTGGAAAATAGGATAATCCTTCTGTATTCTTATAGAAGGATTTTTAGTATCCTATCTTACCTCTTCCTCTTCATCATATGATTGATTAGGTATGCCTTTATTATTTGAAATAATATTCTCAATAATGTCATTTATTTTTTAAGCTAGGCTTCTTGAAGTCACCTATTTCTTTAACTCTTACATTAGATATTTCAACAAATTTGTGGAGTCTTTTATTGAAACATGTGTAAGTATAACTTATGGAAGAATAACATAAGAAGATGCCTTCATCAAACCTTGAATCGAATTTACCAAGATTTTTTTCATCTCTCTTGATAAAACACTTGCTCCCAAATACTCTAAAGTGTTTGACATTGGTTTATTTATTCTTCCATAGCTCATATGGAGTCTTATCACCATTTATTCTAACTTGGCATCTATTCAAGATGTAAACTGATGTATTAGTAACCTCTTCCCAAAAACCATATGATAGTTTGGAATCTTGAATCATGGTTCTAGTCATCTCTTGGATAGTTCTATTTTTCCTTTAAACTACCCCATTCTATTGGGGTATCCTAGCAACAAAAAATTATCTTCTAATTCCTTATTCTTAAAAAAAATCATCAAACATATAAGAATAAAATTATAGTACTCTATATAATCTCACACACTTTATTCTTGATCCTTTTTCCTTTTTAACAAGAGATTTGAATGCATTAAAATTTTCAAAAGCTTTTGATTCTTTTAAAGGAAATATATCTAAGTCATCCTTGTGAAATCATCAAATAATAGAATGAAATATCTATTACCTTGTGTGCCTTGAGTTCTTGTAGGTCCATATAGATTAATTTGGATTAACTCTAATGGAACTATGGTGAAACACTCCTTATATTTGTAGCTTCTTTTGGTTTCATTCCCATGAAGGCATGCCTTGCAAATAGTATGAGGAATCTTAGTGATTTTAGGCATATGAATAACTAGCCTTTTTGAACTAATCCTCAAGAAATTTTCAAAGTTTAGATGTCCAAGTATTTTATACCAAATACAACTTTCCTATAATTGATTCATGAAACACTTCTCTCTATTGGATTCATGGATTAAATATAAGTTATTACCTGCCTTATGAATGTTTGTAGCTAATTTGATAGACTTGGATTTTCTTATTTCACACCATTTGTCATGAAAATTTAGAGTATTACCTTGTTCACACATTTAGATACCACTTAGAAGATTGTGTTTTAAACCTTCTACATATAGAACATTTTTAGTTATAGTGTGACCATTATCCAAACTTATAGTACCTTTCCCAACTATATTAGAAAAATTGTTGTCACCAAATCTTACTAAGCCTGAATTATGCTTTTTGAGAGAGATAAACTTGATTTTTTATCCTATCGTATGAATTGAGCATCCACTATCTATGTACCATTCTTGTTTTCATCCTCTTGAGTATGAAAGGAAATTTGTACAAACATTTATTCTTCTTTTGGTGAACTATCTAAATCCTATTTCTTCTTTTCTTCAATCTTGGATTTGTCTTTCTTAAACCATTTGATGGTGTTAATGTATTGAATGTCATTTTTCCAAAAGTATTGTTGATGCAGTGGATTGCACTCAGGGCAAGAGGCTGAGCTCCTGCCTTTCTAGATGAGGGTTAGCTCCCTCTAATGTATCTTTTAGGCCTTGGTTTCTCCTACTTCTAATAAATAAAATTAAAAAAGGGGGAGATGAAAAGGGAGAGAGAGATGCTAAAAATAGAACCTAAGCATAAAAATGAAAAGGTGATACACCAGAAAATGTGACCCACCCAGCTCAAATATACACTTTTCACCAAAAGTAAGTGCCCATACACTTCATCTAAAGTGGGAAGTTATTCGGCAACAGTCAGCTAGGGGTCTATGGAAGTACAGGGAGGAAGAAACTACCAGAGGCATCCTTAGACACACTTATGGTAGCCTATTCACAGGCACCTACACTCCCTTGTAGACACTTCTAGCAGACCTGTAGAAAAGAGACTTCACAATGCACTGGACATATTGTAATCAATCTATGGAAATCATGAAAGACAATGACTTAACACAAAGGATAAAACAAGCATATACTTTAAAGTGCAAGTCTAGATAGAGGTGAAAATGCTAAGTCCTAATTCAAGGTAAAAAATGGCAGAGCTCTGCCTTACAAGCCCAAGAGATTTTTGGGTAGAGTTTTGCCTTAAGGCTGAGAGAGTCCCCCTTCTCAAATGAGAAATTTTACAATATATAGAAAGAGGAAGAGAACTTGGCACTTCTTGGGAAAGATTTTGGCACTCTTTTTTCAAGTGGCCCATGTGCATTCTAAACCTTGGGAAGAGGAAGCCATCTAATTATTATCTCTTTTTTGACTTCAGTGTTCCATATTAACATAAAAACATGGCTGCACCTCTTTTCTACAAACAAAGTGCAGTTTGTCCCCTCATAAATGCCAATTGGAGGAAACAAGCCATGCCACTCATCTAGCAATAACTCACCTCCTCTTTGCCACTTGAACTACTTTGTCTCTTTCTGCACCTTGTCTCATCCTAGTTTTGTCTCTTTCTATTCCTTCAGCCCTCAGGGGTGATCTTTTGGTGGGTCACTGCATTCCTTGGGCTCTCTCCATGATTGGTGCTTCAGGTAATTCAAAAGCAAATAGCTATTTTACTATCTTAAAATTGACATTCATGCAACTGTCACCTTAAAATTGAGTACCCAATAGCTAGTTCATCTCCTTAAAATTGGTGATTTTCAGGACGTCACTGTCCTTGGCAAATTTCATTAGCTCTTTTCTGTGGGTTTTTTTCCCCACAGACTATTTTCCTATGGATAATTTTCCTATAGACAAAAAGTCCATGAAAATTATCTTAGTCCTTATCCTTTTCTTTTTGGGCTCTTTGGCTTTTCTTTGTGCTGACAGCCTTCCCCTAAATTCCTTCAGACTTTTTGTCTGAAGGAATTCCTTTAAACAAAAAGTCTGAAGGAATTCAAAGCCTTAAGTATTTTTCACACCCTTAGAAATCCTTTGACTGCCTTTGAAATTCTCCCTACCCTCTACAAGGGCTTTTAGACTCAAAACTGCCCTTCGTAAGGGCACCTACCCTTCAGCTTTGGGATGCCCCCTTGAACCAAGCCATTGAACCAACCCATTAAACCAAAAATGGTTCAATAGTTCAATGGTTCAACACTGCACACTGAGCCCTTATTGAACCAAGCCTTTGAACCTTTCTCACTTGAACCAACCATTGAACCAATTCGTTAAACCAATTTAACGGTTCAATACTGTGCACCAAGCCTTTGAACTATGCATTGAACCAAGATCATTGAACCATCTAATGAACTAAGTGATTGAACCATACAATGAACCTGAAGCCACTAAACCAAGGCCTTGAACTTTGTTGATGAAATTAAACATTGAACCAATGGTTGAACCAAGCGATGAACCAAGGTCGATTGAACCAAGGCTGATTGAACTTAAATGTTGAACCAATGGTTGAACCAAGGCCTTGAACTAGTTTAATGTTTCAAAGATGCTAACTTTCCTTGTGAATTTCTAGACAAGAGTCTGAAGAAACCTTGTAAAACTTAGCACATTCTAAAACTGATCCTTCATGCACCAAAAGACTAACCCTGCAGAGTCTGTAGAAACCTCATATTGCTAAGTCTATAGAAATAGACCCATAGAGTCCATAGAAATAGTCTTGTAGAGTTCGTAGAAATTCTTGGACTTGTGCAAAATCAAAAATGAATTAGCCTAGAACAACAGGGGAAGAAGGGGACCGATTTTTTGGCCTGTTGGGAAAAAAATGGTCAACAAGTATATCTTATAGTTCTTGGTTATATGTCCTTATTGATTAGAGTTATAGAATAAAACCTCATTTTTTCTCCTTGAAGAGTAAGTAAATTCCATATATATGTGACCATATTCATTACAATTAAAATAATATACATTGAAGACATAACTATAATTGTTCATGTCAGTCATCCCCTTAGCTTAACCATCAATCACCCAAGAATTCTCATCCATGAAATATTTGGTAGAGATATAATTATACTTATATTTAGATAAAATCACATCTATATATGTCATAGATTTACCTTCCAAATTATCCATCCTTTGATTATGCCTTTATTAATCATGTCTTAAAAATTCTTGACTATTGATGTTAGTTTATCTATTTGTGTCTTCACATAGTCAATGCTTGAAATAATATCATGATACTTTGAGGAAGTTAGATATGAATTCTTACTCCCTTTCTTATTCTTCAATTTTTAAATCTCTTCCTCAAGACATTCATTTAGTTCCTTTAGATGTTTAATATTTGATAAGGCACATACTATTTCACCTTAAAGAAAAGTTTTAGCCTCTTTGTCATCCATTATACCTTTGATCACCTTCAAGTGGTTAAAATTGCAAAGAAGGTGTGGTTCTGATACCAATTTTTAAAGGTATAATTACTAAGAGGGAGGGGGTGAATAAGTGATGAAATATAATCCAAACTTCAATTCCAATCCTTGCAATCCTTAATAAATCATCGTAAGCATTCATAAAGCATACAAGTAATTCATAACAGTGAATAAAAAAGATGATGTAATATCAAACACACAACACATGAATTAAAAGGGAAAATTTCATGGGGAATAAAACCCACTCTCAATATTGAAAACACATGGACTAATTTGACTATAAAATGATCACAAACATGAGACCTTTTAGTGAAGCACCCACTTCACAAGGATCACCCACCCCTAAGCATGAATAAACACCAACTTATTCTAAATGTTGAGCACCCATAAAACACCTATGAAGTAAACATCTCCATAAATTTGATTATCTTTCAATATGATGGAGAAACAATGTATAAATCCTCTTTTTCAACCCTTCACACTCTCTCAAACTTGCACACACAAGTACTGCATCCAAAACACCCTTTTGGATAACTCTATACCTCTTCAATCATATTCAATCTTAAATTTTATAAGTACACTATTCTAACATTATAATTATGACCAATAGGTCCTAAAAATAGTCCTCAACCTAGTTTTCTCTTCAATCCATCCACTCAGCACACTCTCTCCTCCTTTCACTACTCAACACTCTTTTGTGTTCCACTCTCTTAACACACAAAAAATCTAGAAACCATCTCCTTTAATTTTACTCTTTATAATGCCTTCATGAATATTATGTTATTGGTCAGCCAAAAGACTTGAATTAACCATTAAGGTTTATATAAAACTAATAAATAGCTCCATACCACCCTCATAGGTTGACCATAGCATCCATGGGTCACCTTTAAGCTACTACACCTTTCAATTAGGCCTTAGTAGCCCTTATAGGTCTCATGGGGAACTATTAACTCTTTTTACACTTCATCAAGAAAATTAGAAATAAAATACCACTTAAAAATATATAGGTTCCCTATACATTACCCATAAGACACCTTCGAGTGATTACATCCATCACTACACTCTTCTGTATATGCATAACTTGCTCAAATAATAGGCTTATACATAAGAACACCATGAATAAATAAATAATCAACTTATAATAATTTATTCATATTTAATATGGATTGGTTAAATATAAAAAATATATATAGATGATACTCATGGAGTATACAACATCTCTTATAAATAATTCATAATGAAACATCAAAACACCATTAAAAAAATTCAAATATCTTCTTGGGTCACTTGCAGAAGATAATCAAACACACAGTCAAATTTTGAGCTCAATATATTCAAATGTATAGATATTAAAACCTTATAATAAAATTTTACGGATAATCCTTGGATTCCTTTACAAATTTTATTTTTATACCACTATTAAATTTGTCATATATAAAAATTTATAGCTCAAACAATACAAACTGGTTTTTCCTTTGTTAATTTAAATTTCAATGGTCACTATGTAAAGCAAAAACTTTAGACACATGTATTCATCTCATGCCACCTATAAAATTTATGAAATATGATACATTTATCTACATAGGATTAAATTTTTATTTACCTTAAAATTTTTATCATTGATAGTTGATCTGTGTTGCCATAATTGAGACACTTGGCAACCCCAAGTACCTTCTATGGACCCTACCATCAGTCTCCATTCACTCAATGCCACTTGGTAGATCCACATGAATTATATGGACCCTAATTTAAATATACATGTGATTATTCCACTTATTATTCCCATGTTCAATATTAGGATCCTTTTACTTATTTACCTCGTGTTTGTTGTTAGATCTCCATCTGTGATTAAATGCACAGTGTTAGATCTTCATCTACACGATCGCTTGCATGCTATTGATCCTTGATATAATAAATATAAATTTATACACTTGGTATCCTTTAATTTATCCTCTATAACATATATTCATTGAGTCTTGAAATTTACAGTCTTTGGCATGTCACAGTCTACTAGAGCAACTTTGGCTAAGTATGAGAAACACTACAATCTACCTAGAAGGCCAATGTTACACATTGGTATCTTTTGCTAGACACCATATCAAGATATTAAATTTGAACCAAATGATCTAGAAACAAATATGAAAAAACCCATGTGATCAATTTATTTTTAAACCTTCACATGTGTGAATTCTAATGTCATCAATTTGTTCACTTAGTTTGATTAGCCAAGATGACTAGGAAAACCTAGACATTCATATGACTACTCTGATGAATTACTTTCTCTTACAGAAGAAATTCAAACACTCATAAAACCTATTATTAAATATGAAATATATAATACCATTAATAACATCCATCATCTACCTCATCAAGTCAAGCACTAAAGAACTATGCAAGAACACTAAAGCACATCGAAGCACACTTTATCATTATCATTCTAACACACATGAAACCTCATGAATAGTATTTTACACCTCATGGACACATCATTGACAATACCTAAATATTTACATCTACCCATAGTTCATATTTTAATAAGATATGCCATTCTTTTGGTTTGTATTATATTGATTTTTGAATGAAATCCATCATATTTTTGTTGGTAGACTTAACTACATTCTCTTATGGATAGTAGTTTGAGGAGAATTTGATGGTGATTTGATTGTCATAAGATCATTCTATAAATTTAGTAGACTAGAACACTATACCATTATCACAAACTAAGGAAATGGGAGTGCCAAATCTAGTTAATATATTCTCTTATAGAAACTTGATGACATCAATTGATTTATAATTCTTTGTAGCTACAACTTCTATCCACCTGGTGAATTAGTAAATAGCTATTAAGATAAACTTGTGTCCTACTGAATTTTTTGGGTTTATCACCCCAATAAAATTAAGGCCCCATTAGGAAAAGGTACATCCTTTAATGACTTGATACAAATGAATGACAACATTCACTTTTCTTTTCCAAAATACCTATAAGTCATGATAGGTCCTAACATGGTTATGTGCATACTTGAAGACCATGGGCCAATAACACCTCATCCTTATAATTTTGTGAGTTGTTGTGTTACTTGAGGGATGTCCACTACCTATCTTCTAATTTAGGTTATTTAGGATGTCTACAGCTTATTATTTTGAAACACATCTTAGGTAGATGCCTTCACAGTTATTTCTATATAGAACTCTTTTCTTGATCATGTAATGAGCTGATTTGATCCTGAGGGCTCAACTTCACTCTCTATTTAGCTCTAGGGGTCATGTTCATGTGAGAAAATAATGGATGGTTTGAGTGTAACACTTACCACCAATTACTAGAGTCTCATTAATTTGTTCAATAATAATGCATGGATCAGTATCAATCATTAGTTGGATAATTACCTATCCTCTCATCATCTAGGCTGGTCTAATTTCAAGAACAAATTCTTGAATTTTGTCCATCCATTTATCTCTTCTTTCACCTAATTCATTCTAACCAAGTATGAGATTGATGATTGGGTCTATAATAATGGTGAATGTCTCATTCCTTAGAATATAGTTCTTGAATTTATTTACAAATTTGATTAAGGAATATATCTATTTATCTATCATAGAGTATTTAAAATCTAAATCCTTTAGATTGGTGGTCATTAAGGCAATGGGATGTTCATTATCATCCACCTTATGTGTAAGTATATCAATTATAGTATGTTTCAAAGTGAATGAATAAAGATAGGAATCTTTATTGAAGTATGGGCTAATCAAAATTAGAGCTTGAGCAATGATCACCTTGATGTATTGAAAATCTCTTTTAGCCTTTATTTTCCACTCCATCTTAACATTTTATTTTAATGTGGAAATTAATGATTTGAAAATATCTAAAAATCCAAAAATAATTTTTTGCACAAAGTTTATCTTATCGAAGGACTTCAGGTCCTTCTTGTTGTTAGGCAGTGTCAACTTAGAAATGGCATGAAATTGATTTGAATAAATGGATATCCCATATTTAGTGATGACATGGATTAAAAACTTCCCTCTTGAAACTCTAAATATACTCCTCTTTGGATTAAGTGACACTCCATGCATTTTATATCAATCAAACACTTTTTATAGATGATTTGCATGATCAATTCATCCTTATAGATGATGATTAGTCTCATTAATTTGTTCAATACAAATGCATGGATCACTCTCAATCATCAACTAGATAATTCCCTAGTCCCTTACCATCTTGGTTAGTCTAATTTCAAGATTAAATTCTTGAAGTTTGTCCATCCATTTACCTCTTCCTTCACCCAATTAATTATAGCCAAGTTTGAGATTGATGGCTATGTCTAGAATAATGGTGAATGTCTTGTTTCTCAGAATATAGTGCCTAAATTTATTTACAACTTTGATCAAGGCATATATCTATTTATCTATCATAGAGTATTTCAACTCTACATCCTTTAGATTGGTTCTCATGAAGGTAATGGGATGTTCAATATCACCCACCTTCTATGTAATTACATCAACTATAGTATGTTTTAAAGTGAATGAATAAAGATAGAAATATTTATTGACCTCTGGGCTAATCAGAACTAGAGATTGAGAAATTTTCACCTTGATGTCTTGAAAATCTCTCTTAGCCTCTATTTTCCACTCTATCTTAGAATTTTTTTTCAACATGGCATTTAATGGTATGCCAATCTCTCTACAAATCCATAAATGAATTTTTGCATAAAGTTTATCTTACCAAAGGACTTTAGATCCTTCTTACTATTGGGAGGTGTTAACTTGAAAATGGCATAAAATTTATTTGAATCAACGGAGATCCCATATTTAGTGATGACATGTCCTAACAACTTCCCTTATGTAACTCAAAAGATACTCTTCTTCAGATTATGTGACACTCCATACTTTTTATATCTATTTAACACTTTTTCTAGATTATTTTCATGATCAAATCTACCTTTAGAATACACTATCAATTCATCCATATAGATGGTGATGAGTCTCATTAATTTGTTCAATACCAATGCATGGATTAGTCTCTATCATCAATTGATAATTTCATAACCTCTCACCATCTTGGTTGGTCTAATTTTAAGATCAAATTCCTATAGTTTATCCATATATTTACCTCATATTTCACCCAATTCATTCTATCCAAGTGTGATATTGATGGCTAGTTCAAGAATAATGGTGAATGTCTTGTTCCTCAAAATATAGTGCCTGGATTTCTTTACGACTTTGATCAAAACATATATCTATTTGTCTATCATAGAGTATTTCAACTCTACATCATTTAGATTGGTTCTCATGAAGGCAATAGGATGGTCATTATCATCCACCTTATATGTAAGTACATCAACTATAATATGTTTTGAAGCAAATGAATAAAGATAAAAATCTTTATTGAAGTCTAGGCTGATTAGAATTGGAGTTTGAGAAATGGTCTTCTTGATGTCTTAAAAATATTTCTTAGCCTATGTTGTCCACTCTATCTTATAATTTTTTTAGCATATAATTTAATGGTATGATAATATCCAAAAATATGGAAATGAATTTGTGCACAAAGTTTATCTTATCAAAGGACTTCAAATCCTTCTTGCTATTGGGAGGTGTCAACCTAGAAATAACATGAACTCGATCTAAATCAATGGAGATCCCATATTTAATGATGACATGGCTTAGTAACTTCCATTTTGTAACTCCAAATATACTCTTATTTGGATTAAGTGACACTCAATAACTTTTATATATGTTTAACACTTTTTGTAGTTAATTTTCATGATCAATTCTATCTTTAGAATACACTATCAAGTCATCCATATAGATGATGATGCATTTACCAACACGTCCTTAGAAATAAAAATACATGGCTCTTTGGAAAGTATCACCTATTTTGATTAGGCAAATTACATACTTTTATATGTAAAAATTCCCCACTTGGTAGTAAAGGCCATCTTCATTCTATATTTTGCTTCCACTAGCACTTGGTTATAACTTAAGAATCCATCTAGAAAGGACTTAATCTTAGACCCACTTATTAAGAGGTATTTCAACATGCCAACTTAGGAAGGGTTTATTAGGTCCTGTCTCTCTTGAAAGGAAATTTGTATGAAAAAAATCTCTCCAAGGTCTTAGTTACTGGGTCTTGGTATGTAGGGTGACTCCATTGGCTTGTTGTGACCATTATATTCAAGGGGTCTTGTTTGAAGTATTTTAGACTAACCATATGATTCAAACTAAAAACTAATGCTTAGGGAACCAACATACATATTAATGATGAACTAAATTTGATTCAAACATGTTTATTACACTCATAGATACCACAATGCAATAACAACAATAAACATAGATTGAGAAATCAGGATAAGAATTAACAATAGATTGTATTCATTGATAGCCAAGATCTAAACTAAAAATAACTATAAAATAAAGTTCAAAATAAAAGGAGAGAAAGAGAGAAAAGAAACCTTGCTTCCATAGATATGAATTTTAAGTGTTTGATTGAATAAATTTCATAGAAACCAATCCTTAGTTGATCTAAACCTAGCACAAATCCAGCTAAAGGATGATGCAAGAGTATAGGGAGGGGTTACTGTGAGGAAAGTATTTCATATCCACCATAAAAATGTGTAAGAAATAGATACAATCCTCCACAACACTCAAAATTTCAAGATGAAGATTTTTGATTAATTGATAATGGGATTTGGCACAATCTTTTAGTTATAGGCTTCACTTGCATAGAAACAAGGAGAAGACTACTCTAAAAAATAATAAAAATGTTTGGCCAACTAAACATGGAGAACCAAATAGTTTGGTCCACTACTCTATCTCTAAAACTAAAAGAATCCAACCCTTATTATAATGTAAGAGCTAATCTTATATAGACACACATGTCCAAGAAAGCTCCTTAATTTTTTAATTCCCACTAATGGGGTGGTTACAATCAATCATCAATGTGATTGGAAGATGTATTTGAGGAAGTGCCATGAGGCTTCTAAAAAATTAAATATGTGCCTAGGATTTTCACAATTAACTCCATGATTCTTGAATGTTGGTAGTTGAAAGTTATTGGGATTACATCAAGACTACTATACTTCATCCTTCTGTGCAACCAATTAACATACCTCTTTAAGGTTAATTTATATCTTTTTCTCTTTGCATGTTTATAATATGCATGCCATTCTCATGATTTTCTAACTTATTTCTAATTTACACCATTTATACCAACCACTTTATTATTTAGGTCCACTCTATAATTGATTTTACCCATTGGATTGAATGTGTAGTCAAATCTCATCTTTTAATGGTTTGGATGGCTAGATGGGCCATCAAATTTTAGTTAGTGCATTTTTGAAATCATCACTACAACATGGCTCTTTCTTAGCTTCTCCTTCCTTTTCATTCATTGCATTATTTACCTTAAACTTGCAGGTTATATTTTTTTGCATGGAAATTCATTAATGTTTATAATATTTTCTTCATTATTTGTTATTATCATATCCACAACCATTTGGCCTCTTTTATTTCTCATGGATTATTTATGCCTTGGCTTCCATCATCACCACATGTCCTTTCCTCATATTATTGGGGTCTTTGTTCTTTAGGCAAATAGTGTAATGGTCTTAAACTTTTGAGGTTTAATGGCTTCGTGTCCCTAAGGTTTTGGGTTTTAGAGAAGCTAACACATGGATTTTTATTGAGGATTTGGGACCACAAGTTGATTGATTTTGGCTTAATTCTTTAATTATTCTAAGCTTCTAAGGCTCCCCACTGTCAGGGTTTTGAGTTATAATGGATTAATGCCTTTGAGGCTCTAGATCACTAGGATTGTGCCATATGGCATGATCTCAGGGCTTAAATTATTTGAAAGACAACTATTTTTATAAAATATTTTGCCTCCAAATATGCTTAACATTGAGATTTTAACACCTAAAAAAACCTGCACGAAAACATGAAAATGGCTAAGTAAATATTTGATAATAAACAACTATGAAAATTTAAACTAAAATGGTTATGACCAAAGTCAAAGATTAAAACTATGAAATAAATTATTCATTATGTTTGATCCAAATCCAATTTAGTTCATTTTTAGAAAAAATGACTAGGTAAAGAATTAAAAATGTATCAACATTTAATAAATTTTTATTAAAATGAAACAAAAAATAAACTCAAATTTTTAGGAAAATAAGCTATAAGCTATGAAATGGTTAGATAATTTACATAAAACTAAGGCAAAATGACCTAAGAAAGAAGATTTAAATGTGTTTAAAAACACAGGCATGAAGATAAACTAAGACTTAATAGGATTATGAAAATTCATATATTTAAATAAATGCATTCATAGATGAAAGCTGTGACTGAACTGAATAAATGTAAAGACATTAAAAGGAGCAAGTTTAGTCACTTATAACTAATTATCTAGTAGACTACCAATCAAGTATATCTCATTCATATAAAAATCTATAATTGACTTCAAGCCAAACATGTTAGTGATACAAAAAGAATTGGACTCTAGAGCAAAATGAGGGTCCCAATTTTTAGTAGGAAAATGGGGCATGTTGTGAAATTAATAATAAACGATGAATCCTATTGGGAGACACTCCTGAGTATCTCAAGAATATAAAATCTCTAATTTAATAAGAATAAAAACATTAGCTATAAGTAATCACCCAAAATAAAGCATAATTCAAAGGCACTAAAGTTTGCCTAAACTTGTGACATACTAAGCTAAGAATTATGCTAAAACCATCTACGTGTGTGATCACGTGATTAATTCATTTTATTTTCACTCACATGCAATAATTTAGATTTACATAAGTTCAGAACTACTGAGATAAAAAATATTTTATAATTTAACTTAGAAGAAGTGGTACAAACATTGCTCTACTACTATCCAAGTATTTATAGTGCTGATAAAGATACCTTTGGTCCCTTCCTAAAGCCTTGATCTGTTACCAACCAGACCAAAAAACTTATGGTGGAGGTTGTCAAGATCACCCTTTCAAGGAGATTTTTTAGATTTTGCATTTAAGCTTATTTTGAAAGGATATTTTTCATTGTCATCCATAGAGGGTTAGGGACCAAGCCATGGGTAAAAGGAAATTTAACAAGTTTATGTAAACTCAATACAAACCAAAATTGAAGAAATGCTATATTTTTATTTAGATATTTCATTAAGTGTATTAGATGGTTTTGAACAAGATAATAAATCTCTAAATTCACAAGCTATGTTATGAATCATTAATCTTTGAAATCTAGTAAATGAACAAAGTAATCACAAAAATTTACACAAGATTTTCAAGCAAAATTATAATTAGGCTCTTTGAGTGCCACCTATACTACTTTTACAACAACCTTTATTTTCTTTATTTTTACTAATAGGGGAACCATAGGGAAAAAACCTATTGGGACAAACCCAATAATGAAAGCAAAAAATAAACAAAATTAAATATAATTTAATAACAAGGGACATGAAGGATAGAAAAAGAAAGAAAAATAGAAAAGGGAAAATAAGTTATTCATAGTGGTTTTAAAGTAAATGCATGCTTGAATCAGTTAGACACCTTTTTTCCCATGATTTTGAGAAGGTTAAAATAAATATCTATTTTCATCTATGTTGTACTCTACTTTATAATAAACTATCCCATGATGATTTTTCACTATTTAGTTCAAGAAATTTTATCAAAATCAGCTTGTAAAATTTAGCTAAGTGTTTGTGTCTAACTTGTTGAAAGCATGAGGGATAGCGGTGAGAAATACCTCTTCCCAAATTTGGAATTATGATGAGGAATAGGGATGAACATCAATACATACCAAAATTATTTGATCAATAAACTTGGTATAAATTTATACTTTATTACAACCAATAGGTGAGTCACTTGTTGGTTGTGCTTTGGTTGAAATGGATGCTTGAACTGCATCTTCTTCTTCATTTTTATTACCAAGGGGGTTATGGGAGTGGTTCTTCCCATGTCAAAGATATCCTAGGCTTATCATTAGTAGCTAAAGTGTGTATATATTTATGTCAAATTAAACCAATTTTATCTTGAATCTCCATTGACATGACTTCTTCACTCAAGCCACCATGTTATCACTCTTCGCCTTTGACTGCCTTTTCTACTAATAGGAACACATAACTACTATCAATTGCTTTGAGCGTAAGGCTAAAGTGAGGAGATAGGTCATTCACTTTGAGATATTTTAACTCATTCTCCCCATATGGAAAACCACATTCATCTTGGTTTTCTTCTTCCATATGTAATTAGTTCAAACCATTATTTAATTCATCTAATTTAGTCACCTCATTTGATGAAAAGAGATCCAAATTATCGCAATATAGATGCCATTCATCTTGGATCAGAATTTAAAATGTAGGGATGGAACCAACATGGAAAATGATGCTTTAAATGTATAATTCACATCTTCCTCATCGAATGACTCCCACTCTTGTTATTATTCACTTGGTTGATCACAAAAGATATATGAATCTACATCTTGTATGGGTAGCTTTCCATAAATTACTTCTTATCCAATAAGTTATCCATAATAGTTATGGCTTCTTCATCATCAGACTCATAATCATCAATGATGCTCTCAAATAAGGGACCACACTTATAATATGACATATAATCAGTGTACATGATCATTTTGGTATTAGGCCAAATTCCATTTTGGCATGTTCCATACTGTGAAGTTGGGAATATGGTCCCATAGCCCATATTGTATATTTTATATTAATATTCCCCTATAAAAAATGTTATGTAATTATTAGAAGAATCAAAATAAAATTGACTACCATCACAAAGAAAAGTTACCTATTAATTATACACTGAGTTAATAGGATCATATGCATTAGAAAACAATCATGGCCCTCACTCATTGTTTGGAGGCTTGTCTAATTGTAAAATTGAGGTAATGTTTAATTGTAAGGGACATATTGGTCCATGGACTAAATTATGGGAAAACTAATCAAAGGGTTCTATGTAAAATAATTTCTATTGTAAAGAATAAGAAGGATCAAAATCAAATCCTTGAGACATTACTTATTGTTCAATGGTGAAATCCTCTTGATAGGTCAAAGCCAAGGATGAAGGAGTATTTGGATTCCTCCTAATAAACATAGTAGTTGAGGGGTATAATGTTTTGAGATAGAATTATATGGAAACTAATTTTGTTTATAGGAAAGGGTCTTTCAATCTTTTGTACAATAGATGAAAATGATGGTTAAACATACTAATAGGTTAGTTGAGATATTTATGGGATGTAGAAAATTGATAGTATAGGGAAACAAGGTCTATGGGGAAACTAAATTGATTAAGTAATTTATTTTCAAATATATCCCATGAGGTTATATAATTATTTGGTAAGCCAAGATACCATGAATATGCAATTTCATCCAGGGAGAAAGGGAATAGGTAACAAATCACATACTCATGCTAGATTCAAGTTATGACTATGGCATATTTAAATTCCTAAAGGTGATCCTATATAGTTTATATCCCACTGGTATATAATTTGAGTAAAAGTCATAGGGATCTTTAGGAAAAACATGTGAAGGAACTAGGATATTAACAAGGAATGAACATCCACCTAACCAAGTAAATGCCATTGGTGGGATAAGAAACTAAGAAAAAACTCTTAAAAAATAGTAGATAAGTATAAAAAATCTACCTCAACCCTCCTTATATCACCTATCTATTAAGAGGTCTTTTGACACACCAACTTAGGTAGGGGTTGTTAAGCCTTATCTCTCCTGAAAGGATATTTTTATGAACAAATATCCCTGAGGTCTTGGTATGTAGAGTAATTAAATTGGCTCATTATGACCATTCCATTAAAGGGGCCTTGTTTTGAGTATTTTAGACTAACCATATGAATTAAAATTAGAAATAATATTTATGGAACCAAAATACATATTAATCATGAACTAAAATTGATTTAAACATGTTTATTACACACAAATATAATAGTGAAACATCAATAATAAACATAGATTGAGAAATTAGGATAAGCATTAACAACAAATTACATTCATTGATACCCAAGATATAAACTAAAATAACTATAAAAGATAATGCAAAATAAATGGAGAGAAAGATTAAAAAAATCCCACTATCATAGAGATGAAGCTGAAGTGTCTAGTTGAATAAATCTCATAGAAAGCAATCCTTAGTTGAGCCAAACCTAGCACAAATCTAGTTAAAATAGACCACAAGCACCATAAAAATTCACATAAAATATATTAAAGCCTCCAAAACACTCAAAATATCAAGATGAATCTTTTTTATTAATCAATAATGGGATTTGGCACAATATTTTAGTTACATACTTCACTTGCATAGCAACAAGGAAAAGACTACTCTAAAAAAGCATAAAAATGTCTGGCCAACTAACTATGGAGAACCAAATAGTTTGGTCTAATAATTTATAGCTAAAACTAAAAGGATACATACCTTATTATAATGTAAGAGCTAATCTTATATAGACACATATGTTAGATAGAGATCCTTCTCAAATTTTCAATTCCCTCTAATGGGTTAATTACAAGAAATCATCAATGTGATTGGAAGATGTAGTTGAGGAAGTGACATGAGGTTTATGACAAAATGAAGGTGTGCCTAGGATTTTCATAGTTAACATCATGATTTTTGAATGTTGAAAGCTAAAAGTAATTGGGATTACATCAAGATTACGATACTCCATCCTTCTTTTCAACTAATTTACATGCCTCTTTAAGGTTTAGTTTTATCCTTTTCTCTTTGCATGGTTGTAATGTCCATGCCATTCTCATGATTTTATAAATTATTATTGATTTACACCATTTATCACAATCACTTTGTTAGTTTGGTCCATGTGAATCTTTCTTGAATTTTCCTTACTTTTACTTTATTGCACTATTGGCCTCACTCCCATGGGTCCCTTTTTACCACTTGGCACTTTTTTGACATTCATAGGATTTTATTTATTGTCTACTATTGTCATATCCATGATCATGTGGCCTATTTTATTTCTCCTAGGTTATTTATGCCTTAGATTCCATTGTCACCATGGATCCTTTCCTCAGCTTCTTGGGCTCTTCATTCTTTAAGCTAATAGTGTAACAGTCCCAAACTTTCGAGGTTTAATATCTTTGTGCCCTTGAGGAATCTACCATATGGCATATTCTTAGGGCCTTAGGACCATAGGTCGATTAACTTTGGATTATTTTTTTAATTATTCTAATTTTTTGAGGCTCCAAGATATTAGGGTTCTGAGTTTTATTGGCTTAGTGCTTATGAGGCTTTGAGGATCTACGCCATTGGGATTACACCATGTGGAATGATATTGGGGACCAAAAACTTTAAAAGACTTAGCCATTTTTTTTTTTTTTGCCTCTGAAGCCACTCAATGCTAATATTTTGACATATGGAAAACCTAAAGGAAAACATGAAAATAACTTAGTAAATATTTGAAAATAAACATCTATGATAATTCAAACTAAAAATATTAAGCCCAAAGCCAAAAAATGACTAAGTATAAGATTAAAACTATGAAAACTATGAAATGACTTAGTCATTTTATTTGATCCAAATCTAATTTGGTCTATTTTTAAAAAATTAACTTAGTAAAGAAGTCATTTTTTTGATCCAAAGCTAATTTAGTCCATAAAAAAAACTAAGTAAAGAATTAAAAAAGTATGAACATTTAGCCTTTTTAAATAATAATAAAATAGAAACAGACTTAATTTCTTAGGAAAAGAAGATATAAAATCTATATTGGTTAGATAATTTAAATAAAAATAAGGAAAAATAACCTAATCAAGAAGCCTTAAATGTGTTTAAAAACACAACAATGAAGATAGACCAAGACTTAATAGGATTATGTAAATTTATATATTTAAATAAATGCATTCTTAGATGAAATCTTGGACTAAACCAAATACATACAAATACATTAAAAGGATTAGGTTTAGTCACTTGTAACTAGTGGACTACCAATCGAGTAGAGTTTAGTTAGATAAACCTCTATAATTAATTGCAAGCCAAACATGTTAGAACAAAAGGACTAGACTCTAGAGCAAAAAGATGGTCCCCATTATCATTATGAAAATGGGGTGTGTTGTGCAAGCAATAACACCACTGACCATATGAATTACCTCATCTAGGGAGGGTAAAACATAGTTATTATTTTTTCATGCTTGACTTAGGTTTTTGAATTCACAATAGAATCTAATTTTTGCACTTTTCTTCCTAACTGGTACTAGGTTAGATACCTAAGTAGAATGTCTAATTGGAAATATAATCTTGACATTTAGTAGTTTTTTTACCTTTGTCTGAATGAGAGGTTTTAAATTGGATTAACTGGCCTTTATCTTTGCCTAAAAGGCTTACATTTTGGATTCAATTTAATGGTATAAGTGATGACTATATGGTCAAAGATCTTTAGGTCCTCATATATCTAGGTGATCACGTATTTATGTTTTGTAAATATATTCTTCATTTTTTATTTCAATTTTGATACATCTCAAACTAATGTTCACATATTGAGGATATTATTCAGTGCCTAGATTATCTTTGATGAAATAACACTCAATTACTTTAGAATGCTTCTAATTTTGAGCTTGTGAATATACATTGAAAGATCAGTCTAGGGAAACCATTCCCAGGGGGATGTAGTTTTCCTTCATCTATAGGACACCATCCTCTCCCAAGTCTTAAATATGCATGGGATCAACATATTTATCATCTATCAATTGAGATTCAAAGGTCTTAGAACTAATCATGAATTAGATAATCTGTTGATCATCCTTAAACACCTAGAAGTTGTCCATGTTGTTTGGAACAAAGGGACAAGGAAATAGTTCCATAAGGAATTTCTATATTTTAGATATTTGGAGCAGTGTCATATTGGTAACGAAAGCTAATAATGAATCTATCTTCTATTTTATTTTCTCTTGGGATGGATTTGACGTTTAATCCTTCAAAAGACTCAATTAGGTCCAATGCTTGATGTTTATACTTCTTTAAGTAGGATAACATGCATTGATACTTATTAACACTCCAAAATACACCCTAGGAGGAGGTTTTTAAGGCCTACCTCCAAGTTTGGGGTGACATGGGATTAGCCCAAGGTTATGGGTGACCTATGGCTAGGCTAAACCTCTAGTTTATGGGGATATCTCCCCTAGTGCATCCATTATGGATCAAATACTAAACTTACTAATTATTGGGGTGAAAAGGAATAGATAATTACATAAAAGGAAACTTATACTACTAAATTTGATGTACCAATATGATTATCCACTCTATTTGACCTTAAACAACACTAATAAATCAAATAAATGATTAAACCACTAAGATATTTTAGACATTAATTATTCACATAAAGGATATTTTAGGTGGATAAAACATGAGGGCCATGAAAGGGAGGTTTGATTCAAGACACTTACTAGTCAGATTCCACTCCAAGCTCAATCACCAACACTCTTGCACACTATGTGACCTATATAAAACATCTACTAACATCTAGGTGAGGTAAGGACCTGAAAAGGGAAAAAATGTACCACCTATGCAAATAAAACAATCATAACACACTAAAATAGTATCAAATAATTTGAAAGAGTCCTTGTATTAGCTCAAGATGTTACAAAGTAAAACTTTGGGAAAAATCTCTTCATACCTAGTAAAGGGATCAATACAATGGCCTAATAGCCTAAATATATAGAACAATGAGAAGGTAAGAGAGGTAGATATGACATAGAGGTGACATGTATAGGTCATAAATGGCCATAGTCCACTCAAATAATAGTTAAAATATCCCCCTAACTCCCTATATGCATTACCTTCATGGTTGGTGGTCTTCAATGAGCATTTAATTTACATATGAAATGGTGGAGGTGGATATAGACTTGTTTGACCTCATAAAAAGCATGTAAATTATAATTTGGTTAATAAAAATATCCTCATGATATTTATAAAGGTGTATCATGCTCCAATTATCCCTCATAGATCATTAAATATCCTACCCTTCTCCTTGCATGTTGACTAGGCTAAAAAAATTTGCTCCATCCTCCATGATGACCATGAGAAGTGTGTATGCTTTCCTTTATGAGATAGTTACATAGGTTTAATGATATTACATTGAATATTTAAATATCCTTATATGAAAATATGCATCTTCTTTGGTTGGCCAAGTAGTCCTATTAGGTAATTAGGCCTAGTCACTTAGTGCTTGTTACTTAGGTGGTCATGAAACCTAAATTAAACCTTCATTACAAAATTTTAAATCAACATACTATGTCATGACATCTACCTTCAAAACATCTCACACTTGTAACTCTACCTTACTTAGGTTACTAGATCACTTCCCTTTAGCACATCTAGATTGCCTATTTAGCCTAGACCTGTATGATTACTTCCAGGTATAATTATGAGTGTTTCTTGATTTTATAGGGTGAAATATGCCTCATAATTTTATCCTCCATGATTTATAGCATTTCACCAAGTTTTGAACCTTGAAAATAGTGATGTACCTTAAAAAATAGTGTTTTTATGGGGTTCATACAACTGCTCATACATATCAATACCATGGATGGGACCTCCTCAGAGTGGAGAATGAGTTACATAATTTTTTAGGACCATTTCAATGCATCTAGATGTAGATATCTCATATTTTTCTATATCAAGTCTCTGATAGGGTTTATGTAGGCTTTTAGAGGTTTACCATCTTAAATATGGTTCACATAGTACATGCCTCAAATATAAAAGATTTTATGATGGATCTATAGATTGGATAAACCCTCAAAACTCTTGAAGATCTCTTATTCCCATGCAACTTGTATGGTGAGATGTTAGTGAAAGTTGGTGGACCTCAGTTCCTTTGTAAGCATTTTGGGGAGGTTAGAGAGTTAGTGTTTGTTCATATAGTTGGGATCCTAAATCCAACTCTTTCCTATATGGATGGTGATTTCCTATGGGTCCCAAACTCCCCTTAAGATAAATGGGTCTGAGTTCTCTTGCTTGGTGAGATATGAGCATCCAAGTTGATGGTTCAAGATGGGAGCCTAGGATAGTATAGTTCAAAATAGGTCTTGAGACTAAGTTTGATATTTATTTGATTTCCTATACCTATAAAAAATTTATTAGGACATGAAACATCATTATACAACTCCTCATGTCATTGAATATGATTGGGGGGTCTGATTCAGCCATTAAAAGAGGTTGGGGTTTGAGGCTTAAAGATAGCTTTAAGCCTTGTAGGCATAAACTAATTTTGAGCCTATTTTAGGTGGTTTGGTGAATTAAAATTGAGCATGGAACATTAAAAAAATATAACTTATATCATTTTTATTTACCTCAAATTGTCTAAATAACCAAATCTGCCCTCTCTCATGTAGGTCTTCTTAAGCATTGTCCAGCCTGAGTGTTTAACCAGTTGGGTTAGAGTCTTGAGTGGTATTTTAAAGATATTTTTAGCTATAATTGAATTTAAATCCTTTTATATTATTTTATTATTATTATTAAATACTCCTTAGACTATAAACCCTTTAACTCTACTCTTTTAAGCTCCATATATAATCAGGTCTAGGGTTTATGGATAACTAGGCCTATGTAGCCCTAATGGCTTGGTTGAGTGCCTTTCAACCTCATCTTGAGGCCCTTATCACCATATAAAAATTTTAATTCACTATAATTTCATTATTTTATGTTTTCATATCCTAAAAAACCTCTTAAATATGATAATTTCTTCCATATTTATGCACAAGCCTAGAACTACCTATTTTAGGCCTAGCAGGCCTAATTTGGCCAGTAGGCTCTCTTTTGATTATCTCAAAAGACCAAAGGGTTCAATACAGACTAAGATCCTATATAGAAATAAGTCATAGGAACTTGTTTCCACTCTAACACTTCACTTCTGCATAAGGTTCAACACACTTTAGCTTTCTTATATAACCCTACTTATAAGTGGTAATTAGGCCTGCTTGACTATATGTGAAATGGAAGTGGGGTTTCCCTACATAAAAAATATGAGGTTCCTTAATTAGGTTATCCAATGTTCTTATTAACTCCTATGTGTCCCCTTAACTTCATTACTCCATTAGAACTCCTTAAATTTGACAACACAACCTTGTGTGTGTAATATGGCTCTTAACTAAGCTTGTCTTCTTGGGTGAGTTGAGGGTGTTGGTCTCTGTCTGACCCTACTCTCCTCATATCCCATACTTCTTCATAAGTCTTTATGAATCAATAATGATCTTAAATACCTTATAAAAGCCAATAGTGTCTACCTTACTTTCTTAGTCTACCTTAAATGGCCTGTAGTGACTATGAGAGCCTACCTTTTTTAAAGAGATGAGGTAAAGGGTTGATCTTTATTAGAACCTATTTAATCCATATAAAATATTTATCCATAGGTAATTATGAATCCCCTTTAGGTATCTCAATTTATTCAATCCCCATCCAAATGTTCAATATCTCATTTACTTAGTCTACCCAAATAGGTCTGTAAGTGCCTAAGTGAGGGCTTATCTCTCAAAGGCTTTAGGGGTGGGAATGGGTCTTGAGTGTAGGGAAGTGAGGATTATATGGGTAAAAGTATAGATATTGAAAATAATATTAATATCATGCATTTTTTGACTTGAATTTATGGTTTTCCATAACCATTACAGTGACACCTTGTTCATACTTACTAGGAGATCACATAATGCATATATGACAGTCACCTTAGAACATAACTTGAAGGAGTTATTTGATTTTATGGATCAGATAAATGCTTAGGTATTATAATTAAGACATTAATTTGACTCCAAAGAACTCACCATCTAACTTAAAACTACCACACACTTCCATTTTCATGGTTTGGAGACTCTATAAATTGCCTGCAACTTGAAAATATGCAATTTGAGAGATTTCCTTGCTCTTAAAACTCACACATGTGAGATATGGGTGGAGAGTGCCATTTAAGGACCTTTAGGGTTTTTATAATACACATAAAATCATTATTTTCTTCAAATATGCCAAAAATGTACTGAAACCATTCCAAATTTGATGCCTGAATAAATGAAGAAGGCAACTTTGACTATTTAAGTACTTAATGTTTGTTCATAAAGCACATTCCATAAATATATAGATTAATTACAAGAATATTAAGGTCATGAGACCCCATTAATCTTCCCAAAGTCTTATATCTTCACCTTCTCTTTCATTTTTATACAAATCAAAAACTTGACTGGCTCTCTTGAGCTGCCTAAAAGCTCAATGAAAGAAAGGGGTTAGTTTTTGACTTGTTTGACCTTAAAAATCATGGATTATTCCATTTTATGTCTTATATAAGTCCCCTCTACATAATTTTTACTTCCTCTATTCATGGCCATACTATAAATATCCATACAAGTCTAAAATCACCTATAACCTGTAACTTTCCTTCATTTTCTCAAGTTTTAGACTTTAAAATGCCATTGGTGGATAGGAGGAAAAATAGAGGTCAAATAAATTTTTAAAACAAGTAGTATGGATGATAAATCTGAAAGGTCACAATTCTCACGTTTGGGACCCATTTGAGTGAATGAGAAATGTATTTGACTTCTAAAATAGACCCTTTATGTATACGAAACCATACCAAAATGAATTTATGATTGAAATGAGACATTTTTAGGACTTTTATAATACAATGAGACACCTAAAATCACCTTTCCCAAAGTTTTATAATGCAATTTTATTCATATGAGATGTTTGAAGGGCCACTGATGACTTAGGGGGTTAAATCAAGGCTTGAAAGTAGTTTGAATGAGTAAACCATGAAAAATGACCTTGAATACATTCTAGACCTCCTATTATGACTTGAACATGGTTTGATAATCTCCCCATCTTTTTGAAAATGCCTCTCTCAAAAGAAGTGGCTAAAACAAGCACATATACTATGAGAACCATAAACCTTAATCTCTCCAAATTACCTTAGCTTCTACTAGGAAACCTTAACCTTATCAAACAATGTTTAGGCCATTCACTATGATACAAAAATCACTTTGAAACTCATCCACTCACTCAAAGATCACCATGATAACTTGTCACCTCATCCAAAGACCTAAAACAAATATAACATGATGATTTCACAAGCAGGCCTAAAACATACCATGCCACCTCAAATAATGTTTCAATGCTTACAAAAGAGACCAAAGAAGACATCTCAATGCGTAAATATCACCATGTACAGCCTTGGATGGGTGTCATAGGAATGTTTTTGGTTATATGGGTTGAAATTTCACCTAGGAGGCCAAATTGTCAACATTTTTTATGGCTCATAGGGGTTGACCAACCTTCTAGTCAAGAGAACTAGCTATCTCATCATGATAGGCACAAGACTCATTATTAGCAATATGACTTGGATGACCATCTCCTTAGACTATAAATCATATCTAGCACCTTATAACACCTTCAAGTATTGAAACAACAACCTCAATAGGAAATAACACCAAAATAAACAACACTTAACACCCAAGAAAACAATAAGACAAGACACTAAAGAAACTAAGGCTAACACACTAGCTTTATATTGACATATTTATTTGACTACAAGATAAAAATATAATATAACATCTAACCTTAACCCAATTTATTTCTACTCTAATATTTAATGGGAAGGTTCTTTGATCACTATGGTACCATGATATTAGACTACCATATGATGACTAGAGTACAATTAGTTATTTATCATTAAATGATGACTTCCACTTTCATCTAGAGATATTTGCATGTTCATATCCTCTTATAAGAGCAACTAAATAATTTTTACCAATTCTTAAGTGTATAAACTATCTATGTGAATAAATTATCTATTCATATTCATCCCACACTTGTCTACTTCACATGAACAATCTCATCTTTGCCTCAGTCATTGGATGCTCCTGATCAAGCTGAACAGTTTGAGGTAGCTCTTATAACATGCTTGGAGAGTTGATCTCTAAGAGAGATGAATCTTGTTTCATAATATATTGAGGCCAAAAAAGTTTATTTCCAATCTATAATAGTGATGAACATCTACAAATGGGATTATGGGCTGATATCCTTGTTTTAAGATCTCAAACAAGTCACCTTTTAATGAGATAACCTCTTGGAATGGAATGTTTGGAGGGTTGCCTTTCTCTTGTTTTTTAAAAATATCTTCCTTAATATAAACCTTATCATGATATTCTTAAATAATAAATTATCCTAATTTGACGATATCAAAAAATTTATTTGATTTGTTCTCACATATCTCTAGTTTGATTGGACTCTCTTCACGTTTGATAGTGGTTGATGTAGGAGTAGGAATAACAAAACTAGAGAAATATTTTGAAACTTTACCTTCTTAACCATGATCATGTAAATCTAATCCAATTTATACCACATTTTATGAATCATAATTAGGTTCTTCATCCACAAAAAAATCTTGATTAGTTTATCTCTCATCAAAGTTATCTTTTCCCTCAACCTCATAAGCTACTTTGTATGTCTCTTGGCCAACTAAAGCCTCTTGAGCACTGTGTCCTTATTATGAAACTAATAAAAGTTGGAAAAATGCTTCACTTTCAAACTCCTCAAGACTATCATGGGAAAGAGTGAATTCCATGTCATCAAGGAAGTCTTCAAGGTCATATTCTCCTTGTCTAATGGGTATGCATTCATTTTTGGGCTCATCTTGATGTTGCAGCCCATCTTCTTTACATATTTGAAGGTTGATCTATGTTTCTCCTCACTAGGAGGTGTCCAAATTATAATATCTTCTTCAATATCACTTAATTTACCTTCATCATATACCACCATAGCTTGACCTTATTCACTTGATTCCTTAATGATAGACTCCTTTTCAAGAAGTGGAATGGAAGATCCTTGAAAGGATTTTATAAGAGAGGTCAAATTAAGTGGTGTCATGGATGATTTATTACTCTCACTAAGATACTCACTTTTGAAAACCAACACCTCATATTTCTTATACATATTATCTTTAATGGAACTCTGTGATAGGAATGCTTTGGACTCTTAAGGGGGGAGGTATGGGGATTGAGTGGTTTCATATTTCTCTTTGGCTTCAGCCTCTTGGGGTAGGCTTGACTCACCTTCCTTTCCCCAAGACTCTAATACTTATTTCCAAGTTGGAACCTTAGATTTAAGAGATTATTATATTATATGAATTTAAAATTTGGTAATTAATGAAGGCACATACTCCTGAGATTGCATTGTTCTTGCTAGTATCACTAATTTATATAAGTGTTCATTTACAAGTTTGATTTCTCTAGCTAGGTGGGCTTCAAATTCAAGTTTGATCTTATCACCAATTTCATTAGGATTATTTATAAATGAATGTCCCTATAAATTTTAATCTAAACCATGAAACTCAACCCTCTCAACAAATACTTCTTCCCTCCTTTGCATAGTTTATTGGATGTCCTTCCAAGTAGAGAAGTTTTAAAGAGCTTATGGGGAACTTAAAAGGTTTTGACACTCACTTGCTTTAGAATTTTGAGGGAGGATGGGATACTCAATAGAGGAATAATATGGGATATAGGAGGTGATATAAGGTTAATGACTCTAGATTTACTAGCCCTCATGAACCCCCAGTCTCTCCTATATGATTGAAACTAGACCACCTATGTCCAACATATCACTATTGATCCCTGAATGATCCTCTTTGATAAGAGATGCCCACTCCCTCTTAGATTATAAAAATGAATCTATCATATTATTAATAATATTCCTAGGAAATTCTTATCCATACCCTCTCTATGTTTCAATGCCAACCATGTACTTATCATAACTCAAAAGAGTTTGTTTAAGGCTTGAAATGGACTAGTTTGGGACATGACCATGTTGAATAAGAGTATTGTGTTCTTTCCAAGGCTGATCAGGAGGGTAGGTGGGATGCCAATGGGGTTGATAAGGCTCATAGGGGGGTAAATATGATATTATTGGTAGTAAAGAGGAACATAGGATTGATGTGAGCATTTATGTTTCTAATAGGGGTGAATGTAAGGTTGATATGGATTATAAAGGGACTGGTATGGGTCATAGTAAGGCTAATAAAGAATTTTAGGACATACATATCCTCTATATACAACCATTAAACATCATTAAAACATTTAATAAAAATTGAATTATCAACAACACATATTCTTACCCCTAATGAAGATCTTCTAATGACTACTTTGGCATGAAATTTTTATTGTAAATCTATTTCTCTAATGCTTGTATCTACTTTGATATCTTTCAAGTTTGCAAGCGCATGCTCTAACTCACTTGAATCTTGGTCCCAATTGGAATGATGAAATTTTTAACACTCCAAAATTCACCCTAAGAAGAGGTTGTTTAGGCCTACCTCTAAGTTTAGGGTAACTTAGATTCTCCCAAGACTATGTGTGACCTATGGCTAGGCTAAACCTCTAATTTATGGGGATAGATCCCATGCTACATCCATTATGGATAAAATATTAAACTTAATAATTTTTGGGGTGAAAAGGGATAGATAAATGCATAGAATAAAACCTATACTACTATAGGTGATGCACCAATAGGATTATCCCCTCTATTTGACCTTAAATAACACTAATGAAATAAAAAAAACAACTAAACCACTATCTCAAAGTTATTATAGGAATTAATGTTTCACATAGAGGTTTTTTTAGGTGGATATAACATGAGGTCCATAAAAGGGAGGTATAATTCAAGACATATACTAGTCAGATTCCACTCTAAACTCAATCACCAACAATCTTGCACACTATGTGACCTTCATAGAATAACTACAAGCATATAGGTGAAGAAAATAATTGTAAATGGAGAAAATATACCACTTATGAAAATAGAACAAACATAACACACTAAACCAATATAAAAGAAGCTAAAATATTTCTTGTATTAACTCAAGAGGTGATAAAGTAAAAATTAGGGTAGAATCTCTTCATACCCAGTAGAAAGATCGATATAATGGCCTAAGATACTAAATATATAGAAAAATTAGAAGGTAAGAGAGGGAAATATGTCTTTGAGGTGACATTAATAGGTCATAAATAACCATATTCCACTCAAACAATAGTTAAAATAACCCCCTAACTTCCTTCATGCATTGCCTTCATGGTTGGTGGTCATTAATGAGTATTTGATTTAGAGATGGAGTGGTGGAGGTGGATTTAGACTTGTTTGACATTATATAATTCATGAAAATTATAATTTTGTCAATTAACCTTGTCTCATGATAATTAAAAAGGTGCATCATGCTCAAAGTAGCCCTTATGGATCATTAACTAGCCTACCCTTCTCCTTGCATGTTGACTAGGCCAAAGAAAATTGCTCCATCCTCCATGATGACCATGAGAAGTGTGTATTATTTCATTTATGAGGTATTTATAAAGTTTCAATGATCATTCATTAAATCCTTAAATATAACTCTATGCCAATATGCATCTTATTTAGTTGGACAAGTAGGCCTACTAGATAATTAGGCCTAGTCACTTAGTGTTTGTTGTTTTGGTAGCTATAAAACCTAAATAAAACCTTAAAAACAAGTGAATGAGTATGTTTAAATTATAAATAATAATACTATTCCATGACATGTTCCTCCCAAGCATCTACTAGCTACAACTCTACCTTAGGTGACTAGGTCACCTCCTTTTAGCACATCTACACTGCTTGTTTGGCATATACCTGTATGAGTACTTACAAGAAAAATTGTGAGTGTTTCATGATTTTATAGGGTGAAATAAGCCTCATAATACCCTCCATGATTTTAAACCTTTCACTAAGTTTTGAACCTTGAAAACATCAGTAAAGCCTACAAAGTAATGTTTTTGGGAGGGGGTCCATTTAGACCAGTACCATGGATGGCACATATTTAGTGTGGATAATGAGTTACAAGAATTTTCAAGACCATATCAATGAATCTTGATGTAAATATATCATATTTTTCTCCATCAAGTCTCTACTAGATGTTATGTTGGGTTTTGGAGGTTTAGCATCTTAGTTATGGTTCATAGAGTACAAGCCTCCAATCCAAAACCTTTTTCCATTAATATATATCCCATATACCCCTTCAAAACTCTTGAAGATCTCCTACTCCCATGTCACTTATATGGTGAGATGTGAGTGAAAGTTAGTGGACCTTGGTTGCTTTTTAAACATTCTAGATAGGTTACAAAGTTAGTGACTATTCATAGAGTTAGTATCCTAGATCCAAATATTTAATTCATATATGGTTAGTTATTATGGGTCCCCAAATCCCCTTAATATAATTGGGTCTAAGTCCTCTTTCTTAATGAGATATGAGCATTTGAGTTGATGGTTAGAGATGGCAACCTGGGGTAGTGCAGTCTGATATAGGTCTTGAGACTAATTTTGACACTTATTTGCTTTATTATACCTATAAAAATTTTATAAGCACTTAAAAAATCATTATATAAATCCTCATGACCTTAAATTTTATTGGGGGTTCTGATTCTACCACTAAAAGGAGGTTGGGGTTTGAGGCCTAAAGATGGATTTATGCCTTATAGGCCTAAATTGAGTCTAAGCCTCTTGTAAGTGGGTTGGTGAATTAAAACTCACCATTTAACCTTATTACATATTTATTCCATAGTCTATACTTTCCCTCCAACTATCTAGACCACCAACTCTGTCCTCTCTCATGTAGGTCTACTTAAGCATTGTCTAGCCTGAGTGTTTGACTAGCTAGGTTAAAGACCTAACTAGTATTTTTTATATCTTTATAATGATAATGTAATTGAAATAATTTTATAGTATTCTATTAGGATTTTGAAACACTCCTTGGAATATAAACCCTTCAACTTTGCTCTCTTAAGCTCCATCTATAATCAAGACTAGGGTTTATGGATAACTAGGTCTGTGTAGCCCTAATGGCTTGGTTAAGTGAATTATTACTTCATATTGAGGACCTTATCACCATATAAACCTTTTAACTCACTATAATTTACTTATATTATTTTTATATATCCAAAAAAACCTCTTAAACATGAAAATTTCTTCCATCTTTATGCACAGGCCTAAAACTACCTATTTTAGGCATAACAAGCTTAATTAGGCCATTAGGATCTCTTTTGATTATATAAAAAGAAAAAAGGGTTAATTATATACTAATAAAATTTATATAAACAAGTCTTAGGCCCCTATTTACATTCTAACACTTCACTTCTACATAGGGTTCAACACACTTTAGCTTTCTTATATAACCCTGCCTGTAGGTGGTAATTAGGCCTACCATACTGTGTGTGAAATAGATGTAGGGTTTACTTGATAAAAAAGTATAATTTTAATTATTTTATATAATATTATTATTCAATATTATATATCCACTTAACTTCATTACTCTATTAGAGCTCCTTGAATTTGACAACACAACCCTATGTGTGCATTAGGGGTCTTAACTAAGCTTGTCTTCTTGGGTGAGTTGAGGGTGTTGGTATATATCTAAACATTATCTCCTCATATCCCATAATTATTCATAATTATTTATTAATCCAAAAGGATATTAAATACCTTATACATATCAACCCAAAAATGGATAATTTACTTGCTTAGTCTGTCTTAAAAGGCCCATAGTGATTGTGAGAGCCTGCCTTTTCTTTAGTGCTGAGGTGAAGCATTGATCCTTGTTAGACCCTATTTAATATATATAACATGTTTATACATAGGTACCAATTAATCCCCTTTAATTATCTTAATGTATTAAATCCCCATCTAAATGGTCAATACCTCATTTGCTTGGTATATCCAAATAGGCCTATAGGTACCTAAGTGAGGGCTTGTCTCTCGCAGGGTTTAGGGATGGGAATGGGTCTTGAGTGTAAGGAATTGAGGATTATGAGGGTAAATTTATATAAATTGGCCATAAAATGAAGCCCATGTATGTTTTTACTTGACTTGATAGTTTTCTATAGCCATTATAGTGATACCTTATACATACTTGCCAGGAGATCACACAATGCATATATAGTAGTCGATTTAGAATAAAAATTGAAGGAGTTATTTTATATAATATATGAATTGAATACTTATGGATTAAAATTAATATCTTAATTTTACTCCATGTAACTCACCATCTTACTTAAAACCACCACACACTTCCATTTTCATGCCTTGGAGGCTCTAAAAACTACTTACAACCAACAAATGTGACAATTCTAGAGATTTCCTTTCTCTCTCGACTCACATGTGTGAGATATGGGTGGAGATAACCATGGATGGACCTTGATGTTTTATATAATACATTCAAAATCATTAGTTTCAACAAACATGCCCAAAATTTATTGAAACCATTCTAAATTTTACCCTTTCATAGACAAAGAAGGCAAATTTGACTACTTAAGTTCTTAATGTTTGTTCATAAATCATATGCCATGAATCTATAGAATAATTACAATAATATAAATTTCATGATACCCCCTTCCTCTTCCCAAAGTTTTGGATCCTCACCTTCTCTCTATTGTATGTATAAACCATAAACTTGATTGTCTCTCTTAAGCTGCTTAGGAGCTCAATGGAAGAAAGGGGTTGGTTTTTGACTTATTTGACCTTTAAACTCATGTATGATTCCATATAATGTCTGACCTAAGTCCCCTCTATATATTTATAACTTCCTTTGATCATGGTTGTACTATACAGATTTATACAAGTCTAAAAGCACCTACAACCTATAAATTTCCTTTATTTTCTCGAGTTTCAAACCTTGAAATGCCATTGGTGGGTAGGATGAGATAAAATAGAGGAAAATTAACATTTAAAAACAATTATTATAGATGGGGGATCTGAAAGGTCACACTTCTCACATGTGGGGCCCATTTGAGTGAATGAGAAATGTATTTGACTTCTAAAATGGACACTTTATGCATATGAAACCATCTTAAAATGAATTTATGATTGAAATGAGACATTTTTAGGAATATTATAATACAATGAGACACCTAAACACCCATTTCCCAAATTTTTATAATGAAATTTTACTCATGAGATGTTTGAAGGGTCATTGATGACTTAGGAGGCTAAATCAAGGCTTGAAAGTGATTTAAATGAGTAAATAATAAACAATGATCTTGAATAAATTATAGACCTCATATTATTACTTGAAAAAGGTTTTAACATCTCCCCATATTGTTTATAAGGCCTCTCTCACAAGAAATGGCTAAAATAGGCACATATAGTTTGAGAACCATAAACCCCAAACTCTCTAAATTACCTTAATTTTTGCTAAAAGACCTTAACCTTATCAAATAATGTTTAGGCCATTCACTATGATACAAAAATCACTTTGAAATTCCTTCACTCACTCAAGGATCACCATGATAAATTTTCACATCATCCAAAGAACTAAAATAACTATGACATGTTGATTTCACAAGCATGCCTAAAACATACCATGACACCTCAAATAATGTTAAAATGCTTACAAAAGATACCAAAGAAGAAATCTCAAGGCATGAATATCACCATGTATAGGCTTGGATGGGTTTTATGAGAATTTTTTTAGTTATAGGGGTTTAAATTTATCCTAAGAAGCTAAAATATCAACATCTTTGGTGACTCATAGCGGTTGACAAGCCTGCAAGTCAATCGAACCAACTATCTCTATATGATAGGCACAAGACTCATTATTAGCAATATGAATTGGATGACCATATTCTTAGACTATCAATCAGATATATAACCTTATAATAATTTCAAGGAATACAAAAAAAACCTAAATAGGAAATAATACCAATAGAAACAACACCTAATACCTAAGAAAACAACAAGACAAGACCTAAAGCAACTAAGACTAACACACTACCTTTATGTTGATACATTTATTTGAAAGAAAGATAACAAAATAATATAAAAAAATAACTTGAAACCAAATAATTTTTCCTTCAAGATTAAAAGAGAAGGTTATTTAATCTCTATGGTACCATGAGGTTAGATTGCCATATGATGACTAGAGTGCAATCAGGTATTACTCATTGAATGAGGACTTCCACTTGCATATAGAGATATTTACATGTTCATAACCTCTTATAAAAAAAATATAATATTATTTTTCCATTCTCAAGTGAATAGGATAGCTATTTGAATCAATTATCTAGTCATATTCATCCCACACTTTTCTACTTTGCATGAATAATCTCATCTCTACCTCAGTCATGGGATGCTCTTGATCAAGTTGAACAGTTTGAGGTAGCTCTTATAGCATGCTTGGAGAGTTGATATCTAAGAGAGTTGAATCTTGTTTCATAATAGATTTAGGAAAAAAATGTTTATTTTCAATATCCAATAGTGAAGAGACATATTCAAATTGGAGGAGGGGATGGTATCCTTGTTTTAATATCTCAAACAAGTCACCTTCTATTGAGACAACCTCTTAAAATGGCATGTTTGGAACACTACCTTTCTCTTTTTTGGTATAACTATCTTCCTTAATATGAAACTAATCATGACATGATTTAATAATAGAGTATCCTAATTTGATTATTTCAAACAATTCCTCTTACTAATTCTCACATAGCTCTAGTTTGATTGGACTATTTTCAAGTTTGATAATGGCTGATGTAGGAGTAGGAATAACACAACTAGAGAAAGATTTTGTAACTTTAACTTATTTACCATGCTCATATAACTCTAAGCCACTTTTTGAAATAAATTATGGATCATTAGGATCTTCTTTGTCTACAAAAATAACTTGATCAATTTGTCTCTCATCAAATTTACCTTTTCCTGCAACCTCACAAGCTAGTTTGTATGTCTCCTGGCCAACTAAAGCCTCTTGAGGGCTATGTCCTTATTCTATAGCTACTAAAAGTTGGAAAAATTCTTCAATTTCCCACTCCTTAGGACTTTCATGGGAAAAATAAGCTGCCATATCATCAAAGAAGTCTTGAAGGTCATCTTCTCCTTGGACAACGGGTATACATTCCTTTTGGGGCTCATCTTGCTCTTGCATCCCATCCTCTTCTATATCCTTGAAGGTTGATCTATGTTTATGCTCACCAAGATGTGTCCCAATGATAATATATTATTCAAGTTCACTTAATTTACCTTCATTAGTTACCACAATAACTTGACCTTCTTCACTTTCTTCCTTAATGATAGGCTCCTTTTTAAAAAGTGGAATGGAAGATCCTTGAAAGGATTATAGAAGAAAGGTCAAATTAAGTGGTGTCATGGATGACTCATTACTCTCACTAAACTAATCAATTTTGAAAACTAACACCTAATATTTATTCTACATATTATTTTTAATGGACCTACATGATGGCAATTATTTGGACTCTTGAGGGGGGAGGGATGGGGATTGAGTGGTTTCATATTTATCTTTAGATTCAGCCTCTTAGTGTAGGCTTGACTCACCTTACTTTCCCCATGACTCCACTACTTATTTCCAAGTTGGAACCTTGGTTTTAGGAGCTTACTCTATTTTATATGTTGTAACTTTGGGAATGAATGAAGGCACCTTCTCCTTATGTTGTATTTCTCTTACTACTACCACTGACTGAGATATGTGTTCATTTGTAAGTTTGATTTCTCTCTCTAGGTGGGATTCAAAGTCAAGTATGATCTTATCACTAATTTCATTAGGATGATTGAGAAAGTAATGGACATATAAAGTCTAATATAAACCATGAAACTCAACCCTCTCAACACATACGTATTCCCTCTTTTGCATAGTTTCTTGGATGGATTTTCAAGTAGGGAAGGCTTGAGGAGCTTATGGGGAACTTAGAAGTTTTTGGCACTCACTTGCTTTGTAATAATTAAGGTGGATGGGATGATCAATATAGGACTAAAATGGGATTAAGGAGGGGACATAATGATGATGAATCTAGATTACCTACCCCTCATGAACCACCAGTATCTCCTTTATGCTTAAAACTAGACCATTTATGTCTAACATATCATTACTAAGCCCTGAATTATCCTCTCTCATAAGAGATGTCCACTCCCTCTTAGATTACTAAAATGAATCTCTCATATCATTAATAGGATTCCTAGGAACTTCTTGGTGATACCCTCTCTATGTGTCAATCCAAACCATGTACTTTTCATAGCTAAAAAATGTTTGTTTAAGGCTTGAAATGGACTGGTTTGGGACATGGCCATGTTGACTATGAGTATTGTGATCTTTCCAAGGTTGATCGAGAGGGAAAGTGGGATGATAAGGGGGTTGATAAGGCTCAAAAAGGGGGTAAAGATGATATAATTGGTATTAAAGAGGATCATAGGACTGATGTGAGCCCTCATGTTATTGATAGGGGTGAATGCAAGGTTGATAGGGTTCATAGTGGGGCTAGTATGGGTCATAGGAACGTTAATAAGGAAATAAAAGACATATATCTCCATATCCAACCATTAAACATCATGAAACAATTGAATAAAAAATTGAATTTTCAATAATAGATGTTCTTACCCCTAATGAAGATATTTTGGTGAGCACTTTGGCATGAAATTATGATTGTAAATCTATTTCTCCAATGTTTATAGTTGCTTTGATATCTTCCAAGTCTATAAGTGCATGATCCAAATCACTTAAATCCTAGTCCCACTAGGCATGCCAAAATTGTTAACACTCTAAAATTCACCCTATGAGGATGTTTTTCATCCTTACCTCCAAGTTTGGGGTTACATGGGATTAGCCCAAGGCTATGTGTGACCTATGGCTATGTTAAACCTCTAGTTTATGGGGCTAGATCACCTAGTGCATCCATTATGGAGAAAATACTAAAACTATTAATTATTATGGTGAAAAGGGATAGATAAATGCATAAAATTAAACATATAATACTGGAGGTGATGTACCAATATAATTATCCACTCTATTTGACCTCAAACAATACTAATGAATAGACAAGTAATTGAACCACTATCTCCAAGAGATTTTAGGAATTAATGTTTCACATAGAGGATATGTTAGGTGGATATAACATGAGGTACATGAAAGGGAGGTATGATTCAAGACACTTAACAATCAGATTCCACTCCAAGCTCAATCACCAACACTCTTGCACACTATGTGACCTGCATAAAACATCTTCTAGCATCTAGGTGAGGAAAGGACCTACAAAGGGAGAAAATATAAAACTTATGCAAATCAAACAAGCATAACACATTGAACCATTATAAAAGAAACTAAAATAGTCCTTGTATTATCTCAAGAGGTGATAAAATATAAATTTGGGCAGAGTCTCTTTATACCCAATAGAGGGATTGATACAATGGCCTAAAACCCTGAATATATAGAATAATGAGAAGGTATGATATGGAAATATGGTGTGGAGGTGACATGTAGAGGTTATTAATGACCATAATACACTCAAATAATAGTGATAGAGGTACAAGATACTAAGAGTGGGGGGTGACTCAGTGGTGGCAAAAAATTGAATACTATTTCCAAACCCTTCAAACACTCAAGCTTTTAATACAATCATTTATGAAGCATACAAGATGTTTATAGTAATGAAAAATGAAGATAATGCAAGATCACACACATAACACAATATCTACATGAAAAATACTCTTGGGGAATAAAATCCACTCTCAAGCCTAAAAACACTTAGAATACTTGTCCTATAAGGTATTACAAACCAAAGACTGATCAAGTCATTTTGACTAGGATTTAGTGAAACACCTATTCCACAAGGAGAACCTACCCCTAAGATGATCAAGTCTTCTTGATCACCTGTTGGTCAATTAATTTTGACCTAAAACCTTGGTCAGGTCCTTTTTTCCAATGGCCTTTAGTGAAACACCTATTTCATAAGGAGAAACTACTCCTAAGGTAGATCAAGTCCTTTAGACCCTCCTATGAAGTGAACACCTCCACCTTAGAACTAATGTATTCAAAACCTAATGATGGATCTATAATTTTATAACTCCTACACAAACTCCCTCTCTATATAATATATGCCTCTCACATAGGCATGCCATAATCTCTCTCCCTCTTCACTCAGATTGACCTCATATACACACTCAAACATCTTTGCACATCTCCAACCTTTAAACCTTATGACATTAAAAATATGACCTAAAATTAATACACACATTCAAAAAACTACTCTTATAATCAAATCATCCAACATTCACACAACCTATCCTCTCTTCTTCACTTCAACACATACTCCTCTCATACAAGCCTAAAAACCATCTCCTTTGGTTTCACTATAAATAGAGTCTTCATGATAAACAACTTCTTGGTCAGCCATTAGAATTTATTTAAACCTTAATTATTCTCTCATATCAAGACATGACTCAATACAATACTCATAGGTAGATCATAGCATCTATGGGTCAACCTTAAATAGCTACACCTTTCAATTATGCCATTGTAGCTCTTATATGTCTCATGGAGACCTATTCACCCATTTATAAATTCATCAAGAAAAAAACATAATACCACTTATAAATGTATAATTCCACTCCACATGACCCATTTTACTTCTTAAAATGATTATAGTCAACTATGCTTACCTCTATATATGATGAATCTACTCAAACACTAAACTGGTGCATATGAACATCATGAACAAACACATAATCAAGTTATAAGCCTTTGTTCATAAAAAATATTGATTATTCAAACCTAAAAATATGATAAAATTCATCCATAAGGATTCATAATACTTTTTAATAGATATGACATCATAAAACATTTGAACATCATCAAAACAAGCACAAATATCCTTCTTGGGTTACTAATAGAACACAATCAAATTTGGAGCTTAATATCATTGAATTCACATATTTTAGACATTATAAATATTTTCAATAGATTCAACATGGATTTATATTTAAATTTTATTTTTATAGCACCTTTAAATTCATCTTGGATCAAAAGTAATGGATAAAATACAGAGCACTAGTTTTTTCCTTTACAAAATTCAAATATTCAAATGCCAACGGTCAAAATTAAACATCGACCACACTACCTTCATCTCATTTTTTCTTGGAAATTTGGATAAAATTTACTCCATCAATCTCCTAAAAATATCTCTATCTTTAACATTGTTAAGAAACTATCACTTTGAACACTTTGACTTGATACACACCATGAGATCAATTTTTATGAATGCCTACTCATCATTAGATCCTTATTCTTTACCTTTTATTAGCATTAAAAATAAATCACTTATTTCCATATCACTACTTCCTAACATATTAGAGTGAACACACTTTTTTTAGCTCCTTGAGAGATGCTCCAACTTTACCTTGTGCAAAATTGACTATGGGGACCATTTCAATAGGCCTAGAAGGCCAACTTTGGACCGATATATATTTTTCTATGATCAAATGCATGTTATAAATTTTGTACCATATGATATTAATTCATATGGGAATCTAAACATGTATCAAAATACTCTTGAAACTTTTGCATGTGTGAGATATAACTCTATTATCTACTCAGATTTTTTTTGCCACAAAGCCAACTATGTCAAAAACTGCTTGGGAAGTCAACTTTGAACATGAATATCTTTTGATGAACTACATTTCATGACCTAAAATTTAGTGTATAGTAACTATAAATAAATATAAACAAACCCATATGATAATTTTATCATAAAATCTTCAAATTTATTAAATATAACATCATCAAAATGCTTACTTAGTATTTTTTTGCCATATGCAAATTTGGCCAAGTATGGGAAAACATTATCAAAATGCTTGGGAGCCAAACTTTGCACATGAATATGTTTTATCATGATTCATCACATGAATTTAGACTTGGAAAATAATAACATGGGACTAATTTTATCGTACCCATATGACCAACTCCCCCTGATTCATCCACATGTACAAATGCTGACATCATCAATATGCTCACTCATATTTATTTGCCATAAGAACCAAAATGTCTAGATGAACATAATGAAGAACCAGATGAATTACATACATTCAAACAAGCATGAAACACATCCTTAAACTCTGATAAGACCTCTTTCATAACCTTAAAACACCATACTCATCTTAAAGCATTCCTAATCATGACAAAATAGAATATCAACCAAGCCAACTTCAAGCATACTAGGAAAAGCACACTACACACTTTTTCATTATCACTTAGACTATCAAGACACTTCATTCACTCAATTTTAAAACTCCATGACATTAACATGAAATCATTGAAAATTATCTAATAATCTCCCTCTTTGTCATTGATGTCAACACCCATCAAACAACTCACCTTCCTTCTCTCTCTTCAAGAAATCTCATAAAAGAAATATTCTCCCCCTTTGACACAATTAAAAAGTGGGTACAAACTGATATGAGTACCTAAAAATACTACGAACAATATAATACTATCTTATAAATATAGTAAAAACTCCCCCTTATGTTGAGCCTACCTCTTCTTTCCTTGACAACTTCCTATTGTAATATGCCAACACTCTTGTTCAACCAAGCATTGCAACCAATGAAGAAAGAACACACAAAAACATTTAAATCTAATTTAACTCAACAAAAAACATCTGAGAGGGACTCCTCATAATATTTTTGATAAATTTCACCTCTTGATCATCTTTAAATATCTACACACCATGAAGAATCACCATACATGCTTACTATCCTTCTATCTCAAACTACCACAAGGACCAACAAAAAAACTTCATGCCACTCACCAAATAGGAAAGATGATCTAAATTAACCTGAGAACTCTCCTTGAAATACTCATACCTTTCTATTTTGGAGAAACTAAACACAAATCACTCTTCTTCTTACTAGGCCTGTCTAGACTGCTTGTAGCCCTACCTAGAACTTGTAGAGCCCAAAAGTTTTACTAGATGCACCTTCAAGATCTAAAACATAATATCTAAATAATTCTCATATGCCCCTTCAAACACACCAATTTTTATCACCTATCTCATCTTATGCAACATACTTCCTTCACAAACCAACTTTCTAATTAGACCTCCATCTTGACAAAAACATGAATAATTTGAAAACCTCAAACCTTAAAATCTCTATGAAACATTATTTGACAAACCATTTGGCCCATTAAACCTATTAAAAATCCTCATCTTCAATTCACAAGTCAAACCACTTTTCTAGAACAACCCAAAATCCCAAAATCCTTAAAGCAAATAGGGTTAACAAACCTTCTTCTGATCAATGCCCACCTTTGAAAATTCTTGCACACCTATAGACAACCATCACACACTTTTTTACCAACTTTTGAGCTTCCACACCTTTATAAACCTTTAATTCCTATATCATGTCTTTTGACCTATAATAAGATAGATAAACCCAAGAGCACATAAAAACTTCCAAAAGGCACAAATAGGATCATCAAGACATATAACACATCCTAAATAAGTGCACAAACATTTTTGATCACCAAAATATTCTTGACACTCCATTAATATCATTAAGTTACCTAGAAACACCAATTCTGACCCTATATTATAGTTCCTTCACAAACCTCTAGATCAAGCTCATGAACTTGTTACTACCCTTAATCAATGACCTTATAAGATAAACACAATTATATATATATATATATATATATATATATTTTCATTAGAATCTTGAGTAGACAAATTTCCTCTCCATAATAAATATGTCTCCTAAGAAGCATAGGTAGAGACATCCTACTTCACAATGTCCTATAACAATGTGAAACTAGGAGTTACCCATAGCTCCTCATATTACTTCTCCTCCTTGGTCATATGATGATTATAGTTCTTCTTCTTCTTCTTAGGATTAAGAGAAGAAAAATGCTCATCTAATACAAGATTCTCCTTATCTTTTATGATTGGATTGACAATACATGGAGACAACATAGATTCATGACATACCTTTTCTTTTGTAAAATCTTATTTGTAACTTAGAACCTCATCACTAGGTACTAAAAATTGATGTTTTTTTAATGATACTTGCTAAAAAATAACATGATGTTTAATTATATCCATACACATCTTAGAACTAGTCTCAATCAATACCTTGGTTTTCTCTTTGAGCTTAGTTTCTTTATTTATAACATGAATAGACAATGAGATCCCTTGGCACTCTTTAACATCTATGAAATTATCCATAATAGAAAACATATTGCTTGGACTTTTAGTCTCATCATGACTCATACTTACCAATTTTGGTTTACATGAGTTAATTTATCTTCTTCCTTATACTATGGGAGCCTGAATGAACCTATTTTGATTTGTAGACCTTTTCTTGCAAAATCTAGAAATGTGACTAATATTTTCATAGTTATATAGAAAAATAATCCTTGATGGAAACTTATATTATCTTACCTTATTTGAACAAAAACTATCAATGTGTCCAATGTCATGACAACTACAAAAAACTACTCTTTTTGAAGAAGACTTACCTTTCCTTTCCTTATTTGTAAAATACTTAGCAAAGTGTCCCTCATTAAGATAGTTGAAGCACTTAACTTTTCTCACACCTTTTAACTGATGACCCCCATCATAGTTCCATGCAAACTCATTTCTAAAACCATTAAAATTTACATACCTCATGGCATTTAGTTTTCTGATATGATTTGTCTTTATTATTCCATCACCTTCATTCCTTGACTAATTATTGACCTTCAAGGTCTGATTAGCCTTTATTTTGTCTTGAGTTGCATTCTCTAGTTATTCTTTGTATCCAAGACCATTTCTATCACTTTCATGCTTTTGACCATTCAAAATATTATATATATCACTTTATCTCTTTTAAAATTTCACAAATGACTTCATCTTACTATATGTATTCTTTAAATTAGCTTTTAATGACTCATTTTCAATTACATACCTTAAACAATCATCTTCTTTAGCTTTCAAGATTATAGATAAAATTTCCAATTGACAACTGATATGCTTGACCATATATTCATGCTCCTTGGAGTCTTCATTCATTATTTCCTCAAATACACTTAATTATTCTTCATATTCCTTGATTTGTGACTTCATCTTCTTGTTACTCTTCTTCTCAATCTTTAGTTCTTCTAGGGCCTTTATCAATTCATTTTCACAATCCACCTCTTCTTTATCATCATATAAATCACTTAAAATAGACTTTATTTGATGTGAGAAACTAACTTCCTCAGCCATGAAGAGGGATTCATCTTCAGTAGGACCATCATCTTCATGATCATACTTTGAGTCACTAACTTCACTCTCATCTGATGAGATGTAATCTTCTTTTGTGTAGAGACTTTTATTGTCCTTAAATTACTTCTTGTTATTATCAAACCTTCTGAATCCCTTTTTTATTTTATCATGCTTGAATGATCTCTTTCCATCATTATGACCTTGATCATGATCTTTATCATCATTTATCTTATATTATGAGGGCACTTATTAGCAAAATGTCCTACCTCTCCACAATTGAAGCATTTGAGGGGTAGTTTACCCTTATACTTGCCTAAACCTATTTTAAATTTCCTTTAAATAAAATTAGTTAGTTCATCCTCATCTATATCAAAAATGTCATCCTCCTTTGGTTTCTTAACTTGGAACTTCTTCTTTGGCTTCATTTCAGTCTTGAAAGATTCTTCCTTCTGTGGTGGTATACCTTCATTTACTCTCATCTCATAGGTAGTAAGGGTGCCATGTAATTTATCCATATTAAACTAAGTAAGATCATGACTTTATTATATATAAGATACTTTTAGATCAAACTTGAGGGATAGAGACATTAATACTTTTTTAACTATAGTAGCCTCTTCAAGGTTCTCTCCAAGACCTCTGATGATGTTCACAATCTCATAAAATCTCTATAGAAAGGATGCCACAAAATATTCTTCCTTCATCTTGAGACTTTCAAATTTCCTTCTATGATTTTGCAACTTAGCAAGATTTACCTTTGAATATCCTTCATAAATGATCTATATTTTGTCCCATATCTCTTTAGCAAATTTGCAATGGATTACCTTGGTGAACTCAGTCTTTGTAAGACCATAAGTGATGGTATTCATTACCTTAGAATTATTCTAAAATAGATTCTTATCTACAAAACTATATGGAATAGTGGTAGGAGTAACATAACCATCTAAAACATATTTCCATAAATCAAACCCTAGGGATATAATGTATTTCCTTATCTTTTCACTCTAAAAATCATAATTGGATCCATTAAACAACAATGCTTTCTTGGTAGATAAACCTCCTTGCATTTGATGACTACCCATATTTTACCTTAGATCACATTTAAGCTATCAAGCCTTTAATAAAGGACCTACTCTGATACCTATTGATAAAGGTACAAGCCACTAAGAGGGGGGGTGAATTAGTGGTGGAAAACAATCCAATTCAATTTACAAACCCTTCAAACACTTAAGATTTAATAAAATTATTTATGAATCATACAAGATGTTTATAGTAATGAAAAATGAAGATAATACAAGATAATACACACAACAAAAGATCTATATGGGAAACACTCTTGGGGAATAAAACCCACTCTTAATCTTACAAACACTTGGACTACTTGTCCTATAAGTATTACAAACCAAAGACTAATCAAGTCCTTTTGACTAGGATTTAGTGAAACACCTATTCCATAAGGAGCACATGCCCCTAAAATGATCAAGTACTCCTAACCACCTATTATTCCAAGTAATTTTGACCCAAAAACTTGGTTAGGTCCTTTTGTCTAAAGGGCTTTAGTGAAACACATGTTTCATAAGGATCAACTACCCCTAAGGAAGATCAAGTCCTTTAGACCCTCCTATGAAGTGAAAACCTCCACCTTAGAACTGATGTCTTCAAAACTTGATGATGTATCTCTAACTTTATAAATATTTCATAAACACCCTCTATATCTCATACATGCCTCTCACATAGGCATGCCGCAATCTCTCTCCTTATTCACTCAAACTATCCTCATTTACATACGCAGACCTCTTCACACATCTTCAACCTTAAAAATTGCAATATCACTATTATGATATCATAAATATGACATATAATTCATAAAAATAGTAAAAAAACTTCTTTTCTCATCAACTAATCCACCAAGAACACTACCTATCCTCTATTCTTTGCTTCAACACATACTCCTCTCATACAGGCCTAGAAACCATCTCCTTTGGTTTCACTATATATAGAGTCTTCATGATAAAAAACTTCTTGGTTATCCATTAGACTTGAATTAAACCTTAATAATTCTCTCACATCAAGACATGTCTCAATACAATCCTCATAGGTTGGTCATAGCATCTATGGGTCACCCTTAAGCAGCTAGACCTTTCAATTAGGCCCGTGTAGCTCTTATAAGACTCATGGAGACCTATTCACCCATTTATCACTTAATTGAGAAAAAAATAACATAGTACCACTTATAAATTCATATATCCACTCCACATGAACCCTTTGAATTCCTTAAATTATCATAGTGAACTTTAATCACTTCTACGTATGATCAATCTACTCAAACACTGACCTAGTACATAGGAACATCATGAACAAACACATAATCAACCTATAAACCTTTGTTCATATGTAATATTGATTGGCCAAACCTATAAAGACCATGAAAATCATCCACAAGTATTCCAAAATACTTTCCAATAGATAAGACATCATAAAATATCGAAACATCATCAAAACAAGCACAAATATCCTTCTTAGATTACTTAAATAACACAATTGAACACAGTCAAACTTGGAGCTCAATATATTTGATTTTATGTATATTAATACCTTTTAACTAGTTTCAATATATTCACCATGGATTTATCTTCAATTTTTTTATATCACCTTCAAATTCATCCTAGATCAAAAGTTATGGACAAAATACAGACCACTGGTTTTTCCTTTTGTAAAATTCAAATATTCAAATGTCAATAGTCATAGTTAAACATCAAGAACACTACCTTAATCTAATTGCTTCCTATAAATTTGGAGAAAATTTACTTCATCTATCTCCTTGAAATAGCTTAGTCTTTAACATCATTAAGCCACTATCACTTTGACCACTTTGAATCGATACACATCATTAGATCAATCTGTACAAATGCTCGCTCACCATTAGATCCTTATTTTTTTACCTTTGATCAGTGTTAAACATCAAACACTTATTGGCATATATTTTCTTCCTAACATCTTGGAGAAAATTATTTATGTCTATCTCCTTGAGAGATGCTTGAAATTTACCCTGTGCAAAATTGACCAAGTATGGGGACCATTTCAATATGCCTGAAAGACCAACTTTGGACAAAAATATCTTTTGCTACGATCAAATGCATGTTCTCAAATTTGAACCATATGATATTAATTCATATTGTAATCAAAACATGTATAAAATTTCTCTTGAAAACTTTATTCATGTAAGATATAAATCTATTAATATACTCACTTAGATTTTTTCTACTATAGAGCCAACTATGTCAAAAACTACTTGGGAGGTCAACTTTGAACATGCATATCTTTTGATGTGCTTCATTGCATGACCTAAAATTTAGTGCATAGTAACTGACACAAATTTTAATAAATCCATATTATCATTTTTTATTTAAACCTTCATGTGTGTGAAATATAACATCATTAAAATCTTACTAAGCATTTTCTTGCCATATGCAAGTTTGGCCAAGTATGGGAAAACATTGTCAAAATGCCTGGGAGCCCAAATTTGCACATGAATATATTTTTTCATGATTCATCACATGAATTTATAATTATAACATATTAATTTGGGATTAATGTGATTAAAACCATATGATTAACTCCCCCTGACTCATCCACATGTGTGAATGTTGACATCATCAATCTGCTCACTTAAATTTATTTGCCACAAGACCCAAAATGTCTTGATGAACATAATGAACTAGATGAATTTAATTCATGAAAAAAAGAAATCAATGCATCTTTGACCTCTAATAGGACCTATTTCACAACCTCAAATCACCAGACCTAAGCATTCCTAACCATGCTAAAATAAAAGATTAACCAAGCCAACTTCAAGCATACTACACACTTTGTCATTATAAATTAGACTATAAAGAAAATTAATTAACTTATATACCTAAATTAAATCACCATGATATCATTGATAAGTCTCCAACAAGTAGTTACGATAGCCACCCTAAGTCCCTCCATGTGTTGCCTTCATGGTTGGTCATCTTCAATGAGCATTTGATGTAGAGATGGAGTGGTGGTGGTGGATTCAAACTTATTTGACATCACCCATAGAATTTCCATTCCAATTTGGTCAATAATCCTCTCCTCATGATAGTTATAAATGTGCATCTTTCTCCAATTACCCCTCATAGATCATTAAGTATCCCACCCTTCTCTTTGCATGTTGACTAGGCCAAATAAAATTGCTCCACCCTGTATGATGACCATGAGAGGTATTTATAATTACATTTATGAGGTATTTATATAGTTTTAATTATATTTCATTGAATCATTCAATATACCTCTATGCCAATATGCATCTTATTTAGGTTACCAAGTAGGCCTACTAGGCAATCAATCCTAGTCACTTAGTGTTTGTTATTTAGGTATCCATGAAACCTAAATCAAACCTTTAGAACAAGTGAATTAGTATGTTTTATATATAATTCAACATAATATTCCATGACATGTGCATTTCAATCATCTCACTCCTGTAACTCTACCTTACTCAGGTGACTAGATCACCTCCCTTTAGCACATTTAGACTACCTTTTTAGAACATACCTATATGAGTAGTTATAATTATAATTATTAGTGTTTCATGATTTTCAATGGTGAAACATGACTCATACTACCCTCCTCTATTATTTTTAACCTTTCACCAAGTTCTAAACCTTGAAAACATCACTAAAACCTATAAAATAATGTTTTTTAGGGGGTCTATACAATTGTCTGTATAGACTAGTACCATGGATGGGACCTCCTCAAAGTGGAAAATGAGTTACAAGAGTTTTTAGGACCATTTAAATGCATCTGGATGAAGATATCTCATGTTTTTCTCCATTAGGTCCTTGATAAGGTTTATGTAGGGTTTTATAACTCTACCATCTTAACAATGGTTTATAGAATAAAAGACTCCAAGCCAATTTTTTTTCCATGGATCTATATCCCATATACCCCCTCAAAACTCTTGAATATATTTTAGTCCCATGTAACTTGTATGGTGAGATGCGAGTGAAAGTTGGTGGACCTCAGCTCTTTTAAAAGCATTTTGGGAAGGTTATAGAGTTAGTAATTGTTCATGGAGTTGGGATCTTAAATATAAATATTTATTCCATTTATGGTTATTTCATATGGATACCCAACTCCCCTTAAGATCACTAGGTTTGAGTCCTCTTGCTTGGTGAGATATGAGCATCTGAGTTGATGGTTTGAGATTGCAACCTAGGGTAGTGTAGTTTGAGATAGGTCTTTAGACTAATTTTGACATCTATTTGCTTTCTTATACCTATAAAAAAATTCTTAGGACATGAAGCATCATTATACACCTACTCATGGCCTTTAATTTGATTAGGGGATTTGAATTTTCCACTAAGAGGAGGTTGGGGATTGAGGCTTAAAGATAGATTTAAGTCTTGCAAGACTAAACTAAGTTTGATAATCCTATAGGTTGGCTGGTAACTTGAAATTCACCATGGAACCTTACTACATATAAATTACATCTTCTATACTTACCCTCCAAATATTTGGACCACTAACTCTACCCTCTCTCATGTAGGTATACTTAAGGATATAACAACCACTTGGGTCTGAGACTCAAGTGGTATATTCTAGCTCTTTATAGTGCTGATGGAATTGAAATCCTTGTATAGTATTCTCTAAGAATTTGATAATACTCCATGGACTGGAAACCCTTCAACTATGCTCTCTAAAGTTTCATTATAGTTAGGCCTAGGATTTATGGATAACCAGGCCTGTATATCCCAAATGACTTGGTTGAGTTCCTTCCTACCTCAACTTAAGGCCCTTATCACCATATAAACATTGTGATGCACTCTAATTTCCTTATATGATGTTTTTAGATCCCAAAAGTCCTCTTAAATATGAAAATTTCTTCCATCTTTATGTACAAGCCTAGAACTACTTATTTTAGGCCTAACAAGCCTAATTAAGCCATTAGGCCATCTTTTGATTATCTAAAAATACAAAAGGGTTCAATATATACTAATATACTTGAAATAAATAAGTCTTAGGCCCTTTTTTCCACTCTAACACTTCACTTCTTCATATTTTTCAACACACTTTAGTTTTCTTATATAACCCTACCTGTAGGTGGTAATTAGGACTGCCTAATTATGTGTGAAATGAAAGTGGGGTTTCCCTGATAAAAAAATATAAGGAACTTAATAAATTTATCTAATTTTATTATTTAATCCTTTATATCCCCTTAACTTCATTACTACATTAGAGCTCCTTGAATTTGACAACATAGCCCTGTGTGTGCAATAAGGGTCTTAACTAAGCTTGTCTTCTTAGGTGAGTTGATGGTGTTGGTATTTGTTTGAACCATATATCCTCATCTCCCATACTTATTTACAAGTATTTATAAATCAAAAATTATCTCTAATACATTATACATCTCAATCCAACATGGATAACTTACTTGCTTAGTCTATCTTAACAGGCCCGTAGTGACTATGAGAGATTGACTTTTTTTTAGAGCTAAGGTGGAGGGTTGATACTTATTGGACCTTGTTTACTCCATATTATATGTTTATCCATAGTTAATTATAAATACTCTTGATTTCTCTCAATTTATTTAATCCCCATCCAAATTTTTAATACCTCATTTGCTTGGTCTACCCAAATAGGTCTATAGGTGCCTAAGTGAGGGCTTGTCTCTCACAAGATTTAGGGATGGGAATGGGTATCGAGTGTAGGGAAGTGAGGATCATGAGGGTAAAATTATATAAATTGACCATAATTTTAATCCCATACATTTTTTGACTTGACTTTGTGGTTCTCCATATCCATTATAGTGATACCTTGTTCATAATTTATAGGAAATCACATACTGTATATATGACAATCACCATAAAATAAAAATTAAAGTAGTTATTTGATCTAATGGATAAACTAAATGATTAGTTAATATAAGTAATACCTTAATTATACTCTAATAAACTCAATTTATAACTTAAAACCACCACACACTTCCATTTTCATGCCTTGGAGACTCTACAAACTACCTACAACCTATAAATGTGACAATCCTAGAGATTTCCTTGCTCTCCAGACTCACACAGTGAGATAGGGGTGGAGAGTGCCATGGAAGGAAATTTAGGATTTTAGAATACATGTAAAATAATAGTTTCATGAAATAGTCCCAAAATTTATTAAATTTTTTCCAAATTTGACCCCTGCTCAAATGAATAAGTCAAATTTGACTGCTTAGGTTCTTAATGTTTGTTCATAAAGCACAGGCATTGAATTTGCAAACTAATGCCAAGAATAAAAAGGTCATGAGACCACAATAATCTTACAAAATTATTTTATCGTCACTTTTGGAATCAAAATGACTAAGCGGGGGGGTGAATTAGTCATCAAAATGTTTTACAACTTTACTTTATCATTCAAGAACTATCAAAGTAATATAGTGAACTAGCAACACATCAAAAACCATTTATTGAGCATGAGACAATAGCATAACACATATAACACTTATTTTAGTGGGAAAAACTCAAGGAGAATAAAACCCACTGATATATACAAATTTAATATATTATTATAAGACAAACATCAAGATTTAGTGAAGCACCAACTTCACATGGAGCACCAACCCCAACTAGCCAATCACCCACTTGATTAGGATTTAGCAAGCACACAATTACAAAGAGGAACCAATACACTAGATAAATTATCACCAAATTAAACACATAATTTATTTTATCACCTTTAGGACACCTTGTTTCTCAACCAACTGATTATGACCACCTCTTCATCTCTTCACACTCTTAGCCCTCTCAAACTGCCTTCTAGGATCCTTCGCTCAACAAGATCTTTTCGAGATGGATTAGGTCATTTGAAATTGATATTCATATATATTACCCATATTAAATATTAATTATAGTTTCTATGGATGCTTATGATCATATAAAATACATCCTTTAGCTCTTCATAGTGCTATATATTCCAGTTCAACTCACTCATTCTCTAACTAGTGAATTAGGCCTATTAGGCCATGTTTTTATAGTAGGTTCTTGTTCATATAGCTCTTGGTAAACCATAAACACTTGAAAATTTAGATTTTACATATAATAGGACTTATGAAATTCAAAAAAAAAACCAAATAATATAATAGGTTTGTCATAACATATAGGACTAAAAACTCTTTTAGGCCTTAAGGATACCTAATTCAATTAGGCCTTCATTATCAAAATTTACCCTTTGATATTATTGGAGAATTTAAAAAACCTCACATGGTAATAAAATATCATATGCCACTCAATTATACATATTATAATCTAATCTAGGATTCATAAAACTTTTTATCTTTAACCACCACTTGAAGCACACCATTAGCACTATTCACAATTAGGCTTGTGTATACACATAAAGTTTGTCTTAAAAAATGAAGAATAAATAATTTTAAAAAAAAAATATGGAAAAAAATCACATATAAAGAAACTACATGACCTCAGGGTCATCACCATATAATTTAGACTTCATAACTCAAGGTATATAGTCTCAAACTCTTCTTTGCAAGATGCGCACTCTGAACTACCAACTAGCCTCAAAACATAGCCATGGAAAAAATGACATTCAAAACTTATAGGAAAAATTTAAGAGAATTTAAATTCATTTATATTATCTTATTATTTCATTACACTATTCTTAGATAGATATATAATATGGTCAAATGGAAATATTGGTCTTGTAGATCAATCTCATAATCTTGTACCTCACTATCTCATCTAAACCAAATAGGTCAACTTATGAGTAACATTTTCATCATATCCACTGACCTCCAAAAATTATATACAAAATTAACATGTATTAAAATTATTTAATAAAATCTTCATGTACTTGGATTCATCCCTACTCCATGATAACACATCCCTAATCAATTCTCACTTTTGCTTAGTTTTCTCACTATTTGCACCATTAGGCTTGTTTGTGATAGGTCAACTTGGACAAATTTTTTACAACACTTTAGGGATATAAAATGATTATAAACCACCATTAAAATCAAATAAAATTATCAACCTTATCCATCCAATGATTTGCATACATTTACTTGGTCAACTCTGACTATTAAAATAAATCTCTAAGAAACAAGGCCTTTCCTATAGGGTCTACTCACACACTTGACAAACCAATCACACCTAGATATTATTGAGAGATTTTAATACAACATAAAATCACTTATATATCCATTTGATACAATAATGGAATATTTTTAATAATATCTTTCTCATCGGGTCATTGTTAGGGTTTTAGAGAGGGTTAACACTATTTCTAGTGTTAATGATTGTTCATAAAAGACTACCCCTCATTTACAAAAATAATTCTTAGATATATTATCTAGGACCCTTACCCATTTATCCTTAGCATCTTAGGTTCCAATTTATAGGTTAAATTTTCCAATGAACATCTAAAAGTCTTTTTCAAGTTGAGAACCCTTCATTTTGTGTACTTGAGAGACCTTAAAACCACTTTTCAAGCCTTTTATTATAATCCATGACATCAAAATTTGTTAACATACTTGAAACATCATATAATACCTATTTACATGTTCACATACTCACACTTACCTTGTAAAATGATCCTCATACCCCATTAGGCCATACTCTTTCTCTTTGGTTGCTTAGACCTTAACCTACAAGTCACATTAGGCCTTGAAACTAACCTTTTAACCACTATCTAAGATCTCAAAACCTCATATACATGATCAAAAAATATATCACATTCTCAAATAATGTCAAACATCCTTCATATGCCTTTTTAATATCTCATGATGCCTCATTAGGCCAAGTAGGGTCTAGTTTCATATTAGGTCTGTATGTCCTACCCCTCTAGGCTCAACCTAAGACTTACATGAGTGATAAAATGCCTCATATACATGTTAAAACAACCTTAAACAACTTATTATTCCTCTATTCATCTATCTCACCAAGACACCATGCTCAAACCTTCTCACTAAGACTCTTCATGCTATGACTAGGCTTCTTAAGCACTTGAAAATTGACAACTAACCTTGAAAAACTTATTTATAATCTTATACCTTGATAACATGCATTAAATTATCCTCAAATAATTTCATACCTCTCAATGAAATATCAAATAATAATATTACTTAGTGACCTCATGAACACCTTTCTTAAGCACCTTTGACATCAATGACAACATCAATGCCAAAATTTAACAATAAGAACAATGATAAAAAATATTCCCCTTTTTTATTGATGGTAAAAAATACTATATATTTATCATTATTATCTCTCCATTCTTTTATTTATCCCCCTTTGACATAAATGAAAAAGTGATGTCTTCAACTCTTTGGATCACACTCCTTACTATTTTAGTGAATTTTTTCTTATTATTTCAGAAATGGAAAAGAAGAAACTAAGTATGGGTATGGTTGAAAAAACATATTTGATTGTGCACAAGTGAAATTAGAATATTATGAAGAGATCCTCTTTGGAATAGGAAGATGATCTATAGATAAGAAAACACTAAAGCAAATTTATTTGTTAGACAGATGGTTGAGTGGATTGCCTAGCGATAGCTAGATCTCAAAAGCAAGAGCTTCCTTAGGGGAAGTCAATCCATGTGTTTTAAAAAATTAAGTTTATAAAACAAAATAAAAGGTACTTGCATCAATAATAAAAATATATTGAAATTGAACAAAGGAATGCTTGCTAAGAAATAGACTATAAATGATTAAAATAGTGATAAGCTAATTAATACTAGTGGTAGAGGGTTGGGATATGCTTCAAAAAATTAGAAAGGAGTATATGAACAAGTAGGAACATAGAAAATAAAGTTTGGTTGGGGGTAGATAGGTGAAAATAACTTGTTGTATCTTACTGTCATAGTGATCGTTAGTGGTTGGGCTCACCATCAATGGTTAAGGTAACCGTCAGTGATTGAGGTGACCATCAGTGGTTAGATAGACCATCAATAGTTGAGAAAACCATCAATGGTTACTATGTATAGATATAGGTTGATAATAGGTTGATTTATGAGATCTCAAAGTGAGATTCTAGGAGTTTGGTGGGTGATGGGTTATGAATGAAATGCAATCAAAGTAAATGAATATAAAAAAAATAGATACTTATCTTGCAAAAGGTTGATTGGGTAGATGCTTTAGGTGGTTGACTAATTGATGGAGTATGGCATGATTTTGATAGAGTAATAGTACTTGGTGTCTTGGTAGAGCTATAGTGACAAGTATACTCTCTAATAAATAGCTAGTTCACTAGATTGCTAATGATGATTGACCTACAAATAGAGAATTTTGTATGCATAAACTCTTGATAATAATTTCAAATTTTGTATATCCACTTCACCTCTTTGCTTCTCTCTCTTTATGGGCAAGGCAAGAGAGTTGTAAGAGCATGTGAACTGGGCTTCCTAATTTTAACTCACAAATGTAATGTCTCACAACTAGATTTAGGCAAGTTATTTTAAAAAAATTAAGGCAAATAAACTTGTATGTTAGTGGTTAAAAAGGTGCAACCTGACTGTTGATGATCAAGGTGACCATAGATGGTCGAGGGTGAAGGGTCAAAATAAGTAAAATCTAAGGTAAAGCTAGTTTGGTCAAACTAACTATGGGTTAGGTTTGATTAGGGGTTGGAGGGTAAGATTGGTCCCAAGGGGGTCCTAAGGTGGTTAAGGGGTATTTCATCACTTGGGATTGTGGTGTGTTGATTTTTGGTGTCTACATTTTGCCCTTTTTTTTATACAGCTCAAATCAACAAGTTACAAAACAAAAACTGATGTTGGTCAAAGGTCTAATTGCCTTGAGTATGGGAGGAGGTGTTTCCACTCAAACTAGGAGGTGATGAGGTAAATTAGAATCAGGTGTAGGTTTGAAAAGGTAAATGAAGGTGATGGAAAAGGTGGAGTCATAAAAGTGGGTGATAGGCTGGGCACTAAGTCATAATCAGGCACACCAAGTGTGAGAAAAGGTGTGATAGCCAATATCACATGTATATTGGGTTACCATAGTTGAAAACAATAAAGGGTAGTGATAGAAAGATAAGTGACTAGTGTACTACATGACCACATGTAGGCATAGTGACTAGGTACACTTATCAATATCCTAGACAAGGTCAATGTTTCTATGGGTATATGAGGTAGGAAGTGCTCCCATGGAAAACACAAGTAGGTCAAGTGTCATGGATATTTGAGGTAGGAAGTGATACCAAAAATACATAAGTGGTTCAGGTAAGAGTGAGGTGGCACAAGTTTAAAAAGGGTCAATATGGTAGTGTTTTCATTATGGTTAAAGTACCATGGAAAAATGTGGGCTAGTTGGGCTAGAATGAACCAACAACGAGGTGATGAGGTGGTCAGGGTGTGTGGAGAAGGTAATATCTATGGGTAGGTAAAATGGATTGGTTATTTTTAAAGAGGTATCTACTAAGGTTAATGAAATAAGGTGAATATCTTAACCATCAATGGTTAGGGTGCTCAAGGGTGACTATTGATGGTCACCTTGACCATCGATAATTAGGGTGAAAACCCTAAATTCCTAGTGATCAAAAGCAAAAATAGAGTCATTTTTAACTCATTTAAACTTTGGTGATTGGTTGATTTTGAGTTCTAGGTTTTTGGTGTAGTGGCAAAGGTGTTTTTTGAGGTGGGAGATTGCTATTTGAGGTGGAGAGTTGACCTAGTCAACTAGTAAGTATGCATGGAACACATGGGCATGAATGAGAATGAGGACGAGTGGGCCTATGACTGACTCCATGGTAGAGGTCATGAAATGAGGTAAGGGTATCTTTAAGTTTCTATATTAGGTTGAAATTATGCATGCGTATTGGGTTGAAAGGTTAGGGTAGGTTAAAATACCTGGGTTTGGTTTGTTATGCCCTAGTTTAGGGGTTTTGATAGGCTAGGTTGGTTGGTAGGTGGTACCAGTGTGGTGACACTAGGATAGTGGGTATCATAAGTATCTAGATAGATAGGGATAGTTAGGGGATCTTAAAGTATTAGGATTTATTGATGATCTAAGAGGTAGTAGTGCCCTTGGGGAATACATATAACTAGATTATGACATTTTGTATATCATTTTGATTTTGGCTTATGAGTGAATGTGGTGAGATGTATATTTTATGAGAGAGACATGTCTATCTTCTTGTACAATTATTATGTTATTTGACTCATAATTTATACATATGATCATTATTTATTCTCATTTTCATGGTTTATGGTTTGTGTAAACACCTAAAACCGGTCACCAATAACCTCCAACCAAACTTTTGACCAATTTATACCAAAATGCACAATTTGGCCTAAAAACACTAAAATGCATTAAAATAATTGAAAATTTGATATTCAAGTGCCAATTTTGGCCAAAGTATCCTTAAATGGGGAAACACAATTTATGGGCCAACTAACTTTGATCGGATCATTTTGAGTCAAAATGCCAATTTTACACTTGGGTGCCTTAGATTGCTCTTTTTTTGTCAAATCTATTGAATGAGACATATGTCTTTGTTATTTGGTGTTGAAAAAATCCTAAATGGGATAACACATCTAAAATCACATCTTAATTCTAATTCAATCAAATTTTGGGCCAATAACAAGATATTTTGACCAATTTGAGTAATTTGTGCACAAAGAGCCAAGGTTTGCATCAAAGTGATTAATCATGCTTAAGAGCTAATTAAACCAAATAATGAGCATAATTAGGAATTACATGGAACTTGTTGAATAATTTCTTTTTGGAAATGAATATTAAATATCTACATCATCAAGTGACATCATTTCTTGGGAAGACATCCCTAGGTCATAAATGCATAAACTATCAAGGTTAACCCCTCCCATGCCTCATCAAATCCATTACATGCCTAGTTAATGCCCCTCTATCCCAAATATTAATGGGGAAATTTCTAGAATGAATTTCATATTTGGATTTAATCATGGCTGCACATCTCAATCTTGAGATGGATGGTCATGGTTGATCCTCAAACCATTCCAAAAATCTATAAATAGGAGGCCTTGCCTATTAAATTTGAAGCTCTCATATGACAAAGTTATAATGTTGAATTGATTCCAAAGATTCATGCAAACTAGTGTTATAATTCCTAAATATTAAGCCAAGCCAAACCAAGCCAAAGCCAAACATGGTGCCAAGGAGAGATGGAGGTAGCCACACTTCATTGATGTAGACTTCATGAACACAAAGCCAAGTAAGCCACTTTAACAAGTTGTTTGGAGCATCCAAGGAAGGTGAAAGAAGGTTTATTTCTCATTTTAGTTATGTTTTCCATTATATTCTTATTAACTAAGCTCCCTCTAGTAACTAGGCCTAGAGATGTTATGCTAGTGTGTTTATTTCATTTTAATTTCATTTTGGGACTAATGTGATACTAACCATCCTCTCTTGAGTCAAATTTCTAGTCCATAGTTTGATGTTGATGTTTAATGCTTATGGTGTGATTTTGATATTGCTTATAGATGATGCATATGTTATGGATGCTAGACATTGATATAGTTTTAGCTAGGCATGAGATGGTTTTGATTTATGGTTATGCTTATGACATGCTAAATTTTAATGAGTATATACTACATTATATTAGATTTAGACATGTGGTGGAAAATGGTTGGTTGATTTAATTTCTTATGGATATTGTAATATTATCATGCTTTGTATGGTTATGATTGTTGTTAATGTTTTAAAATAAAACACATGAGGTAATTAAATTTAACAACACTAGATGGGAGACTAAAGAATATAATTAAGAGATAAACATCATAATGAAAATATCCACTAGTCATGATAGGATAAGAAGAGGGAATGATGCTTCCTTATTGATGAGGACTAGAAAAAAAACCAAAATTGGATTGGCTTAATGAACATAAGACCTTCAAATGCCAAGTAAGCTCAAAAATCCATTGTTTATAATGAGTAAATAGGAGATGGGTGAAAATGGAACCTTCTTGTGAGACTAGCATGCCTCTTTTATAGGTGTCCCAAGAGTTAGTATAAATAAGTCTATGCCAAACTGTGTAGACTGATTGATGCAAGAAATCTACTTGTGAAAGTTGATTGTGGCTTCCACCTTATTATGTTATTTGAGAGCTAATTGTGTCTTTAAAATTAGTTTTATTTTGATGTGATTATGATGATGGGTCTTTTTATTTATTGTTATATATGGTAAGTTGATCGATGTGGGAAGCTTTCATAAAATTACTATGCTTTTGACAATATGCTTTACTCAACCATCCTTCAAGGGAGAAGTCTAAGTTTATTTAATTTGTTAAATGCTTGTTGATAGCTATCATTCAAGGGAGCAATCCATCTTTCATTTTTGAAATTTCAAATAAATTTTTAATGCTCCTTTAAAGGAGCAATCTTTGAATGCTAAGGATGACCCATGATTTCTATTGGTGTGAATTTTGCTTTTTACTTGTTTGATTTTTCTAGACATTGTTAACATATTATTGTATTTACCTTAGGTTATTTATTAAGGTAATTTATTTTGGTTAGTTGCCTTAACCACTTTGGTTAAGAGGTTAGTTGTTTGTTTGGTCTTTGCTATTTCATGCAAGCCGACGTAGGTTAGTTTTCTTATACCCGTCTCATGCTTCACGGGTATTTCATTTGTTTGCCTATTTAATAGGCCTTCATGCTTGGTTGAATACGTTGAATGCATGCTCTGCTATTCTCAATCTCATTTTCTCTCTGTATTTTGTTTAATCTAATATGGTATCAGAGCCTATGGTTTGTAGAACCTGAGTGAAGCTTTGTGGAAGCCAGAGAGAGGTCGGTGTCTTGCCAGGGAGGAGCTTCAGGCACCTAGTGGAGAGCCAAGGAGAGAGAAAGCATCACAGAATTTGGAAAACTCAATCAGAAGGTCTAAAAATTGCCAGGAAGCATCAGAAGGCTAAATAAGACCAAAAGGAAGCAAAAACAAGCTGTTTTAGAGGCTCAAAAGCCTCTGTTGAATTTATGTGTGCTGGGCACCGTATAGATTTGGCAAAATTAGAAAAATTCATTTCTTCATCTTTTTCAGTGAAACAAAAGTCTAAATCACAAGTTAAATCAAAACTAAGACACTGGTGAAAACGGTTTGCAATTTGGTTGAGAAACGGGCTCAGAATCTTCGCCTGAAGTTTCAGAGGTAGGCCAATTTTCTAATTGGCTGAATTTTTTTATAAAAATTTTAGCCTAAAGTTTTAAATATTTCAATTATTTTTATTTTTTTAATTGAAATAAATCAAAACTTTAGCCAATAAGGGTTATTGGGGACCTACCGCTGACTAATAATCACGGAAGCGTCCAAAAAGCTAAAAATTTTACCATTTTCTGGGTTTTTTATCTGGATGTCAACGGAGAAAGAATTTTTTAAATAGAAATTGTAGTTTTCCCGATTTAATTGTTTTAGTGGTAGATTTTTTGTGATCTTGCAAAAGGTATTGAGTTTGTTGCCGAAAATGGATAAGGTTGTTTAGTGTCAATATAAAATCAGTGTGTAGAAGGAATTTTTTTTAAAAAAAAAAGGTCATTATAGTTTTTCTGATTTTATCATTTTCGTGAAAACTAGGTAAAATGGCTAGTATTCAACACCTGTTACTGCCAGATTCTCAAAAATTAACTGGCAAGAACTTTAGTTTTTGGAGTCACAAGGTTTTGACAATATGTGAATATCTGAATATTGATCAAATAGTGCTCGATAAAGAGCAAAGGCCTGCCACTGCTACCAATGATTATGATAAACGTCATCGTGAGGCTCTCATGTTGTTAAAATTGTCAGTAGCAGATAATCTAATCTCAGAGGTCAGAAATGCAACTATAGCATCAGATTTATGGAAAAAATTATCTTCAAAATATCAGGCTTCTGAAGCCGGTAGAGTGTTGTATTTGAAGAATTTGTTGTTTTCCACTAAGATGCAGGAAGGTGGCTCCATTTCTGAGTTTTTATTGCATATCAAGGACATCAGTGACTAGTTGAAAGCAGTGTAGAAACCTGTTGATGAGCAAGATTTGATTGCTCTTGTTATGCAAAATCTTCCACCATCATTTGAGTCATTTGTGGAGTCCTTGCACATGATTGCTGAGATGCAGACTTTGGATTTTGAAACATTGTCCACATTGCTATTGCAAAAGGAGAGACGACAGGAGCAGGCAGTGTTGTCTACATCCACTTCCATAGAGAGTGCATTCTTTATTAAGGAAAAGGGTAAGCAGTCTAGTAAAAATAGCTATCCATCAGAATCTTCACAAGTAAGTGGTAATAAGAGATCTAAATGGAAATATTTTTACTGTAAGAAACCTGGTCACCTTAAGAAAGATTGTAGGAAAAGACAATAAGATATGGCTAACCCCAGAAAGAAAGCTCATCATGCAAATGTAGCTGAAGGTGAAGGCGAGGAATCACCAGATTTTGCTTTCATGGCTTCCAGTGGTAATTTTGTGGTGGATTGAGCTTGGTACTTTGATTCAGGGGCATCTCGCCATTATACATGCCATAAGGACTGGTATGTGGATTTTGTTGAAGATAACAATATTAATGAATCTGTATCTTTAGGAGATGGTACAACATATTTTGTGAAAGGATTTGGTAATGTTCATATAATTTTTAATGGTACAGTAAATTATACATTCAAGAATGTTAGGTATGTACCAGATATGAACAAAAATCTTCTTTCAATCAGTGAGATCACCTCAAAATCTGATTTTGTTGTAAAATTTCAAGAACAAAAATGTTTAGTCACCACTAAAGATAACAAGATTATTGCTGTTGGGATCGGTGAGAAAGGCTTGTATAAGCTTACATATCCAATCAAAGCAAAGGAAAGTGCACTTGCAACAGTTGATAGCACAAGTTCACTATGGCATGAAAGGTATGGGCATTTGAATTTTCAGTATTTGACTACATTGAGTAAGACTAAGATGGTTAAGGGGATTCCTTCTATTCGTCATAGTCATCATGTATGTACTGGATGTCAGTTGGGGAAGCAAGTTAGACATTCATTTGATGTTGGTAAAGCTTCGAGAGCAAACAGAGTATTGGATTTGGTACATGCAGATTTGCATGGTCCAATGTAGACACCTACCCCTTCTGGTGCCCGTTATTTCCTGTTAGTGGTTGATGATTTCTCTAGGAAAAAGTGGGTATACTTTCTAGTAAAGAAATCTGATTGTTTTTCTAACTTTCTTACTTGGAAAGCTATGGTTGAAAAATAGGCAGGATGACTAGTGAAATCTCTTAGAACGGATAATGGGGGTGAGTTCATCTCAAAATAGTTCAAGGAGTTTTGTGCCATTGAAGACATACACAGACAATACACTACACCTTACACTCCACAGCAAAATGGAGTTGTGGAAAGGCGTAATAAGACGGTGATGGACATGGCTCGTTGTATGGTCCAAAGTAGAAATGTCCCATACAGGTATTGGGCAGAGGCAGTGAATACAACAATATACATCCTCAATAGAAGTCCTACAAAAGCTTTGGAGAATTTGACTCCAGAGGAGGCTTGGTCAGGTTGAACTCCAGATGTAAGTGATTTCAGAATTTTTGGTTGTGTAGGTTTTGCAGTTATTCCTAGTCAAAAGAGAAAAAATTAGATGCACAAAGCAAAACATACATGTTTGTTGGATACAGTGATCAGTCAAAGGCCTATAGATTACTTGATGTTTCTACTAACAAAGTTGTGGTAAATAGAGATGTCATAGTAAATGAACAAATGCCATACTTCACAGCAATTGGTCAAGTTTCAGATATTGAGTCATTGTTATCTAATGATTCCATTATTAGTTATAATGTGAAAAATGAGCAGGATTCTTGTTCATCAGTGGAATCACATTCCAGGGAGGGAATTGATACAGGTCACTGTGAGGTTCCAACAGAACAACCAAAGAAGCCAAAGTGGTATACTGCCACAATTGAAGCACTAAAATAAGGAGACTTGCCACAAGGTGTGGAAAGTAGAAGATTGAGATCAGGAAAGTAGTTTGGTAATAGAGGTGAGCATGTTAATCTTGCTCTAACAACTGATGTTTCACAAGTATTTGAGCCTAATTCTTTTTCAGAGGCCAAAGGGAAGTCTGAGTGGGAATCAGCTATGCAATCGGAATATGATTCCTTGATGAAAAATAATACTTGGAAGTTGATGGAACTACCACCAGGGAAGAAATCCATTGGTTGTAAGTGGATTTATAAGGTAAAATACAAAGCAGATGGTTCCTTGGACAAACACAAAGCCAGACTTGTTGCAAAAGGTTATACACAAGAGGAAGGGGTTGATTATGAGGAGACTTTTGCTCCAACCACCAAGATGGTAACTTTTCATTTGATTATTGCTATTGCTACTCAGTTTGGATGGCAGGTGCACCAAATGGATGTAAAGAGTGCTTTCTTGAATGGAGATCTGGAGGAAGAAGCCTACATGGTTCAGCCACAGGGTTTTCAGGTTCCTGGTAAGGAACATCTTGTTTGCAGGTTGATCAAGTCCTTGTATGGACTTAAGCAGGCTCCTCGAGCTTGGTATACAAAAATAGACTCATATCTTAGGGAGTCAGGTTTCAAAAGGTGTAACTCGGAACCAACTCTCTATGTAAAGGTGTCTGGTGATGATATCTTGATTCTCATTATATATGTTGATGATATAGCCATCACTGGGAGTAGTACTAGTCTCATTCAGCAAATGAAAGCTGATGTTTGTTGTACTTTTGACATGACAGACTTAGGACTACTGAAATACTGTTTAGGTGTTGAGTTTTGGCAAAGTGGTAATACTATATTTGTGTCATAGAATAAGTATGCTAGTTCATTGCTAGAAAGGTTCAGAATGATGGATTGTAATCCAACTCACACACCTATGGAAATAGGAGCCAAAATTTTAACAAACACTGATTCACCTCTGGTCAATAAAACAGTGTATCGGCAGCTAGTGGGTAGTCTCATTTACCTCACTACCACTAGACCGGATATTTGTTTTGCAGTGAGTTTTCTATCTCACTTCATGTCTAAACCATAGGAAGTCCATTGGTTAGCTGCAAAATGAGTATTAAGATATGTCAAAGGTACTCTTGACTTTGGCATACTGTATAAGAAGTCTGTAGATTTTGAACTTTTAGGATATTTTGATTCTGATTGGGCAGGTTCAGTTGATTCAAGAAAATCTACAACAGGGTATGTTTTCACTTTTGGTTCAGGAGTTTTCTCATGGCAGAGCAAACTACAAACTACAGTAGCATTATCTTCAATAGAAGCAGAGTATAAAGCTGTGGTTAGTGCAGGTTGTGAAACCATGTGGATAAAGAAAATTTTGGAGGATCTTCAGTTTGAGTCATCAAAGCCTACTCCAATTTTTTGTGACAACCAAAGTGTTTTGAAGATGGTGAAGAATCCAGTATTTCATGCCAAGACCAAACACATTGAGGTTCACCATCATTACATCTGACAGTTGGTTACAAATGAAGACATCAGTCTCTTCTACTGCCCCACTACAGAGCAGCCAGCTGATATAATGACCAAACCACTTGGTACAGACAAGTTCATAAAATTTAGAGATAAACTTGGTCTTGTTTCTGGTTTAGTCATTAAGGGAGGGTGCTAGCATATTATTTTATTTACCTTAGGTTATTTATTAAGGTAATTTATTTTGGCTAGTTGCCTTAACCACTTTGGTTAAGAGGTTAGTTGTTTGTTCGGTCTTTGCTATTTCATGCAAGCCAAAGTAGGTTAGTTTTCTTATACCCGTCTCATGCTTCATGGGTATTTCATTTGTTTGCCTATTTAATAGGCCTTCATGCTTGGTTGAATATGTTGAATGTGTGCTCTGCTATTCTCAATCTCATTTTCTCTCTGTATTTTGTTTAATCTAATAGACATAGACTTGCATAGATAGGATTAAGGGTTCAAATTTGTGAAGGCAAAACTAAAAGCACAAGAAGGTTGATTAAGTGTAAAGAGGTTTAGGTGACAATGACCATGGGAATCCATCCAGTGAAGGTATGGAAATTAACATGGGAACCATGCCATAGGTAGATCTATAATACCCATTATTTAAAATAAGGCTATGCTGATGATAGATAATCACATGTTTTAGTTATAATTGATATCCCCACAACTAGGGAGAATGGAATGTAGGTAGATAACAAGGGACAAGCTTAAGTTAGAAAAAAGGTGAACTTGATCATTCTTAACAAAAGAATGGACATAAATTCTAAGCATTAAGGGGCTTAAGTTCTAGGTGGCTTTCAAGAGAAGACAATTGGTAAGCTCCTGATCCATACTTATGGGTTATGATATAAGGTCCAATCTAATTGAAAGAAGACTTTCCCCACTTGATTTTCTCCATATTAGTGACATGTTGGTTTTCCTTTAGGATGAGATCTCTGATATTGAATTCCCACACTCTAAGGTGTTTATTATAGGCATGTTTTATATGATCTTGATAGACATGAAGATGGGTAATGGCTACTAAATTATTCTCATTGAGTAGCGTGAGCTAAGCTAAATAGTGTTGATGATAATCATCCTAAAAAATAAAATATTGAAAAGATATGTGAAGAGATGGCATTGGACCTCAAGAGCCAAGATAGACTCCACTCCAAATATAAGGGAGAAAGGGTTATCACTCGTATGGGTTCTAATACTAGTTAGATACACCCACAAGATGAAGGGTATGTGCAAATTCCAATCCTAACCAAATGCATTAACCATTTTAATTAGAATGTTATTAAGAGTTTAATTAGAGGCTTTTACCTATCCATTCACTTGAGGGCAATAGGGTGAGGAGAAATTTAGCTTAATTCTAAATGCATCACATAAACCTTGGACTTGCTTGTTTTTAAAATATTTACCACTATCAATGAGAATCTTATGAGGAACACTAAAATGATAGATAATGTGATGGTTAATAAAGTCAACAATGATTTTTACTTTGGTCAAGATTAGAGACATGGATTCTACCCACTTGGTAAAATATTTGGTTGCAATGATGATAGAATGGTGTCACTATGAGGAATAGAGGTTAATTTCACTAATGAGGTCTAGACCCCACTATGAAAATGGTCAAAAATTGGTAGAAACATAAAGACTATGGCTAGGTACATGATGCAAATTGGCATGTTGTTGGAACATAACACACTTTTTCACATAATCAAAATAGTCTTTGTTAAGGGTAGGCCAATAATAGTTGAGGCAAAGGATATTCTTATCTAGAAAGAGGACACTAAAGTGGCCTCCATAGATACCATTATGCATTTCTTTGATAGTGTGAGAGGTTTCATGACTACATAGGCAACGAAAGAGGATACCGTCAAAGCTATGTTTGTAAATAATTCCACACATGATGGTATAGCATGAGGTACTCTAGATAAATTATCTTTGAGCATTTATTAAGAGACCATAAGGAACTATGTTGAGGTTAAGGTAGTTGAAGGTTTGTTGATACCAAAGGTTGGTTTGGGTCTCCTCCACATTGAAAATGACAAGAGAATCTAGTTTGATTTAGGAGGGATAGGTGAGCTTATGGATAATGAAAAATATATTAGAGTTAGAAGGTACATATCTAAGAGGTCAAGGGAAGCCAAGGTGTTATTGAACTTATTGGTAGATTATGGGGTTGACTAGATGTGGTAGTGTTCAAATGATGCTAATATTTTATCAAATAGTTGTTTGTACTATTGAAAAACATCATTCTTACAATAGTAAGAGCCATTTATTTGATTAACCACAAGTTATGAGTCACCAAAGATGTTGATCATTTTAACTCCTAGGGCTAATGTAGTTTAAAGGCCTATCACTAGGGCTTCATACTTATCCATGTTGTTGGTACATTTGAAATCAAGCTTAAAGGACAAAAGAAGAGGTTCACCATAAAAGTGGATAAGGAGGATACCTTCTCCCATACCAAGATGATAGTTTGATGCATCAAATAATATGGTAATTGAAAGGTGAAGTCAACCTAAGAGAGGGTCATGATGGACTCATCAAGGAACTCAAGAGGAGGAGGGTAGTTATCTATTAAAGGTGCTTTATCTAGTTGGTCGGTAATGACTTGTCCTTTAATTGAATTTTTTTAAAGGAACTAAAGATCAAAATATACTAAGAGAATGAGCCACTTGGCCATACATTGGCTTTGGTATGGCTTGGAATGCATGTATTGAGTGGGTTGGTTTTGGTTATGACATAGGTTTTATGGTTAAGAAGGTAGTGGCAAAGTTTAGTGGTCATGAATACTAAGTATAAGCAAAGCTTCTTATTATGGGTATACAGAGTCTCATATTCTACAAGTGTGTCACTAATGTAATATATGGCTTGTTCTTTATGTTGTTCATCTAAATGAGCCAACATTTCCCCTAGGGAGTAGTCAGTGGTAGAGATATATATGTAGAAAGGTTGGTCATCCTTGGGAGGGGTAAGGACAAGTGGAGAAAAAGGTACCTTTTAATTAAATTAAAGGCCTTTTTATAGTTACCATTCCACTTGAAAGGCACATAATTCTTTAGAAGGTGATGGAATGGTTAGAATTAGTCTAAAATATTAGAGATAAAGTAATGAATGGATTGAAGCTTTCCCTACAAACTATGGAGTTGTTTAAGATTAGTTGGAGGGAGCATGTGGAGGATATCTTTGATCATGGTGGGATCATATTTAATTCTATGAAGGGATATGATAAATCCAAGGATGTTTCTCGACAAGACCCCAAAAATGCACTTTTTGGGGTTAAAGCAGACATGGTAGTGGATGAGGCATTCAAAGATGATCTTAAGAACAACCAAGTGATCTTTTCTGAGTTTAGATTTTTTGAGAAGGTCATCCATATAGTACTCAACAATTGGATAAGGTCATGAAAGATATAGGTCATGGCATATTGGTAGGTTGCACTAGTGTTATTTAACCTAAAAGTCATGACTCTATTAAAAAAGGTTCCCTAAGGGGTGGTAAAGGTGGTCTTGTGCTGATCTTTAAGAGTAATTAAGATTTGATTATATCCCAAAAATTCATCCATGAGAGATAACATCTCATGGACAAATATAAGATCAACTAGCTAGTCAATTCTTGGTAGAGGAAAGTCATCTTTGGTGATAAGCATGACATTTGAGACCCATTGGGGGTAGTCAATAGGTTGAATGAAATTGATAGATAAGAGACTCTAAATATCTTCTTTAATGAGAAGGGATATATGAGGGTACATGTATCAAAGCTTATAATTGATGAGATTGGAATCACAATTAGTGACTATGTTATGGGTAGAAATGGTGGGGGTCAATTTTAGGCATGTTGTTATAAGACCAAGGAAAAACTATGCTATGGTCTTAGAGGAAAAAAGGGAAGTCTCAAAACTCCTTAGAATTCAGTGATTGGCCAAGTTTGAAAATATGAGGGTTTTTCAAAGTGACCAAGTTGATATCTATGGTGGATTTGTTTAACATGGTCAAAGTATTGGGATGAAGGGATTTGTGGATGGAGGAATCTAAGGAACCAAGGTAGGTAATAATAAAAAATCATCATCATAGTACTGAATAGTGTTAATGGTAGGTGAGTCTTCTCTTATCATCTCAAGATGGGTCAAAGGGATGGTTATGATCAACCCTCCTTTTGATAAGTTAGGGGTCCTAAGATGTTCATGTTGATGGATAAAATTTAGGTGGGGTGATGTCATCATCCTCACATGCGAGTAGAGGAGATATTTTTGAGGAAGAGGTATCTTCCTCAATAATGGTGATGGTAGGTGGTTTGGGTGCTTCTTGTTGGGTAGGATGAAACCAAGGCCATGCTTCTCATGAGGCTTTCTATTTTCAATGGTGACCAACTCATGCAGGCCATGATCATATCACCTAAGACCAAAGCCTTCCAAGTACACTGATAGAGGTATGTCTTGGTGAAGCTCAATTTATCTAGGTAGGAGAAACTGGTAGTAAATGGTCTAGGTAAAAGAGAGGTGGTAGATTCACCAAGGGGTTTGTCAAGTCTCCCATAGACAAATTGGGTCTGATGATGAGGAGGTCCAAAGGGAATGATAGTTCCAACATTGGGGTCATATCTCAACTAGTTGGTGAGTTGCCCATATTGGTGAGGAATAGGGAAAGCATCAAGGGATAAAAGATAATAATTCCACAAATAAAGGTAAAGGAACATTGATTCTAAGGGGTTCATGGTGGCAATTAAATTTGAAGGGATAAAGGAACTAGTTGATGCCTCATTGGTGGAAGGGGATATAATATCCACTTTAGTGGTTAAAGGTTGGGTTTTAACTATTAAGGGTGTGTTATATGGGGGTATGAGGACAAGATTGGGGTGATAGGTCATGTTACACATCAATAAAGGGATTGGGTTAGCTTGGATGGTGATGAATTGGCCTTCATGCTCAAACTTGATGCAATGGTGAAGGGTAGAGAGGACAAAACACATGGAGCAAATCTAGGGTCATCCCAACAAAATATTGTATTAGAATTCACCTTCTACTACATAGAAGAGTTTGGGGAGCATGCGGGGTCCTAAATGGATATGAAGGATGATAGTTCCCAAGGTGGTGGCCATGGTATCATTGACTAATTAAAGGGAGGCTGAGGTCTCAGATATGACATTATTGGGTAAGTTAAGTTGGTTATAGGCATGGGAGGAAATGATGTTGATTCTAGTTCCCCCATCAATCATGACCCATTTGATATGGGTATGGTTGATATAAGTAGTAATAAAGAGATGGGGATTTGGTTCTTTAAGATGGATGGAAGGTATTTCTAAATCCTTGAAGGTAACAAGGATAGAAATTTGAAGGGTGCCAATAAACGCTGCTAGAGGTTGAGGCTATTTGGGTTGGACCTCAATGTATTTAAAATCCTCTTTTAGTTCTTGGTGGTGATTGGGAGAGGTAGATATCAACTCATACAAGCTCATCTTTGTTGAGGTCTAGTTTAGTTGCTTGAGGATAACTCTCTTGATGGATTCTAAGGGGTTAGATTGGGAGGTACCTAAAATAGACACCTTGGGTTTGGTCAAAGATAGAGATGGATGGTTGTACGATGGTTGGGAGGTTGAAAATGGATACATCCATGGAATGGGTACCTTATCCTTATCCTTATCCTTTTTATGTGATCTCATGACCAAATTGATGGTATGGATAGAAGGAGAGGGTAAAGTAGTAGACTGGTCAAAGTCATCTTCACTCTTAGGTGAGAGTGGAGGAGTGGGTAAACATTGGGTAGGTATGGTTATTGGTTAGGTTGGGATGGGTTCCATAGGAGGTTTGTCTATTAATAGATCATTCTCATCTTAGAGCTGGTGGATAATGGTTTGGAGAGATTTATAGTTCTCAATGTCATGGTTAGGTATCCTATGATAAACACACTTGGGAATCATTATACCATATAAGTTTTAAAGATAGTGGGTCAAAATTTCTGATAGGAGGTTAATCTAAATAAGAGGTTTATAATATCTTATAAAAATGGTTGAGTAGGATTCAACCAAAGGTGGTAAAGTTGTAGTGGTATTTGATTTGATGGTTAAGGTAGAAGGTTTTTTGGAAATAGGTTTGGTGGTAGGTGTTTTTGGTAGGGTGGTGTGCTTGGTTGATGGCTTTGATTTAGGTAAGTAGTTTGATGATCTAGATGTGGAGGATCGTAAGGTAGGTATTTTAGGTATTGATGGTGTGGTGAAGAGAAGAGTAGAAAAAGGCAATTGTGAAGGTATAACCAAGAGAGGTGGTGTTGTCTTTGTAGAGATGATTGGTTTCCTACTCAAGGTAGAGGGATGAGGTCCTAAAATAGAAGACAAGGTTGAGGGAGGTAAAATTTAGGCCTTCAGGCCTTTGGATGGTTTTACCTCTTTGGTTGCTTTGGTTTGGTGCTTGGTTAATGGGTTTGGTGAGGCAATTTCCACCTTCACATATTGGTGGTTAAGGCTTGGTGTTAGGAAGATACCAAGGCTCTTGATCAGTTTGGTTGGTTTAGTTTGAGAAGGTGATTTAGTCACTTGGGGTTTAGGTTCCCTAGATGGCTAAGGGATTTTTGGATTGGTAAAAGTTGTTGTTGGTTTGGTTGATAGGGTAAGAGTTTGGATATCAGAAGTGGTGGATTGGTCTACTAAAGGTATGGTTGGAGGTTAATTTTTGGTGATATAAGGTATCCCTAATTAATACTAGAAGGTGGATCCATCCATGTCAGGGTTGGAGATAAATTCTAATTTTTTCACTAGCCTAGAGAATAGTTTATAGTTTGGTTTGATTTCTTGAATAGTGGACCTAAAAGATAAGCTCCTAAGTGGAGACACAAGGATGGTAACCTCATCCTCTTCCTCAATCAAAGGATTTAAGTTTGAGATAGGTGGATCCTCTATGGGGGGAGTAGACATGGGGGTTTCTTCTTTAGGAATGATTTTTGAAGGGGGAGTGGGTTGCTCAGTAGTTGGAGGTGAAGGTGAGGTAACGATGGTTAGGTGTTTTGGTATATTGGCTAGAAGAGTGGTTAAGGACTCCACTACCTCAATAAGTGGAGGAGGAGAAGATGGTATTTCCTCAATTTGGGTTTCTAAAAGAAGATACGGTAACTCTTCTACCTCAGCAAGTAGAGAGGGTGAGGGACAAATAGGTTAGTCAGTAGGTTCTTTAGTAGTGAGTGTGTCAAGAACCATGTTAACAATATTGGCATCATGAGAACACTCACTATTTTTTCTCTCATTCTTGTTAGGAGCATGGTTTGGGAAGGGTTACCTAAATATATCAAGGGCTTGGTTTGATGGTGCATTAGATTTATCTAATGTGAACTTTCCCTTGTTAATGAGGGATTGGAAAAGGATATTGAAGGTGTTACACCTAATGATATCATGTACTATTACCCAATGAAAGGCAAATAGATTATTTTCATTTTACCAAATAAGGGTAGGATGACAGGCATCAAATTTTTGAGGATGTTTGATAGGATGAAGTTGAATGATGTTGGCTTTCAATAAATTCTCCAAGATGGAAGCATAGGATTCTCCAAGTGGAGTGAATTACTTTTGGTTATTCTAGTTTTATTTCCTCATGTTCTACTTGGATGAACTAGAGTAATTTGGCTTGTTGATGGAAGGTGGAGGAGTGGATTTAAGGATAACCACATTCATGGTTCCCTTGCCCTTAGCATTAGTATTGGAATGGTTACTTGAATTGGAGGAAGAGGCCTCATTAGTTTTGTAGTTTGAGTTCTTGTTTTTGAGCTTTAGTTTTCCTTCATCAATGGATTAGTTCTCTAACTTATGTGCCATAGTAGAATCTTCATTTAAGGTTCAAAATCTTTGGACATGTAGTGTAGAGGAGATATCTTTGGCACATGCCCAAGAAAAGATCTCTATGAGTTTGGGTTGAGGTAAGGAGAATGAAATTTGATTAATTAAGCTCCTCTAATGAGTTAAAAAATTAGAAATGGATTCATTTTCAAACTACTAGATATATTAGAGGTTAGTAATAGAAACTTTTTAGGAGATATTGATCAAAAAGTGATCCAAGAAAGTTTAAGCTAGTTGGGTGAATGAGAAAAGGGAGTGCTTGTGTATGGCACTATACCAATCCAATGTTGGACTATCTATATACATGGGGAAGGTGCAAAGAAAGAAGGTATCATCATAGGTTATGAGATAAAAAAACATGCCTAAATGCCCTAAGGTGCTATCAGGGATTCTCCTTGCTTTGAAATTTAGCAAAATTGGGGAGTTCTCATTGGGAAAGATATGGCCTGATAGGTATGGATGGATGGATGGGTTTATTATAGATTTTTTCATATGACAAGATGTTGTGAGCACCTAAAATAAATGACCCTAAGGTGGTCATCTTGTCTATAAGCATCTTCATTAGGTCTTCTTGGGGTTGTGCACCTATAAGGTTATAAGATGCATACTACTATGATGGTTGGGAGACATATTGATTGTGGGTAGAAGGTTGGGAAGTTTCCACATATTGGTAAGTAGATGCCAATGGTTGGGTGAAAGATAGATGAGGGTAGGTAGAGGTAGGTGGTTGGGTAGTGGGTAGGGATATATGCCCTTGTATGTTATGGATGTAACTAAAGTTTGATGCAAGGGGTACTTGTTAGATAGGAGTGAAGTTAGGTTGGTGATTGATGGAAGGGTGGTGAACCTTGTACTAATCAGTGGTAAAGAAGAGGGTATAGACACCACAAGGCTTTAAAGTAGAGTAGTGGTTGATGTATTGGGGGTAGTTAAAGGAAGATTGGTAGTGCTAGAGGTAATCACTCTTATTATGGAGGAGTGGTTGGTAGGAGTGGAAGGTATAAGGGCAATAGTAGTTTGGGTTGGTTGGTTCTCTATGGTATTCTTAAAGGGGTTTTTGGTTGATGAGGAAGCTTGGGTAGTAACCATGGTAATAAAATTACTCCCCATGAGGTGGAGAGGAATGCCATAAAGTAGATCTATGGGTGGGACTAAAGCTGGGATATGGTAAGACATGGTTGTAAGGCTATGGGATTATTATCTAGGAAAGTGGTAATATCTGCATCTCCTTAAGGAACCTCCTAAGGGAAAGTAGGAATTCTTGAGAGGTAGGGAGATTTTTTGGTTTAGAAATATAGTCCATAGATGTAGAGTAGAAGAGGTAGGTTAGATTAGTGATGGGTTTTTCTCTACAAGGTGTCTTCGCTGCTGGTGAGTGAGAACCATATGAGATATGGGAGATAGAAATCACAAAAAACCTCACTACTCAAACAAATAGAATATAATAAAATGATCAAATAAATCAAATTACACTCTAGAAGATATATTAAGCCCTATAGTTTTAATTAATATCACTCTTGGCTTATGCCTTAAGAAGTTGTGTGACTAAAATTGGTTTGTAGAGTGGGTACTAGAGAGGAAATCTAAGGTCGGTTTCAAGTTGTGTTTAGGTTCTAAAAAATAATTTATATTGGAATCAATATCTGGCTTGTTATTGGGGCCAATCCCTTACTTCACACACCATATCATAAGGGTGTCAGGTGCTTAGCCAATATATATTGATATCCAGAGATTATACTCAACTAGAGAGTTGAGTTGGTTCTCCCCTTGGTAATGACCTCCAAAAGGGATCATTGAGAAAGGGTAAGGTTACTGATATGTGATGAAATCCTAGTCGAGCCTTGTCTTAGGTATTTTTGATGTTTAATTGATGAAAAGTGGTTTGGTTGAGTGTGTGCAACAAAGAGTGAAGCTACGATAGATTACTTTGATTTTAAGTTAAGCTATGTGAACTAAAATTTCAAATAGTCGATGTATGCACTTAATTTTAAGCCTAAAATAAATTTTTTATTTCATTAATGATCATAGAATAAAGATATAATTCAAGAAAACAAGAACCTAATTAGAGACACAAGGGTCCCACTGGGCATGCCAGAATGTTTCAGTAATTTTTTTATATTATTTTGGAAAGGGAAAAGAAGAAACTAAGTACGGGTATGGTTGAAACACTTATTTGATTGTGTGAATGTGAAATAAAAATATTTTGAAGAGCTCCTCTTTAGCTTGGGAGGATGACCTACAAATAAGAAATTACTAAATCAAATTTGTTTTTTAGATAGATAGTTGAGTGGATTACCTAACGAAGCTAGATCTTGGAATTAAGAGCTTCCTTAGGGGATGTCAATCCACTCATTTTAAACAATTAAGTTTTTAAAAAATAATAAATGGTACTTGCATCAATAATAAAAATATACTAAAATTGAACATAAGAATGCTTGCTAAAAAAAAGATTATAAATGATTAAAATAGTGATAAGCTAATTAATACTAGTGCTAGAGGGTTGGGGTATGCTTCAAAAAATTAGAAAGGTGTCTATGAACAAGCAAGAACATATAAAATCAAGCTTAGTTAGGGGTAGATAGGTGAAAATATATTTCAAGATTTTATTTCCATAGTGACTATTGGAAGTTGGGATAACTGTCAATGGTTAAGGTTACCATTGGTAGTTGGATAGACTATCAATAGTTGAGATAACCATTGATGACTACTATGTGTAGATCTAGGTTGATAACAGGCTGATTGATGAGATCTCATAGTGAGATTCTAGGAGTTGGGTGGGTGTTGGGATATGAGAAAAAATCAAACAAATTAAATGAATATAAAAAATAAATACTTATCTTATAGAAGGTGGATTAGGTGGATGCTTGAGGTGGTTAAGTTGTTGATGGAATCTAGCATGATTATAGAGTAACAGTACTTGGTGCTTTGGTGAAGCTATGGTGGCAAGTTAGCTCTCTGATGTAGTAGCTAGTCTACTAGATTACTGATGATGATTGACCTACAAAAATATAATTATATATGTATAAGCTCTTGATAATAATTTTAAATTTTGTAGATCTACTTCACCTCTTTATTCCACTCTCTTTATGGGCATGGCAAGAGAGTTACAATAACATGTGAATTGGGCTTCCTAATTTTAACTTGCAAATGTAATGGCTCACAACTAGATTTGGGTGAGTTATTTTTATAAAATATAGGTGGATGAGCTTTCATGTTAGTGCTTAAGGAGGTGTCCCCTAACCATTGGTGATCGAGGGTGAAGGGTCAAAGTAGGTAAAAGCTAGGGTAAAACTAGTTTGGTCGAACTAACTATGAGTTAGGTTTGGTTAGGGGTCAAAGGTTTAGATTGGTCCCAAGGGGTCCTAAGGTAGCTAAGAGATATTTTGACATTAAAAATCATGGTTTGTGGATTTATAGTGTCTACAATTTCAACCAAAATACTCAATACATAGGACTTATGAGTTTATGACACATAATAAAAACATGCTCCCCCTATCTCCATGTATACCTTATTGGAATAACTCACATGTTATTGGAGATAATGGGCATGATTATCTACCCATAAGTAATTTATATTCTTAAATGATTTCTATAATAAATAATTACACCTAATTCCTATCTTAGGTGTTCAAATGTTACCTTTGGAAGTGGTTTGGTCAAGATGTCTACAATTTGTAACTATGTAGAAACATACTCAATTATGACACTTTATTCACTTACCTTATCTCTTAGAAAATGATACTTGATGGCAATGTGATTGGTCCTTGAGTGCATAATATGGTTTTTTTAGACACTTATAATACTTGTGTTTTCATAATAGATAGGGTTAGGACCATCATAATCCACCTTGTAGTCTTTTAGGGTCTATCTCATCCATTGGACTTGAGTGCAACATGAAGCCATTGTAATGTACTTAGCCTCATATGTGGATAATTATAATTATGTTTTCTTCATGCTTATCTATGAAACTAGGTACCCACCTAAGAAGAAATATCCTCCACTAGTACTCTTCCTATCATCCATACTTCCTGCCCAGTCTACATTTATGTAGGCTATCCAAATTGAACTAGTTGATTATTGGATACCACAATCCATAATCCATATTCCCCTTGAGATACCTAACTATCCTTTTGAATTATTTCAAATGATTCTCCTTTATATCTAATTGAAACCTTCTCATGAGACCTATTGCATTTGTGATGTCAAGTCTAGATG